>CM070032.1:143866448-143880890 GCA_036250615.1 Ptychadena robeensis | reverse complement strand
AATGTAATCCCTTAGTACATAGCGGACATTACATGCTGAGATACTATGTAGTAACAGTGTCTTCCTCTGCACACAGAGCCCCTGGTGCTGGAGAGGTGAGACTCTCTGACGTATAGGGTGCAGTGCATGCTGGGGAGAGGAGACAGGAGGAGGGCAGGCTGGACCTCTCATCATCCCTCCTATTACTGAGACAGGGGAAGGGTGCGGCTTGTTCACTTTCCTCGGCCAGATTCCACAGCGGAGAGCAGCAGTCCTGTCACACAAGTTGGTGAGTTCTGTGTAAGGTGTGTTGTACTTCTAATAACAATCACACAGTGTCGGGGAGATGGTAGTATTGTACTGTATAGTATACTGTGTCAGTGTACACAGGGAAACGTGATTCTAATGTCATATACTGCAATTGTATTTGTGTCACTCTTAGAAGCTGCAGTCCAGCTACATAAGAACACTACCCTTCCGTGTCTACATTTACCTGATTTATTTGTCACCTGGCAGCAGGTGCATTCTGTGCTTCCCAGCTCCTTATCACACAGGACTACAGGGCCAGCATTGTATGTGATGACATCATGACAGCCAGCTGGAGTGCATTTGTGATGTGTCTATGGGGGCCAGGTAGCCAGACAGGATGAATCTGTGTAAAGCCCCCCATACACCTTCAGATCGATCCATACAATCTCCATTAGATCTACCAACAACTTTGTAGTGATAGATAACATAGTGATTGGAAGGTGTAGAAAGCTCCTCATATTACATGGTTTTGATTGTACAGAAATTGTATGAAAAGATTGTAAGGTGTATGGGAGCCTTTAGTGAGGTGAATAATTGTGTGTAGATACAAATAGGTTACAGAGTTGTTAAACATCACTTCTTTGGTCCATGAAAAGATGATGTCACTAACTACATCATCATTGTTAATCCTTTCCGTTAGCAGTTCGTATCAGGATGGATCACTGTTACTAAGGACAAGGCCCTTAGGGCTCTTTTTAGACAGAACTTAAAAAACACCTGTTAGACTTCACCTTGCGGATAATAGAAAGTTTTTTTAAGCAATAACAATTTATTGAGGTTTGAAACAGGACCATGACAATACTGATTACAAAAGTATGAATACAATAAAAAGAATACAACAGTCAAAGGCAATCCAGGAAAATAATACAAAGTTTTTAAACTAATCCTGTACCATGAAACAATGAAAGAAAAATCCCTTTTCCTGACTTCTAAAAATGCTGGATTCCTGGCTGTGATGCTAAACCAATGACTTTAGTAGAGGGATTTTGTTTGAAAAGCAATGCAGATCATTAAGACTTGTGAATTTCATATCTGCATGCTGGTAGCAAGAACAAAGTGGGGACAAGCCCTTAAGGTAAGCTTACACTCATCGATCCCCCCTCGATAGATGAGGGATCCACTGCTCATCAAGCAACAGCTGGCCCCTCAGCTGATCGGCAGGCACCCTTTGTGTGCTGGCCCTGGCCAGTAATTTACTGGCATGTCGCATCACCGTGCGATCCGACATGCAGGAGATTCCTGGTGAATCTCGCCAGGTGGGCCCACCCAATTTTTTTGGCCGAGCGCGATTGTGCTTGGCAGTCGATCGCCTGAAAATTCTGGTGAAAATCATGCCGTGTATGGCTACCTTTAAGCTAGACAAACATGGTTCGATTTTAACATAATTGATCTTCGATTCGATTTTGGATCTTGATCTTTTCATCAAACATCAATCGTAATCAAACCCAAACTAGTACCACATGGAGGGTTTGATTATAATAGGACTAAAATGGATGATTTTAGTTTCCATCAAAAAACACAGGAAAGAGACATATATAAATGTGTTCATCAAATACAATCGATCGTTGTACAATTAACTGTGGTACAGTCAGTGGCGGTTTTAGGCGTTTGCCCAGAGTGGCTTAAAATTTTTTTTTGCCTGCCATGCTGCTCCTGGAAACATCCAGTGGGGAAAAGGAGTTTGGGCTGAACCCCATCCGACACCGTTATAACCCCCCACTGGCCAGACACTGCTTTCACACGCATGCCCCCACTTTCCCTCCCGGTCTGACAATACTGAAACCGTCCCTTGACCCACACTGTGGTGTGGGGAAGAGGGGATGATTACCCAGTGTGCCAGACAGGCTGGACTGGCCCCTGTCTACGATATTAAGAGTTTATGTTCACACCAGGAATAAATAGATGAAATGTAAAAATGAAAAAAAAAAACTTGCATAACTATAACACAAAAAGACAACATAGCAACATAGGTATTTAAAAGAGAACTGTCACTACATGCATGTTAGTATCGTTGTCCCATGAGATGCAAGCACATGCCTTTAAATCTTTACAATGTCTAAAGCCCCCCATACACGTTCCGATTATTCTCCCGACCGATTTTTCGTCCGATCCTGTCACCCGATTTTCACCTAAAATGTTATGGTCGGCTGGCACGAAAAATCGGAATTCGAATTATCACCGATCCATCAGCCCGACCCTATTTATTAACAGCAGATCGACAAACAAATTTACGGACAGGTCCGAAGCGGCTCCGACCGATTTTTCAGCCGATTTTGAGAAATCGGGATCGGTCGGGTACATAATTCCGATTCCGATTAATCTCCCGATCGATTAATCTCCCGACCACATTGGTCGGTCGGGCAAAATTCGTACGAAAAATCGGAACGTGTATGGGGGGCTTAATAAACACCATGTTTCTATGCAAATACAGATCTCCCTTCTGTACAATGCCAGGTTGTCTCAATAGGTCACACAGGTACAGAGGCATTCAATGTAACATGTAAATTCCTAAAAGATATGGGCACCAAGAGTGCTGTTTCAGGCCTAGAAATATATTTCTCAAAGAAGGGTACTTCAAATATTTTTCTGATACCACGTTTTTTGTACATCTTATTCTTTTGTTAAATTTAGCCATATGGGCTCAGAAAGAAAGCAACAAACCCAGAGTTTTAGCTGTAACATTACTTGATTTTTCTTGGCATTGTTAACCCAGCTGTTAGAACAAAGTTAGAACATGAGTAGCGCTCCTGAGCAGAAAGATATTATTGATAGTTGCACACAATTGTCAGCAGTCACCACACAGTGGGAGTGATGTCAGTGGGTAGAAAGACCATTTGGGAAGTGAATGGAAATTGGGGAAAATTCACAGGGGGGGGGGGGGGGGGGTCTCCTTGCAAAAGACATATAAGAACAACAATATGAGGCGCACAACATGCGCAACAAAGTAAGTTTTGTTGGCGGTAAGGGAAAATATAAAATAATGCACTCACAGTAATGGAAGTACAATGCAGACTAAGAATGGAAATATGAATACCTTCAAGGATAGGAGTTGCCGTGTATGTCTCTCCAGCTGTGTGGATACCAGGATGATGTCCAGGGTATGGGTGTAGTGATGTCCTGATAACGTCCTGGTTATGGGTGCAGTAGGGATGCTAGCAGGGAGTTAATCACACTAAGCATACAGTAGGACTAATGAGACACATTTCAGGCAGTGGCCCTTTGTCATCCATCTCTCCTAAGCAAAATTAAATGGACTTATTAAAGCGAACCTACCACCTCCGATTCTGCCTTCTATTAACGGCACCGGAGGCAGACCTACATAAGCCCCCCCATACACGTTCCGATTTTTCGTACGAATTTTGCCCAACCAACTGATCGGGTCGGGAGATTAATCGATCGGGAGATTAATCGGATTCGGAATTATGTACCCGACCGATCCCGATTTCTCAAAATCGGCCGAAAAATCGATCGGGACCGCTTCGGACCTGTCCGTAAATTTTTGGCCGATCTGCTGTTAATAAATAGGGTCGGGCTGATGGATCGGTGATAATTCGAATTCCGATTTTTCGTGCCAGCCGACCGACCGACCATAACATTTTAGGTGAAAATCGGGTGACAGGATCAGACGAAAAATTGGTCGGGAGAATAATGGGAACGTGTATGGGGGGCTTTACTCGGTAAATCTTAAAAACATTCTGCGACGCTCCACCTCCCCTATGTAGGTAATGTTATGTTTATATTTGTTATGCTTTTTGTGTGTTTAAATCCACTTTAAATATCTTATTTGTACTAATGCATGGCCTTGATTTGCAGCAATAATTGGTAGACATGCATAATGTAATATAGGCCAGAGAGCAACATATGACCAAATGATCAGCTGTAGGGAACAATAAGGCCTTCTTTAAATTATGATGGCTAGAATACAGCTACTAAATCTATAACTATCACAGAGATCAGTGACTACAGCGTTTTTAAAATTCATTTAAATAGAGAGGGGTCTTGAAGGCAATAACAGCGCCTAGCAGAGAACAATATGTAAGGAAATGATTTTGGAATTGTGCTGCTCTTAAAATTCCTGGAGGCTTACGGTTCGCTCGTCAGGTTTAGGAGTGGCAGCTTTCTTGCATCATATCCTGGATGTAATATAAACACAATGAAGCGGGATTACATGTATCTTTCCTGGACATGACATTAACACTCGCCTGCCTCCCAACACTCTGTTATATACTGACACGCCTAAATCACAGTCTCAACTCATCAAATGTTCTACCTCTGATATCATTAGCTGTGCCTACTGTCCGACAACAATATGTTTATCATCTGCCTCTGCAAATGGTTTTATTTCACAATCTGAGCACCCACAAACGGATGCACAAATGTGCACTTAATGGCATTCATTGGGTAGAACGAACAACCAGATTTGAAATTTAAAATACAGTTCTTCTTATCCATCAGTGTGTAATGCATTTTAAGAAAAGGGAAATAAATAGTTGCACACACAGTGGGAGTGATGTCAGTAGGCAGAAATACCATTGGTATTGGTGGTGTATGGAACAGGGGGACACTCACAAAGTTAGGGCCCTTTTACAAAAATGCTTGGGTTTTGCACATTACACATTTGCGTTTTTGAACAAGGTGTGAAAAATGCATGCAGCAGGGGGTTATAAAAACATTGGCTTTTCTATGAGAAAACGCAGTACTGTAATAACATTCACACTATACATGTTACGTACATTTTAAAAAACGTGCAAGGGCCCTAAAATGCAGGTAATAAAATAGTATATGGATCAGTATTAGGAGTGGGTAATGAGGTTGCATGGAGGTGTGCAGCTCATAATATGGAGGGGGATTGTAGCCACCCTGTATAAGACAAATAGGAGACAGTACACAAGGTGCACAAATTAGTACAACAAAGTTAGGTTCACAATAATGGAGAACATTCACTAAAATGTAGGTATCAAAGGATAAAGACAAACGTATACTTTTATACTACCTTTTTTGGTGATCTTTATGTGATTGGGAAATGTTTCCTTTAATACACAAGAAGTAAGGGGTGAAGTTGGGACAGGTTTTAGTGTTTTTGAAATATATCTCATACTTTCCTCAACAGGATAGGTTTATTATTTTTCTGGTACACATACTATAAATAAAATATACCAAACTGAAAAGGGGTCTATGTGACAATATTATTACACATAGACAATGTATACCTGTTTGGTACCGCTATTTTTGCTCATTTCTCTTTTTTTTTCCTTTTTCAACAGGTTAGTTAATCTTCAAAATGGCATCTGTGTGGGTAAGTATAATTACTTGGCAGTTGGTAAAGCCCTAGATCAGGGTTGGACAAACTTTTGACTCGTGGGCCACAACAGCTTCTCAAATTTGATAAAGGGCCCGGACAAATAGCTTGTAATTTGATGGCTGTGATGTGGGAAAGGCAATGTGTGATGGGGATGTTGTTATCTATTAAGTTAAGTTCTTATTAAGTTCTATACACTTAAAATAAAATACTCATTCATTACAATGAGCACAAATAGTTCCTAGAGACTGTCATCACCATGAGGAGCGCCCACGGTGTCCTGATCATGCCACTGCATCGTCCCCAAGGCAACTTTGGACATCTCTGGACATGAGGCGCGGAGGGGAGCATCTTTTTAACAAGGTGACGAAGAGACAGAAAAAAAAGCGTAACGTGACGGACCCCCCCCCCCCCCCCCCCCCCCCCCCCCCCCGAGCCTTAATTTGCTGACCCCTGCCCTCAATCTATTATAGTTTTCGCTTGTTCATTAGTGTTCCATTTGATCAATAATCATTATGATGTTTTAATAACAACAAAAATTAAGCAAATATATTTTTTTTGCAGTTTTTGAACTGTTCAGGTCAAAATATATTTTTCACAAGTTTGAAACACGTCGATAAAAAGGGACCATTATACTTTAGTACTCCAAAATGTGTATGCATTTGTTTAAGTGCAGTTTTTAAAAAAAATTTAAACTCCCTGGCTTCATGGGCTTTTCGCACCATTTTTTTATCGTGCGAAAGGCCACTGCCCAGGCAATCGCTGTACTCTGCCGTGATCCTCTCTACACACCGCCAGTGTCAATTAGACGTCGGCGGTGTGTGCAGGGAAAAGTGACGCCCTCTCCATTAACATGGAGGTCTATGGTGTTGCCCCCTCTGGCGTCATCGATGACCGAAACGGAGAGCCAGCGATTGATTCAAGGTAAACCTGCGCCTGTACTGGCAACGCCCAGGGTACAACGCCCAGGAGGTTAATGTTTTCTATGTGTTTTTAAGAGCAGGAAATTTTTCTAATGCTACACGTAAGCTTCTCTCATACTATATACCATGAAGTGCTATTAAATTAATTAATTGCCTGTTCATTTGTTGTGGTCCAATTCTACAACATGAGCTGGTTATAACAATATTAAGATTCCTAGTGTGAAAGAGAGAAGGAAACATGGAGAGCTTATAATATAAGTAAAAAAAAATAGGTTTTCCTATGAAACATAACAACACCTTTATTATGAAATGACTAATCAGAGGCCATCATGGCTGGATAATGATGTGAAAGCTGTATATTTAGACATATAAAAAATTACTTTTAAAATGTATGTACACGTTAAAGCTGATGTTTTAGAGATTAAGTTTACCTATTTATGAAATGTGATAGAGCTACAAAATGCAGATATGTACATTTGCTGATGATTTGTATGTGTACATAAATGTGTCTATAACATTTCTACTTGGCCTTGAGGTCCATTTACAAAGTTTGTGCCCAGGAAAGTAGCCATATTCCCGGATGTGAAGCGCCTCCTTTGCTTATTTTGGCTCTTCTCCTCATGATGTGGTTTAGAATTGTGGTTTATAAGCAAGATCTGAACTCTTTTATCAATAACATTGTTACTATAAAAACTATAATTAAATAGTAGGAAAATATTAGACTTTTTATGGTGTAAATGTGCTGTACATACATTTTTATAGAACTAGTTGATCCAGTTTTTAGCACATACCATTTACTAAGTTAAAGTGAACCTAACCTCAAAAATTATACTCACAATTCATTATATATAGTCACTTGCTTTGGAATGTCTCTCCCTGGGGAAGGCTGTCTATGCATGTCACAGACTTAGCATAGCCTATGTATAGTGCTGTTTCTAGCCTTTTGGGGCCCTATTCAAAGTGCCCCCTATCGACTGAGAGTGGGTTGGTTGTGCTATTGGTGGAGCTGCCAACGCGCCCTCCCCTTGGAGATCTGAACACTCATGCTGTTAAGTATAACTAAAGCCCCCCATACACCTTTTAAATCACTCCATACAATTTCCATTAGATCTACCAACAACTATGTAGTGCCTGGTCCTCCCTGATAGAATACATAGTGATTAGAAGGTTTAGAAAGATCCTCATATTACATGGTTTTGGTAGAAGAAAAGTTGATTGTACATAAATTGGAAGGGAAGAGTGTAAGGTGTATGGGGGCCTAACCTTTGAATTAAATGATCAGATCTCCAATTGTACAGGACCATCCTGAAAGGGAATAAATGTGGGCATTTCTGAACGCCCCCTGATGCACCCTTTTGAATGTTGCAGATTTAAATTGCACTGTTAAGCTTTAACTGAAAGGAAAACAAATCACATCCACATAAAATGAAGAAAAAACAAGATTCTTTGTTTTGTTTTATTTCTAGATCTAGATTCTAGATACATCAAACATAATATGAAGATGTATTTGATATAATTAGGTATAAACGCCAAATGCAGACTCTGCCCATTTACCTTTACCCATTATTATAGCTAATCTTCTATTGGAGTGATTTTATTTGCTGCGATAGGGACAGATCAACAAATGCCTTAAGGCCCCCATACACCTTACAATCTTTCCATACAATTTCTGTAAAATCACATTTTGTTCTAATAAAACCATGTAATATGACGATCTTTAACCCTTCCAATCACTATGTATTCTATCAGGGAGGACACTATACTACACAGTTGTTGGCAGATCTGATGGAAATTGTATGGATCGATCTTAAGGTGTATGGAGGGCTTAACTGTTCCTTACACTATCACTAGAAAACAATGTTAATGTAAATAAACAATGTTTTGTGTACCATTTGTACTTAAACAATCATTTTATTGATTCTTCCTTCACAAAGATACGTGATTAGTTAATTTTCATATGATACTGTTACAAAAGGCTATTACAGTGCACATTGTATTGCGATAGTGAGAGAGAGCTCAGAATGTAACAGCAGAAAATGTTTTGTGAAATGTTCTGCTCATATTTAGCTTACAATGCTCATGTGGTGCTCACAATTGTTGGAACATTGTAGGGATGAAAATGTAGATATTTGTTGAAATGTTTGTCAGGCTGTTTGTCAGGGCCCTTACACACTAGCCAGGCTGAAGCTTCAGTGTGGTACAGGTGAACGTTAATACAAGGTACACTTTCCCTCTGGCCTCACACTTGCGTGTGAGCATTTTCTCAGGTACTGCGCAAGCGTCTCTTATACACTTTTTTTGGGGGACACAGACCACAGGGTTGTCACCGGCAGGGTCGGAATCAGAGCTTCAGGAGCAGGCGGTCACGGGCAGATGACTGGGGGGGCAGTTATTGATCTGGGGGGTGCGATCCAAAAAATCCCACACCCCCTCTGCATCCGAAGTTATTAAGCGGGGTGGAGATCGGGCAGACTGTACCGCCGCTCCTCTGTCAAGATCTGCTCCCCCTGTAGCATAGAATGTCATGTGGGAAAGTGTGCACCCATCGATATGTAGCACCATCCAAACCGTATTTCATGCAACCTGTCCCGCATGACATTGTGTGCTACAGGGGGAACACATCTCGATGAAGGGCATGGAAAGGGGGTGGGGGAGCATGTACACAGTAGCCTCCTTAGGTGACAGGTTCGCGGGCACTGCGTTTGATGGCTCCCTGGTTGATATCTGCTTCCCCATTGAAGTGGTCCTTTTGGTGCTACAGGGGGAGCAGATTACGACGGGACACCTGTCCCCCCTGGCTGCTAGGGCCGGGAGGGGAGGAAGGCTGTCCCAATTGGGCCCACCCATAGCACTGGTCACCGGTACATAGCAATACGGCTAGTGTGTCTGTTGCCAGCCAGAAAATACACTGCAGCCACATGAGAGTGTTAGAATCTTATTATTATGGCAGTGTTAGACTTCGCATTTCTTTATGAATGGGTATGTTTGCACGGCTAGCACATAATGGAAAATATAACCGGTAAAAAACAAATCGCCCTACCCAAAGGTGATATTAAGTAACAGTGATGCTTGTCAGGACAGAACCATGTTTTTGTCCATTCTTTTAGAAAACGTATCACTGTCATGTAGGCTCTTTGGGATGTTAATGATAATTGTATATTTTATACCAAAAAGATTTAAGATTTAAACAGAGTATACAGTTGTACAGAGAGTAAGATTTCCCTTCGCTTGCATTTGCAGTAAGTTTTTTATTTTATTGTCCTGCTCTTTTTATTGGAGCTTTTAGTGTGACACCTTGCTATATTTGTTAATTACAGGTTGGCAGCAAAGGAACCATCAACAATTTCCCTGGATTCAGTGCAGGAAGAGATGCTGATGCCATCAGGAAAGCGATCAAAGGCCTCGGTAAGTGTTTTTTTTAAGAGTATTTTATTAAAGTATGACTCCAGAAGAAAATGAACATTGCCCCTGTTCCCAGGGATGAAGAAGGAACTATGTCTATGGAATCATGTAACAAGAAGGCTACATGGCTTTTGAAGGCTGCATTTGCACACATACCCCAACACATAATATGTAAGTTAAAGCGGATTTAAACCCCCCAAAAAACATAAAAAAATAACCATTACTCACCTTCATCTGGTCTTGGTGACCCCTAAAAAGAAAAAATAAATACTTCCCTTTCCTGGCTGCTTGCTCCCATGCCACCATATCTGGAGTGTCCGATCCTCCAGGCTTCAAGATGGAGAAGCGAGACTCTTCCGGTCCGTCCACCTCTCCGCATCTGAAAACGCTGCTGGAAGATGCTGCTGGCTGTGGACCCATGGGAAAGTAGACCTCAGAAGTGATGGCTAATTTCCTATGTTCTCTTTGGGCCGTCGCAGCGTGATGTCATGTGATGGAATTTTTTAATATGTAATGGGTATTTTTTTTACCTCTGCCCCTTTGGTGCCAATAATAGAAGGCAGATTGTATTGGCATAAACTCTTCATTTACATTCTCTGTATTCTCCAGCACAAGCGGCAAAGCATAAAGATTCACTGCCATATGCAACACTACACACACAAGTGTAGTATAGGTTTCTATATTCTTTTAACTATTGCAAAATAATGAAAAAAAAAGTTAATATGCGTATTGATAAAATAAGTGAATATGCATATTTTAAGCACAATCCGTCAGTTTGCCCCCCCCCCCCCCCACCAAACCAGGCCCCATTCTGTACCTGGAAATAAACACATGACATAGATTTTAACATATTGAATGATTCTATTATTATTAATGCTCTTGCACCATGGAAACATCTACAGGTGTTTTGCCAGGTCTTGGGTTTGATAGCACATTATGTAACGAGAGCGGCCGGTGCTGGACCTGTTAGTGCACCAGCGGCCCTAGGTTCTTTGTGATGCTCGATGTACCCCTGTCTTAAGTGGCTTCACACAATAAGCGTTCCTCATGCACTCTAAATAAACGATTATCCAGTCCTTCACATATTTACAAGGTTTACTAGCAGGGCAGGTTATATACAGGCATTTCACCATCACCCAGAAGGAATGGGGTATACAGCTTGGGATCTACAGTTCCGAACAATATGCTTAACCAGTCTGCTGGGAGTGACCAGAGGTTGCCGCAGCTCTCACCCAGATGTGGTCTGTCCTGAAGGGAAGGCTTAATCCTTGATGTAGGCTTCAACTCAGCTCCTCGAGACGCACAGCAATCCACACAGGATGCAGGGTATAACTGAATGGCCCAGAATGTTCTGTAGAACAGACTTAAATAGACTAAGGACAAGGAGTGGCCAGTAACTATAACGGGGCAGAATAGCTTTGATACATTGGAGAATTGGGCGGGCTTTGGCTGGGCTCGTGTGACTCAGCAGCAGGTGTTTGGCACATTAACATATTTTACAGACAGTAAACAAGTTTATACCAAGATTAACCATGTCATGGCAGGATCCACAAATATACAAGTTAAGTGTATCCCACTACACTACAATTATACAATAAATACATCTTAATGTTCCATTAGTCCAAAAATAACATTCACAAATGCAATAAATATAATCTTTAAAATTAGATCAATCAATGAATAAGTGGTATAGGAGTTATAGTCACAATGTGTTTTGGCTTTCTCAGGGGACACTTTATCCACACATGTTCCATTGATAAGATGAACATATTGGATCCAAAGTAGATCAATTACAGTGTGGGGACATCGAAGGGAGCAGGGAACCTAACTGGTCTCCAGTAGTAATCAGTTAGGTAATTGTATTGTTAGGTTGTTATGTATTTCTTGTAAGCTGGAACAGTTCCTTCATGTTTACTAAATCTTAAGCTAGGCATAGATTTTGTTAGATTTTAGCATTAGATCGACTTAAAAGTATCAACGTTTACATCGATGGAACTTAATCCGTATATTGCAAACATGGTTCGATCGACAAAAATTGTTTGATAACGATGAAAACATTGATCGTAATGTGATCGGACATGTTGGAAAATGTTAGTCGATTGTACAACTAAATGGATGGAACTAAAATCGGAGCATTTTGTTTGTTGGTCGAGACGATTGTATTCGATGAACACATTTATATATGACTGTTTCCTGTGTTTTTTGATCGAAACTAAAATCATCAATTTTGGTTGTATTACGGTCGAACCTTCCATGTGGCACTACTTTAGATTCAATTACAATCCGTGTTCGTTGAAAGATCAAGATCTAAAATCAGATCGATTTGTGCTAAAATCAAACCGTGTATGCCTAGATGTCAGTATCCCTTCAGCAGCTCCACCGGATTCCCCTCTTCACTGTGTGGACAATTGGGATCCCCGCTCCCTCCGATGTCCTCATGCTGTAAGATCCTTTCCGCAGCATTGTAAGCTGGCTGAATATTCGCTAGTAGCCACTCATGCTATCCAATGCAGCTTCTATGTCATATAAGAGAGTTACAGCTGCATATGAAAGCATTAAACCTGATTTAAAACCATGGCTGGAGTTAAGCTCGATTCTGGATACGCCATTTGAAATCGGTGATAATAAATTGATCAACAAAACCTCATTAGAGAAGTTGTTTCCTTAAATTGTTCTGTTATGAACATGCATTAGAATCTAATTACTGCTTTCATTTTGTACATAGTGGGGAAAGCATAACTCTTCAGTCAGTAATTAGGTGCAGTCTGTGCATCTGTCAGGAAAATGTTCCCACACTAAAATCGACACGGCAGGAAGACACAACAACTCCGAAGTCTTTATTCTGGACTCCCAGAAAGATAGGAGATTTAAGGAAGTTCTTAAATCAACATTTCAATGTTATGTTTTCAAAAAGATTATGCAGTATGCGCAGCATTTACAGATGTATCGTACAGGACTGTGTGTATTTTTGGTCTGGATGTCAGATACTAAAAGATCATAATATAATTTGCCTGTAAAAACAATAAAGGTGGATCTTGTTTGGCTTTTGTTTTACCCAGGTACTGATGAAGATTCCTTAATCAACATACTGACACAAAGATCCAGTGCACAGCGACAACTGATTGCTAAAGAATATGAGGCAGCCTGTGGGAAGGTATACTGCAAATGCAAATGATTTAACAAGCCATGTATCCTTGTAATATCCCTTGCCTCTAAAGCGTAAGCATCTATATTGTTTTACCTTGTCAAAACGCATAATTATCCTAAATTTATTAAACCCTTGGGCTCCACTGTGCGTTAAACATGTTAACACATCCATTGAGAGTCAATGGATGTGTCTACACATCCGTTGGTGTGATCCGTCAGTTTGCGTTGCGTTAAAGACATTAACGCAGCATAAGCCATCACAAGTATCGGTGCAATGATGCACCCATAGAAAACAAATTGAGTCAGTTGAAACACAATAAGATGCTTTGATCAATCCGTTAATGGTATAAATACAAAAAAAACATATGTCACAAACGTATCCCTCAATGCTTCCCTGACAAATCCCTAATGCATGGGTTGTGTTTATTGGATCCATTAACTCGGCGCATCCTTAACGCATAGTGGAGCCTAAGCCTTAATTTAACACATCAGTTAATTATTTTTTCTAATTGTCCTAGTATCCAGTAATGTCTGATCTCATCGTTGCAGTAATGCAACATCTTTGGCATGTTGTACAGACAAGAGTGTTAGTCACTCAACTACAGTGCGGGCAGCCCACGCACGTAAAATGTAGTGCAGTCCTGAACTGTATCATAATGATTGTTTGATTAATAAATATATAAATATAATATATATATATAATATATAATGTTTATTAGCACTGTATCTAAGGGATGTTGCATTTAGGCCACAGTTGCTAGATTATAGCATGGGAGCTTGTGTATAAGGTATTTTGTTGGATCTTTGACGATAAAATTAAACTAGAAGTTACCAGAAATAATTTGAAACACAATGAAATTTGACAAGACAAGATATTTGATGATTACAAAGTCACATTTGTCATGGTAGAAGAAATCTTTATAAAATTATATCTCATATAAACAATTCTCTTCTCCATTGACACCAACATTGTAGTACACTTACAATGGCAGAAGTACAGCTCTGGGAAAAAATAGGAGCCCACTCCAAAAATAATCAGTTGCTCGGTATTGAACTGAACAGCTATGCCTTGGTTTTAAAAAAAATCAACTGGCAATGTTAGTCCTAATTTTCTTTTGAAGCTGAAACTGAAGCTGAATTCCGTTCGATTTGAAGTAAAATACTCCCCTTTTGAAATTGGTACTCTCTCTTCAGGTAATAACTATATCTAATACAATTTAAAGGTGAGACTATATCGAGAAGTAAAGAGTAATTGACCAAAGTCCAAAAAAAACGAAATTACAAAATATGAGGTTGTGCCCATTAAGGGTTCAGCCTCCTTGTTGGCACCGATCTGTCCAAGATATGGCAGATCACCATAGGACTTTTTTAGTGGTCAAAAAA
>CM070032.1:143853566-143866348 GCA_036250615.1 Ptychadena robeensis | reverse complement strand
CTGTTACTCTTTCTGGATATCTTTAATGGTATAATCATAGAACTGGTGAGTGTGGGTCTAGTTTGTGAACCCTAATGTGTGTCTGTAAGTGTTCAGTATTAAACCGTGAATAAGAGGTGTGTGTGTAGTGCTTATCTATGCTATAGCCTAATGCCTGAGTGTAAGAGTGTTACGTATTTCTAATGAATAGTGAAGGGATGTGTAGTGCAAAAATAGGAAATGAGTTCCCCTCAGTAGTGGGACTGAGGGGAGACTAAAAGTAAAAGTGTCTGTATGTATGAGTGTATAATTAAAATTCCCAAACTAGACACACACTCACCTTCTCCTCTTCTCACGCCCCCACCCATTCAGGTTCCCCCATTGATACCCCTTTTCTTTGGGGTCCTGCCAGAAAATCCCTACTGTCCACCACCATCCCCACTTGACCCAACACCCTAATGACTACACAGTCAGGGTAAGTACAGGCATTCTTGCGCTATTGTGCACTCACTCTCTAAGGACTGGCTCCATTAACCTATGGCTGTTATATCTCTCCTAGACTAGAAACGTTGTATTGTCTTTTGGTACCCCTCCTGAAGAAGCGAAATATAACCGCAAAACGCGTCGAGGCGACTGTACAGACATAACGTTATATTTATTTATGTTTACGCAATAGGAGATAAAACCCAACCCTTTGGGCTGTACTGGGTCTTATCTCAAATGTTAATTTTCCAGTGTGAAACAGTAAAATTATATTTGGAATTATACTAAATGTTTTTGTACTTTTTTTGACCACTAAAAAGTCCTATGGTGATCTGCCATATCTTGGACAGATCGGTGCCACCAAGGAGGCTGAACCCTTAATGGGCACAACCTCATATTTTGTAATTTAATACAATTTAAAGTAAATCAAAGAAGTCAAATAAAATTGTATGATAAACAAAAAACAAATATAAATACCTACTTTTTTTAAATCTATCATACAAAAGAATTATTTTAGTAAAAGTATTTTAGTATTTTTATTTGATCATTCAAATGATACCTTTTATTAAATGTATTTTTGTTTCTGTAATGGTTTGTTTCAAACATTATTATATTTAGGATGTACTAGAGCCTTGCATGGACAGATTTTGGTAAGTTACAGACCTACAACATAAAAATTTGGACCTCAGCAGTTCGCTAGGGGGTAACCTACTTCCACCTTTAACTTTGAATGTGATATAATATTTCAATGTCTATTACTTGGTTTATTATTAGTTTGTTTGCTTTAATAAAGTAAGTGACGTATTTGGTATTTCTTATATTCAGGAATTAAAAGATGACCTGAAAAGTGACCTGTCTGGTAATTTTGAACATCTTTTAGTCTCCCTCACACTCCCTCCTGCTGTGTTTGATGCCAAACAGCTAAAGAAATCCATGAAGGTATGGTGGAAATAGCAAACACTATCAGATAAACTAGAGGCATAAACTTTTTTTATGATGATGAGGTTTTCATATATTTGTTTTTTCAATTCTAGCTTTTTATTGTGTAATGGTTTTGCCATTTACTGTAATTTCTGTAGTAAATCATTAAACCTGTCATACTAGAGAAGCAGTCTTGCACATTGAAATGATCAGTATACCTGACAGTGAGTATAGCAGTATGAGATGGGTTCATAGACAAATGGGAATGGTGCAGGTTGGTGACAGAAGTTTGACAGTAAGTCTCCGATCTATGTGGTTTGTCACACAATGTCAGCCTCATTTCTAAATAATAAGGTTTTCGATCCTTGCAAACGGTAAAAACAATTCAAGTAATGTTTTTACACTGGATTGTTAAATAAATGAATGGAGATGTGGAACTTGTCTTGTTAATGCATACAAGCAATAAAACGGTAAACGTTACATCTTCTTTCATCGGTCACCCTACTTCCTGGCATTTCATTTGCAGTAATGCACAAATTATCATTTTATAAAAGCTGATATGAGGGAACCTAAAATAAAACAAATCTTTACAGTACATACGTTTTTACTTATGCTTTGTCTATTAAAAGATACTGAAAACAACTCTACACTGAGATGCTTGGTTTATTATGGAGATGAGGATAGGGTGTTCTGTAGTCCATTAATAGGGAACTGGGGCAGGTTGGACAATCATATTTGTCAGATCAGTAGCTCACTGGCACACTCTGGCCCTTTGTCTGGAGTGCTTAAAGGACTCGTCTCTGTACTGCCTTATATCGTGTCCTTCAGTGGAATGTCATTTCTGTTCACTGGCCAGCAGACAATTAACTGCAATTGTTTACATTTATTTGCTGTTAAATAAAATGTTCTGTAACTTCTATTTGTCTTCTAAATTCCAGGGTACAGGGACAACTGAAAGTATCTTAATAGAAATCTTAGCATCTAGAACCAGCAAGCAAATGAAAGAAGTTGGAGATGCCTTTTACACAGGTACATTTAGATAATGATAATATCTGGTTATTTGTTTGCCGCCTTCTCTTTGAAAGCATAAAGGCATACAGTATTGTTTGTCTAAAAGCATATGTTTTACATGATGGTCATTGTGTCTTGGGACGGAAAGAATTCGATGTTTGCGTATACAGCCTTTTTCTCTCAGTTTTTGTTCCCTTTTTGCCATCTGCTATAAATTCTGTTTCAGTAGTGTTCTGGTTGAGGGACAAGTTTTATTTGTTCATTGAAACAGGCATGGCAAGAAATGTGACCCTTGTCACAGTTACAGGAACAACGAAGCTGTCCTACCAACATATGTCTCTATTTGTCGCATGGCTGCAGTGTGAAATGGCCCTAAAGTTGTCAAACTTTTAGAGTTTTGTCCCGATACAGGAATGGGGCGGAAGCAAGAAGCTCAGAAACACCACATTTCTTTACCCCCTCCCCTATAGTACTATACCCCCCTACAGGCTTTTACCCTGTACCTGCAAATACATCACAATAAAACAAAACAAAAATAGGCCAATGCCTTGAATTTCCTGAAAAACAGAAAGTAGGTTCAGCTTAAACTGTGGCAGACAAGGCACACAGATTAATTAAACTGTGGTTTACAAAAGAACACAATGTCATTATAATTATAACACATCAACAGGCTTGCATGCTTCTCAAAAATAGATTTACCCCCCTTGAGGCAGACTGCAGACATGTGACACTCAGTCTGTGTATCTGAATATATTGAGGGTTATCATCACGCGGGTCTGGTAGGGCATTCACCATAGAAAACGTCTAAATGCCCTACTGACTACACGTGCCAACACAAAGGGCTCTGCATGCCATAGGTTCGCCACCACTGCTGTAAAGCTAAACCTTAGCCACAACAAAAATGCCTTTTTTGAAGCTTAACACCAGGACAAGCAAATATTAGGTGATAATACAAAGATCATGTGTAGTCTGGAATGTTTCTTTTTATCACATTTACATTTTAACAATTAAATACAAAACCAAAGAGTGAACGAGACAAACATTATCTACATAATAGACAAACTGCAAAACCACTCACATTATGAAGTATAATTTATATCAGGAATATGGATTATATAAAACACTCTATAGCAGTGATGGCGAACTTTTTAGAGACCGAGTGCCGAAACTGAAACCCAAACCCACGTATTTATCTCAAAGCGATGGCATGGCAATATAACCTGAATTACACACACACACAACTCATATATACACAAATCATACGAGATATGTAAACACACAATTACTTTCTTATAAGACAGAATAGGTGAGGGTATGGGGCACTGTGTGCAGTCAGAAGAATGGGAAAGACAACCGACAGCATTGAGAGCCAATAGGCTGCAGTTCTTTCCTCTGTGCTGGATGACAGCTCGCGTGCCCATAGAGAGGGCTCAGAGTGCCACTTCTGGCATGCATGCCATAGGTTCGCCATCACTGCTCTATAGTGAAGTACTATGTATTTCTAACTAAGGTGACTAAAAATTTTTAACAAATGATAATTTTGTTGCATTACAAGAGCCTTTGGAAATAATAAGGAATCTAGCACCTTTGTTTCCACTCAATGACTACACATGAGCGGACCACATAGTGCATCTTACTAATTTGGAACGTAGCTATAAGAAATGTTTTTGATTTCCCAGATACTGCCCACATAGATATCAGCAGGCATTTTGCTTGGGCCTGATATTATAGAGGAAGTACTCCTAATACCATCCAACGTAGTAGTTGCAATGAGAATAGTAGTGATGACAGGGCATCCCTGACTAACGTGTCGGTGGAGCAAAAAGCAGGAGAAAGTCCATATTTTAGCATTTCTCTTACAGATGACAATGATTGAAGGATGGAATACTTTGAAAAAGAAAATAATAAAAGCTAAATCTGCCCATACATATGGTTCTTGACTACTGGAGTTGGACAACCTTGCCGTACTCAAACAAAAGATAGGTGTATACATAACTGTTTGTTAGACTACTTACTACACAACAATGGAAAATAAAGTATAGTAAATTGTAAGTACCGCGTTTCCCCAAAAATAAGGCATGCTTTAATTTCAGGCTAAAATATAATGCTGAAAATTAGCCCCCCCCAGGGGCGAACAGGAGCAGCCGGAAAAACCATTACGGAGCAGCCAGCAGATTGCTGAACAATGGCTGTGACAAACACTGACGGCGCATCTTTGGGAGCAAAAATTTATATATGGCAGTGTCTTATTTTCGGGAATACAGGGTAGCAGTAGTATTCAGTGTACATCAGTGGTGGGCAACTGAGTTCATATGGAGGGCCATATATGCGTCCCTCTGCATCACTAAAGGGCCGCACATAGCATCGATCCAGACCCTCCCCTCATCGACATATCTCAGCACGCGGTCCCAGATCCCAACAAGCAGTAAAAACCCGACAGCACCTACCCCCCCTCCTGCCCCTGGGTGCAGAGCTCATATGTTGACCTGTTTTGCCCGATCCACGTTGCTGATTTTACTGATGTAGGACCGCCAAAGTTGATTAGGAAACTGGGTCAGTATATGACCACTTTACAGGTGAGTTCCTATGCATGTGGAGGACCAAGGGGGGGCGCCAAACAATGCCCAAAGGGCCGCATGCGGCCCCAGGGCCTCATGTTGGGCACCTGGGGTTTACAATGTGAAAGATGTTTGAACCTATTAATGTTTTGTTTGGTTTCTTTGTCTTGCAGTATATGGGAAAAGCCTTGGAGACAATATCAGTTCAGAGACCTCAGGTGACTTTAGGAAAGCCTTGCTCTTTTTGGCTAATGTAAGACTTTACTAATATTTTTTTATTTATTTCCATGAATTGCAGTGTACATTCAAACAAAAAGTTCATTTTTTATTTTAACACAACAAGACTATATGTGTTGCATGCCATAGCTAGAGACATGAGTAACATTTTTATAAGATCAAAGTCACTGAAATGATTCCATTTACATTCTACCACTGCACATCATTACAGATCTTTCAGGTTTATCAAACTGAGTATTCACGCTAAATTCAAGTCAGATTCAAGTCAATACATGCAGATTTACTATGTTTCTAAATGTATTGGGACACCTCCTCCAAGTCATTGAATTATTGTGTTCTAAATACTTCCATTGCCACAGGTGTATAAAAGCAAGCACTTAGACCACTTCTACTAATGTGTGAAAACTCCTAGTGATGTTATTACAAAGTAGCAGCAATTGGAAAAAACAGCAAGTCAGTCATGAAGTGGTAGGCAATGTAAAATTACAGAGCGGGGTCAGAAGGATCCAACTCGGAGGCAAATGCTACACATCTCCAATCTTCATATGGCTTTTAGATTAGCTCAAGAACAGGCAATGTGATTTCAACTGTGCTTTACATCACCAAGTACAATACAAAGCATCAGATGCATTGGCGCAAAGTATACTACCTCTGAATTCTAGAGCAGCGCAGATATTTTCTCTGACTGATTACACTGTGCAAAGTGTAAAGTCTGGTGGATTGAGTGATTATGGTGTGGAGTTGTTTTTTAGGGGTTGGCCTTTTGGATCAAGGAAAGGAACTAAGAGATACTAAGAGATTTTGGACAATGTCATGCTCCCAACTTAGTGGAAACAGTTTGCTGTCTCTTTCTGTTCAACACCCCTTGGCACAAAGCAGGATCCTTAAAGACATGGATGCTGAAGTTTGCTGTGGATAAACTAAGTTGATATGTACATACCCAAGCCAATAGAAGCCAGGCCCAATTAGTTCTTGACTTCATGCTCTTCTAAAATGTTTAGGCAGACATTTCAATACTTTTGACAGTATAGTTTAGACATGGGCAACTAAGACTGAGGGGCCAAAACCGGCCTTTTAGTCTTTTCATTTGGACCTTTGTCATCTTGGTGTCAAGACGCTCTGGCTCCCCTCATTCCCAGCAATAGAAGCAGATAACACCTAGAGGATAATTGTTTACCATTGTTTGCCTGCAGTAGAATGTTTAAAGCTTCAATGTATTGATTATTTTTCTAACATATTTTCTTTCTTTAAATATCCTGTCCTAGCTACAAGGATTTAGGACCCCTATGCCGGGTGGCCCTTGCAGGCACTTGGTCCGGCCCCTATTTCACATTTTAAAACCCACTGTGGCCCACAAGTCAAAACGTTTGCCCACCCCTGGTATAGTCTGTGTTTTTATTAAAGCTCCAATTCCAGATTGAATTACTAGAAACCATTGCAGTGGGTCCTCCACTTAATATTGCAATGGTTAAAAAACCTACTGCTGAATCTACCCTTGGAGCTTTTTGTTACCTTCCTGCCAATACCATAACAGTCTTCCTATTTGGGAATTCATTATAGGAGAAATTGTTAAAACTATCATTTATTTTTGGAAGAATGTAAAATTATCAACATTTGATTGAGAGGAATGATTAAAATCAGACTGACACAGAAGGGTTGCATGTGAACTTGCACTTAGTGTATGTTCTGACCCATGAGTTGTCTATTTGTTAAAGGGTTAATCTGACATGATTCACTAGGGCATAACAGCAATAGGAATTTCCTCTTCTTTTAAACTAGTAAAGAAGGTTAAGGGATGGATCTAAAATAAAATGCTGTCACGATTGGTCTAAAAATATTAAAATCTTCAGTGAAAACTGTGGTAAAATGTATATTAGTTAAGATTAAGATGCTTAGCTTTGCTTACAAAAACACAATCAATCTCCATATATTTAATCTATAAAAATTTATTTTTTTCTTTTTTCTACAGGCAAGACGTGATGAAAGTTCAAAAGTGGATGAACATCTTGCTAAAAAAGATGCAGAGGTAAATTAAGCTAGACAGGCCTCCCCTGCAGCTCTGTCCCACTGACATCTGATAATGATGTATAGAGCCGGCCACCCTGACTTAGCATACTAATGGCTAACAATTCTTCACTCCTAAACAGTCCTATTAATCAAATAATTTGTTTGCAGTCCATATTTGATTTGGCTCTGTGTAAGGGAGTGAGGTCTAGGACAATTTGGCTTGCAGAATACAGACGCACATTAACTTTTACTTGAGCAATCGTTGATTAGATTGCCTTGGGCAATTTAAAGATTGACTGCTGGTTTGACATTGATGGGTGTTACTACCACACAGTGTGATCGATTTTAAAATTATTGATTTCTTTCCAAATGCCTATGCATATGATTCATAGTACCTTCCAATACAAATTGATAAAAAAATCTAGAAAAAAAGTTGATTGGACTTTAAAATTTAACCGTGTATGCCCATCTCTAGTTGCTATTGCAGGATATGGGGTTTGTGTTGGGTGGTGCGGGCAGTAGTGGGTTTGGCTAAAGTGGGCATGGCTACCTATATCTGCTATGGTGTGCCATAGTTCCAGTGCTCCCAGTAATGTTGAAGCTTTTTAGTCGTCCCCCCCCCCCCCCCCCCCAGTGTAATTCCTGTGTAATTTGTTCCCCACGTTGTAGTCTTACATCACCTATAATCACAGAGATTTGGGGACTGGAATGACTGCTGACATATTGAGAAGGAGGGGAGGTTCTGCCAAACCACAAGTGACTGTGGCAGGTACTGTGAGGGAGATTGATCCTCTGCTGATTTTTCACTTTTGCCCAGTCCTCAATTGTTATGAGAGTTTTATTGTAGCTATGGGACAGGTTAACAACAAAAAACCCTCAGAATCCCATCACAGAAAAGCCAGAGACTGATGTTCCTTGGGATGAGGGAAATTTGATCCTTTCACAAAAGATGACTTGATGGCAGTCATAGAGATCAGACATTTCTTGGCCACTGGGGGACATTGACAGCCTTGTGTAGTTCTATAGACTTGTCCCTGACATCCTTGGATGGCTCGTTGGTCTTGGCCATGGTAGCTAGTTCTGTGGACTGTCCTTTATACATGTTCTGTAGCAAGGATGGAATAATAACACTCCCACCCAGACAGAGATTGCGCCTAATCTTAGCTCATTACCAAAATAGTGAAAACTTCTGAGAGCCTGAAATTGTACTGGTTAATAGGGGATCTTTTCCCTCATTGCAATGAACATCAATCTCTGACCTATGTGCACTGGCTTTGTGAGGGTGCTTTGGTTGTTAATCTGTCGCTTACAGCCACAATAAACCTCCCATAAAAATTATTGACTAATAATTTCTTTGTCAGATGGCAAACATACAAAATCAGCAGGGGGTCAGATATGTATTTCTCTCACTTTATGCTACACTTGCCCTGTACATAGAGACATTCTGGTTATTCACAATTAAAGAACAGGCATGCATATAATTTCAGCAATTGACAGATATTAATGACGGGCATATCAACATCCAGATATTACTAATTACAATATATACTCGAATATAAGCCACATTTTTTGCACCTAATATGTTCTAAAAAATTAAATTTGTGTGAAGAAATTAAAATCGTGGCATTTTGTAGGTGGACTTTATGAGTGAAAAGCCCCTGATCATGGTCTCATCACCAAATATGATGGAGATGTAGAGAAGGGTTGTCAGGAAAATAAAGGGGATGGGCAACCTTACCTTCGGAGCACCTAGCTAACTTCGACCCCCTCTAACTAGAGAAGGGTTGTGGTAACATTAGAAAAAAAAATATTGCTCTAGCACATGTGGTTTTTGTAGGTTCAAACTCAAGTCAAAGTTTTTAAAGTTTACCGAATCTTATTTTGTGCAAAAACTTGATATGCTAGAGCAATACTTTTTTTCTTTACAATGTTCACAACCCTTTTCTATATCTCCAGCAATTTTGGTGAGGAGATTACCAAATACATTTTTGAGCCTTAGCTGCTGAATCTAACACGGCAAACATGGCATAGAGATAATGAATACATACTGCAACTAAGGACAGTTATACACCTATAATCTTTTTTCAGACCGATTTTGCATTAGATTGACTTGTATTATAAAGATCATCTGTCCATTTGAAAAAGACTGCACAAACACATACAAATTGAAAAGCATCACTTTGATCAATATAATGAAAATATTCAGTAAACATAAATATCCAAAAGAGAAATAAAAAAACAAAAAACCTGACTGACCAAAGCTGTATAGTCAAGCTCTTATAGTCAATTTGTATCACCTTTGGTCCCTCGGATACAGAAAAAAGGAATCAATTTTTTAATGTCAAAAAATGTCCCATGTTTTGTTTTGAGAATTGAAAATATTAAATTCAAAATCTGTAGCTGTCACAACCCAATCATATGAGTAACCTGCTTACTGTTTGCATAAAGTATGTTTTAGAACAAGAAGAATGCATTCTTTTTATATAACTGGAATCATTATTTTATTAGAAACATAATTTATAGAGGAATATAATCATTAATATAATTGTCTAATATGCAAAAACATTTTATTTCCCTATTAAATGAATTTCTTACACAAGGAAACAGAATATGAACTATTTTCCAGTCTTAAGTAGTCATCTGGGACGATTTCCTGCTTTGGGTGATTCAGCAGTGAATCATTTCTAGGTTGGCAATAGAGGCTCTAAAAATGTAAAACATTTTACCTTTACCATCTTTACAGATGTGCTTGCTTCATTAGTTTCCTCTTCAGACTTTCGTTTTCTTTTATTTCAATTGTAATTCTCCAAAAAACACAATTCCTGTCTTGGCGTGGCTCACTAACTTCATACACGGAGTCATGCTTAGTTAGACGTTAGTACTGAACAGAAGAAAGTTTAAAGGAAGGTTAGATTTGTTTTATATATCTATTCAATTGCTGAAAAAGTCGAAAGGTATTTTCTGAACTTGGTGAAAATGTTCTTGGTAAAAAGGGAAATTAATGTGACCACCTGGTGAGCTGAATTTATCAAAGTTTTTGTGTTGTGTATATAGGTGATTTTTAGACTGCTGAAGTTGTTGAAAATGGAATGAACCAGACATTAAGTTATATACAATTACTTTGCTTTGGGTTGTCCCTTCTCTACTGACAATGCTGCTGTCACAAAGCCATTGTATGAATAATCACAGCAATCTTGTTTGTGGCAGTGTAGATCTATCCTCACCCCTAGTTCTCTCTCCCTCACAAACTTCTCCCACTGCAACAGTCACTTTAGGCTTAGTAGATAGTGATGGACCGAACTGTTCGCCGGCGAACTATTCAATAGGAACATCGCATGTTCGCGTTCGCCTCATGTTCGCGAACATATGGCGAGTTCGACCTATCTTTTTACATCACCAACAAACTTTGACCCTGTGAGGCACGTCACAGACATAATACAGCCATCAGCACCAAACCCCACCTCACGACCATCCCACACCCTATACTCATAGCAAGTACAGGACATCCAATTGTCAACATGGCTGCTGAGACAGTGGGGGAGTTAAGAACATGAGCTCGTGCTGCTACCATAGGCAAGCCATTAGCTAGCATTGTTGTTTCTACAGTATAAATCTCCCGCATTGCTCTTACTCTGCTGTCAGACAGAGTCCGAAAAGACCCACCAACAGCCCCTTTATTATAGGGCTACATTTTTTGCGACGCCTGTTGCCTGCCTGGCCTGGCATGCCAGGCTGCTTGCCATGATCTGCAAGCCACATATTACACAGTGCCTACGGCGCCAAGTGCTCATGAAATCTGAGTGGCACTTAATTACCATGAGGAATTTCTTCCACCCTCTTGTAGGTACACATAACTAATATTGCGGCACAGCTTTCCGTCCATTACAAGCACATTGATGACCAAAACTTGGTGTGAATGATGCCCAGTGCCCAAGCCACAGTATCTGTGGTCACTAGGGGAAAAGCCAGCAATTTATTATTTTCACACTATTAATAAAGGAGATATTACTACCTAGTGGCACAGTCTTTCATCCATTACAGCCTTGTGCCACTGTCCATCTCCACCGTGTCTGCCATACTGACCATCTCCCCAGTGTCCTTCCACTTGACCCTCTCCCCCTTGTCCTTCACACTGAACCATCTCCCCCAGTCCTCACACTGACCATCTCCCCCAGTGTCCTCCACACTGTCCATCTCCACCAGTGTCCCAGGGAACACACAGCCAAAAGATGCTTATATCAGTTTAGATACTTAAATACTGATCTAGCTATGTCTACGTTTTAACTAGACCACACCACTAACGTGTGCGTATGTACAATTACAAAACCTTTGGAGTGTTGGGTTTACAATATGATGCAAAATCATCAGTAATCTAGCTAGAAATAATGAAATGCAAGTATTTGACACTTACCTAGCTATGGCAAAACAGGTATTGAATACAATATCAGGGTCTGCTGTGAAGAATTCAGACCCTGTTGAAAGATGATTGAGCAAGATTGTGGATCTCTCACTCCCTACCACCCAATGACCGGCATCCCAAATAAATAACTATAGAATACAAACTTAGGATGAGGTGTGGACCACCTCAAGCCAGGTTTACTTTCCCCTGTTGGTACAGAGGCTGGGGGAGTTTAAAGGGGTGGGGGCAATATATACAATGTATGAATATATGACGGTAATACACAAAATTTAATAAGGTAAAAGTAACAAAGAAAAACAGAGAAACGATGCCCTGTGTACAACACTAGACAGCATCAATAAAGTACAATACAATAGATACAATCATAAGGCACGATAATATGCCAAAATTATAATCATGATTGTTGCACGACAGTTCACAAACCACATACGACGTGCCAGTGACAATGTTCCGGGCAGTGCCAAACACCCTGCAATGCCAAATTGGATCATGAATGCCCCAACGCGCGTTTCGTGATTATAAGACTTCCTCAGGGGGAATGATCGCTGGCATACTAGTGCCTAAAGGGGATATATAAGGGATATCTGGTGTCAGTATAGTCGAAGGGGATAGATGTTTAAAGAAAAATTAATAACCTGAATAGACTCACAGGTCAGTGGCAGAACTTCATGGCTGCAGATAGCAGGGCGGACTATTTCGGCTCAGACACAAAGGTAGGTGGAGCAAGAGGCTCCCATGTCCGGGGACAACGGCGACCACATAAACAGCCCGGTAAATGGTCTGTGGTGTTCACCAACCTCACCTGCACTGCCCTCACCACCCCTACACACTGTTTGATATGATTTTTGCGGTGTCGTTTCTGCCCTGATATGTAGTGTTTCACCCCCCTATAATACACAATAGACCCTAACACCTTACCCCCTATCTCACTCACCTATGCACCCGCTTGTCCTTTGTGCCTACACGGGTGACCCTAACACCTATCACTGACTTGGGTCTACTTATGGTCCCTTGTATCCCCCTTCTGGGTTACAGCACTAAAACCTCCCCCTTCCTTTAACTAGATCCCTACCCACACCCACTAACTTTCATCTGATTTACCCCATACACCACAGACCATTTACCGGGCTGTTTATGTGGTCGCCGTTGTCCCCGGACATGGGAGC
>CM070032.1:143824172-143845770 GCA_036250615.1 Ptychadena robeensis | reverse complement strand
AATAAAATTATTCCTCAAAAATACCACTTGCCTAATAATTCTGCACTCCCTGTAGGGTGGTTCTTGCAGCAGTCACTGGGGAAACTAAACATCTGCCTTAATGTCAAACACTTAACCACCCCCCATAAAGGAAATAGCTGTAGGATAAATAAAACGGGTGCCATGTTTGTATGTGGGAGGCAACTAGAGTCACTGATGGAACTCCAACTAAAGCCCCCCATGCACCTTTACATCATTCCATAAAATTTCCATTAGATCTAGTGGCGGATCCTCCCTGAGAATACATAGTGATTGGAAGATTTAGAAAGGTCCTCATATTACATGGTTTTGGTAGAAGAAAAGTTGATTGTACAGAAATTGTATGGTAGGATTGTTAGGTGTAAGGGGGGCTTAATATTGGGAAACCTTACAAACTCCCGATTGTCATCTCTAAAGCTGGCCATAGACATCTTGTTTCTTCTTACATTTTTCAGCAGATTGCCCATCCGTGAGGATGTTGTCATGCATGGCCGCGTACCCTTTGTGATGGCATTTACTTTGGATGGGGACGCTGGATCTAAAAATTACAGACATGTCCGTAATTTGATCGATTTCTGGCCGAAATTTCAGCTGTGAGCGCGCAAATTGGACGGTCTATGGCTAGCTTTAGAAATCTATCCACCAATAAAATGGAATAGAAAACTTATGATGAAAGCGCTCCCATAGGGTTCCAGTGTTTGTAAACTATGCTTACTGATTAAATGCTTGGTACACAGTCATCTGCCTCTGATGATCGTTAATTATAAAGATGTGCGTTCAGCATAACATTGTTTTATATTTGTTTCCTCCAGTCGGATACCTCTGGGGACTATGAAGCAGCCCTGTTGAAACTCTGCGGAGGAGATGATTAGATGGAAGAAATGGTGAAAATATTACTACTGTGAAGAAATGACATTTTTACTACCAGATTTATACTTGTTTTGCCTCTGCTAAATGCTAACACACATAACTACAGAACAGCTGCTAATAAAGAATATATTGTAGAAATGTCACCATCTTGTGCTTCTTTTTTTCTGCAGGAACAAGGTGATCTTGTGTGGTGTTATTGGATCGAATGTAAAACAAAAAATATGAGTAAATCTTTAGTTTTAAAAAAAAAAGTGTGGCAGTATATGTCTGGCTTTAGAATTCTTCCACATTTCAAAACATTTGTATTTATTTTTTTCCCCTGCAAAAGAGTTAATACTAGCAAAAACCTAGTAAATTCAACTGGCATTGATGGAAAAAATAGTGGCTCAATTCCTTCAAAACCAATCCATATATAAAGGGAGATGAGCATAAAGCAGTGCTCAGCTTTTTCCATATGAAGACCCAAAACGCTGAAAAATATTATTAGGCACCACATGTACTGTACTTATGTGATTTACAAGAAATGGTCTTCCGGGTATGGATTTGTGTTCACCTGCATAGATGGGAAGTGTCAGCTTAGCAGCATCTGCACATCTTGTCAAGGATCATTACCAGCAAGTATACAAAATACACTAAGTGACTATACAGTGGATATAAAAAGTCTACACCCCCCTGGTAAAATGTCAGGATCCTGTGCTGTACAAAAATGAGACAAAGATAAAACATTTCAGAACTTTTTCCACCTTTAATGTGACTGTACCACTCAAATGAAAAACAAACTGAAGAACGAGGGAACAAAATATATAAAAGATAAAAAAATGTGGTTGCATAAGAGTGCACACCCTTAAACTAATACTTTGTTGAAGCACCTTTTGATGTTATTACAGCACTCAGTCTTTTTGGGTATGAGTCTATCAGCATAGCACATTTTGGGTATGAGTCTATAGCTAGCCATACACAGTCGGATTTCATGGCCAATCGATCACTTATCCGATCGATTCCGGCGATCTCAGCGGGAATCAGAGGTCCGATCGATCGGCCAATTAAGTCTGTCCGATCGCTGCATACCACCTTGTCCCACGGATTCCTGGACGATTCCGTATCCGATCGCTTACTTCCCGAATGGCAACTCCCCCTGATGTGTGCTGAATCGGATCAGAAAGACCAACATGTTGGTTCTCTGTCGGATCCGATTCTGGGCCCCCGAACGATCGGACGTGATCGGACGGACAAGGTGGGCTTCACGCGATTCCAGGACGATCGTTTCGTGTGCACACGCCCGGAATCGATCGTCCCGGAATCTGATGGGGCGGACCCATGTATGGGGGCCTTATCAGCATAGCACATTTTGGGTATGAGTCTATCTGCATGGCACATTTTGGGCTGAGTCTACCAGCATGGCACATTTTGGGTATGAGTCTACCAGCATGGCACATTTTGGGTATGAGTCGATCAGCATGGCACATTTTGACTTGGAAAGATTTGCCCACTCTTCTTTGCAGAAACAATCCAAATCTGTCAAATTGTGAGGGCATCTCCTGTGCACAGTCTCTTCAAATCACCCCACAGATTTTTGATTGGATTGAGGTCTGGGCTCTGGCTGGGCCGTTCCAAAACTTTAATCTTCTTCTGGTGAAGCCATTCCTTTGTTGATTTGGATGTATGCTTTGGGTCGTTGTCATGCTGAAGGATGAAGTTCCTTCTCATGTTCAGCTTTCTAGCAGAAGCATGAAGGTTTTGTGCCAACATTGACTGGTATTTGGAACTATTCCTAATTCCCTCTATCTTAGACCCCAGTCCCAGCTGAAGAAAAAGGTATCATCAAGTTGTTGGAGATGTAGGGAAGGGATGTAGTTGAATAGCCACAGTTCAGGGTGGAAAAAAAAGTTTACTTTACATTCCCTATATTGAACTATATCTCCTCTGCTAGTACTTTAATTTCCTGCTATCCGATTTCTACATGCTTCCTATCATGCATCTTACTGTTCATCAGACTTTAGTGCCGCTACATAAGGGTGGATTAGAAAATCTTCAGCGGAGCTCATGCACAACATCTTACGTGGAGCTTCAAGATTTCAAAATATGGTAGTGGCCATTGCGGACTAATTTTGTGACATGCCAGTTCTAGGGGGTGGTATTCCTCTCATTGCTTGATTATGTAATGCATACTTGATAGAGAGAAATAATGAGCTCTTGAAATTTCAACATTACTATGCAGACTGAAACTGAGCCAACCCCACAGGAGCTGTAGAATGATTGGCCCAATTTCAGTCTGCATTTTATTTCCATGCTTATGTTGAAACATCGGCATCTCATTAATAATCTCGAATGCTTTCCATGGAAGAAGAAATGGAGTATCAGGCACCCCAAGATCTGTGTTGTTCATGTTGGTATAAAAAAAAATTCAAGGCAGAAAAACTGAGATAAAAAATTAATAATGCGGTTCATAAAGCCGACCATAGACGTCCCGATCTATGGCCAGCTTTTAGCGTGGTGACATCACTACGCTGTGAGGAGTCGGCTACAGAACGCACAGGAATCCTGTGTGTTCTGCTAACACACGCGATTCCTGTCAGATTGTAGCCAATTAATTTGGAGGGGGAACAGACTGCAACACAGGATCAGGCATAAAAAGAACCAGCAAGACAGATCCGTGTGCGATCCTACCTGCTGGCTCTTTTGGTCGGATCCTCAAGGTGGGCTCTCCTATAGTTGCAGCCGACCGACCTTTATGTGCTCGGCAGAGGCGGGCACAGCGTTCAGTCGGCCACAACTATGGCAGGGAATCGGTCCCGTCTATGGGGGGCTTTACACTCGTAAGTCAGCAGTGGTAATGCCTATCAATGAGGTTAATTTGCTTACTCATTTTCTCAATGTTGGCTAGTTGCTAAATCAAATGGCAACATGATAGTGTGCCTATCTAGAAAAGGGGGGCCCTGCAGGGAAAGTTTGGAAACCACTGCCTTAAGCTAGCCACACATGGTTAAATTTTGGTTCGATTGATGCCTGATTAGATCGAGGAATTCAATCGTCTAATTGAAAATCGATCTTAATCGCATAAACATACACCCCACATTGAGTTTGCAATTGTGGTGATATTTCGAATCCAAAATATTACTAAATTCGTCGATTTTGGTATGGAAACGATTGAAGTGGTCTATGTTATGTATATATAATCGATCCAGGAGAAACACCACAAACATCGACGATTATAAAATGATTTTGGCACAATCGACGATGATTTTCCAACATGTCCGATCAAAATTCCATTCGATTTTCTGCCTTCATCGAACAATTATCGTCGACCGTACCATGTGGCCATTTCTCGATTTTCGTTCAATCGATGAAAAAATTCATCTAATCGAGATTCGATTGAACGATCGAACAGTGTGTGGCTCGCTTTAGCATTACATCCAGTGAAAAGCATACAACAGTCAAACTGTTTCCATGAATCAGATATCTGAATTCTCACTGCCACTGATAAGTCAGTATCTCAATGGTCAGAACAGTCCATTGTCTTATGTGATCCCTACAGCAGATTTTTAATCATATTCCTTAAGCAGGCAGGTAGCAATGTGTTTCTGTTTAATATTGTTATACAATATTTAAAAGGATCCCCCCCCTCCCCACACACTTTTGAACCTTTAACAAAACAAGTGGATGTTTTTGTATTGTAAGGTTTTTTAAAAGCTCTATAGGAAGAATAAAAAAATAACATTCAGAACTCTCATCAGTTACTCCAGCTATCCCAGAACTCCTAAACCTCTATATGTAATGTATATTGTACGGAAAGGTATAAACATTGTAAACAGCTTTAAGTGCAGCATGTGGATGTGTTTTAGGGTGATCACTTTCTCCATACTGTATAGGGTGTACTAGGGTGACAAGAAAGCCCTTCCACTCTAGGAATTTTCTTGTTGCTTGGGGACATCTGGTTTAAGAAAAAATAAATTACAACATGTAAGAGCTGGTAAACTGTGTATTTTACATTTTTTTCTTGGGTTTAGGGTGTAAGGGTCTTGGGTGTAAGTCTTATGGTCTCCTTTCATACATGAAATATATATCTCTGATCTTTCTATATGCCATGTGCACGGACTGTGTGTTGTCTGTGTCAAAATAAAACCATGATTGTGTGTTAACGTGAATAGCAACACTCTGCATTACTGAACTTTTATAGATTGTGGTAAAACAAAAACACACACACACACACAAAGTGATTGAAGAAAACCTTGATATTAATTCCAGGAAGGGAAGTAATAATTACATTTGCCTTGTGGTGGGCATTGCACTGCATTTACAGATGGGGCACAATGAAGATTACTTGGCAGATGCTACACTCCCCCTGGTAACCTCTCTACTCGGCCATTATATAGACTGCCAGCTCTAATCTGTACACAATGACCTGAGGTTTGTGACCTACACACGAAATGACTTGGAGAAGTGGCTGAATCAAAAGGAGGACCCAGAAGAAGGGATCAAAAAGGTCATGTTCCATGTGTATCTTTCCCACTTTTTAGGAACATTTTACGATTAGCTCACTCGCACTTCTATGAAATTACATTATCAGGGAACAGATACATTGCAGACCTGTCTTCAAGACCAATGTTTGGGTAGTCTACGTCTATGTAGAAAGCCACAGAGAAAGGATAAAGAAGCTGTAACAGCAGTCAGAAAATGAGACGAAACATGGTAATAAATGTTGAGAAGCAACTTTTTTTTCTTACTTTTAGAAGTTATAATTCGTGCAATATGTCTTTAAAATTGCCCCACCCTACATAACCTCTCTGTAGTTGCTGGGGGAGGAAAGATGGTGACACGTAAGTCAAAACTCCAAGATGATGGCGTCCAGCAGTAGTTTCAGGGTAGTTGAATGACTACATAAGGAACTCTTTTTACAAGTAAAATCAAGAAAATAATATCAGTTGATATATACAGAGGTGCACATAAGGGGTCCGCCAGTAAGCAAAAGGGGTCAAAACCTAGTATTGCGGACCAATATTGTTGATTGCATTTGCGTACGGAGGAGACTGACTGTCACAGAGAAATAGTTAGCTTCTCTCCTTCCTCCATGTGTGAGAAGCCTATGTGAGAACTGTGACTTACTAGAGACACTCTGGCAGAAAATGGTATTACAGCTCCACTGCATCATGCATACACTACTTTAAAAATTTAATTTTATAAATTACCAAAATTTGTTCAGTTTTATTGTTAAATGTATCCAATTTGTCACTTGGATAACCACAGGGAAACATTAATATAACATTGCAGTTAGCAGTGTCAAATTGGGAATGTAAAATTACAAAAAAAAAAAGAATGGAATTTGAAGGTTGGAGATCTGGGGATTGAAAGTAAGATTAGACATGTGTAAAGCTGGGAATAGACTGTACGATATACCGTTTATTCCTTATCCGATCCTATGCAGTAGCAGGCAGCGTGATGACGTCATCACGCCCGCCTGCTAGTGCAGAGAATCAGACAGCACTCTTAATGTGCAGCTCATTACTTCAGCAGGGGGCAGCCGTCCCCAGCTGAACTAATGGGATTGGGTTAAAATTTACCGTCCTGTCGGATAACTGTGCGATCCGTCAGGACAGCTGATTTTAGCTCAATCCTCGTCAGTTACAGCCTCCAATTCCTGCACGACCTGATCCTTAAGGGATGCGGGAGCGCGCACAGCATTGGATCGTGCAGGAATTGGTATGTGTATGCCCAGCTTAAGGCGTTGTGTCCACTGCTGTTTCCCTGCGCTGGGCAGAAAAAGATGAGCGTGGCAAAATTTCCCACGACTTGCAGCCAGTTTGCCCATGGCTTAGGGTCCTATTAATTTAGCATACCAAAGATGTGAAAAAACTATGCCCAAACAGCATCAGGCTCTGGAGACACACCTGCTGTTGACCTGTGGATAGAGACAGCTAATCAGAGGCTCGCTCTAGAAAGGGGAGGTCCATCTGCAGCAGAATCTGCAGGATGCCAACACAGAGGACAGTGAGGGAGACCATGCTACATATGGGGTGAGTACCAAACAACTTCTCCTGGTACTCATCTGAGGAGCGCACTAAAAAAGTTATGTGCACGCCTGGATATACAATTTCATGGAGATACATGAAAATGAAGGGACCCCTATTATCAAACCAAAGTGTTTATAAAGGCACCAAAAATTTGTATTAATAATGTAACTATTTCTAGAGGACTCCAGTAAAATCTTCCAAAACCTTTGCATCATGGAGCAAATGTGTAATATTATTCTCTGTATTGTTATATGTCAGCCAGTGTTTAAAAGATCATCTTACCCTTTATGAACTGTTTTCCTTCCTTTGCCGAGTTATATATAAAAGTACCTTTGCGCTTTACCTCTTGGCAAGGTTACGGAGAGATGTACACGTGCCCCTTGTGTTATTACTTACATAAATACTGTTCAGAAATAGACAAAGTCATTAAAATAATAAAGGCTAAAGAAATATTTAATCTGCATTACAGAAGTTCAACCTATAAGCTTTCTACTGAATTGCCAGTTTCGTACCAACAGGTCCTACAATCTTTGATTAGGGCAAGGAAATAAATGCATTTTATTTTTTGCAATCCCAGAGCTTATATAAACATTTACATTGATTAAGCATGTTTATAAATACAGTAGCTGGATCCATTTAGTATTATGCTGCCACTGTCATGTAGTCGTACCAAAAAGAAAAAAATATATATAATACTTTAACGTACACAACATTAAATAAATTGGAAAAAAATACAGTATTGATATAAAACAAAAATAAAACAATTTAAGATTTTTTTTTCTGTACTCAAGTACATGGAAGGGATGAGGCAGAGGAGCACAGGTCACTTCATCCCCTCAAAGAAATGGAAAATAGAGGCCCCTGAGAATATAAATGCAAGCATTTGTATTTTAATTTGGATAAATTAGGACTTTTGTGCTACACATACATTAAAAAGGCACATCAATGCAGGCAGTGTTATATTGTACGCAAAACCATACAGTACACAGTGTCAGATCAAGGGAGAAAAAGAAAAAAAATGTAAAAACAAAAAGGGGTTAGAGTTCCTCATACAGGCACATCCAGGCAACAATCCTATTTCCCCATTACTCATTTTGAGAAATTTAACAAGCAGAAAGGAAAAATTTATTTTCTATACCAGTTGGAAGTTTTGAAAATTCTTCATTCTGTAAGTTCTAAACGGCAACATTTCACCAATGAATGGAGGGCGGCTCTAAGAATATTGTGCAGACAGCTGTCAATAACTCACCAACCGCCCCCTTGTTAACTATGTGTTTACAGTAAATTGGGAGCTGCCCGAAAACCGTGTGGCAGCTGTTTCAGCAGAGCGCAAGTAAGGAAACCGATGCAACAGGGACACAGAAGGAAAAAAAAAGCTGACTAGTTCCTCTATGGTCCCTGTTCTGTTACTTATGAAGTTACTGGGCATCTAAAACGGCTTGATTGTTCCCCCTGACGAGAACAAGACGAGCACTGTGCACAGCACTGACTGATTCTATATAGTGGAGGATGAACAGGCAGCATCACTCTGCTTCCTCCCTGCTAAACGTCAGATGCAGACATCCGCACAGACAATAGATTGTCAGAGGCTACAATCATCTGTATGGAAGAAAAGAGGAGATCACCCCCTACATAGGCGACATTTTATCTTTTCAATGCGAAGAAAAAAGATGTTTATGCCATATTTCAGCAACCTGTTATTAATTTTAAAACTAGTACAAGTGGTTCAGATATATAGTGACCAGCTGTACCACGTATTAAATGTAATCATGGACGGGTTGATTATGTTGATTCAATCATATTGCGCAATAAAAAAAAGATTGATTGTACCGTTACAATGTTATAGATTCACAGATGATCAGGATTTTTTTTTAAAGCGTCATTACCACTTTCTGGCACAAGATGGCACCTGGAAACCCAAAAACCATCAAATGAAGGTTAGGTGCAGCGTTGAGGGCTCTGCTGACACCCCCTGCATATATCGCATTCCTTGACGGGGATGTCGGCATAGCTCATCCATATTACAAGCCTACCGTACCACCTGTTTCCGCACGGTTGACGTAGGTCAAGGAATGCGATTAACGCAGGGAGTGTCAACAGAGCCCATAACACAGTGGAAACCTAGCCTTACAGACATGTCCATTCACTATTCCCTTTATTTAATGTTCAATTTCAATCACTATAGAAATCTACAGGACCAGGTGGGTAGAAATTGATTCTCGTTCAACCAACTTCAAAATATACATTTTGCAGCCAATCGAGCGGAAATATGCCGTCATGGGTAGAGGCATCTTAGACACCTTGTTATTTGTTTACACTTGCACAGCGCAGGAATGGCCATGGCATCTGTGCCATCTCCCTCAGTGGTCATCTGAACCTGTTCTTCATTAGAAATTCCTTGATGAGATGAATTCTTGGTTGGATGTGCCTTACGAAAGAGGAGGGGAAAAAACAAAACACATTCACGCAGAAACAAAGCAAACAAGCGCAGCTTAAGGCCTTTATCTTTCACAGCGGAAAGAATTAGAGTAAATTAGTAAGAATTTGCATAACACATCACTAGTCATTTTCCCGGCTGTGGTGAAACTTGTATCGTGTTTAAACGGCTGTACAGAAATTTACAACGGTGCCAAAGTGACCAGGCATGTGGACCTCTACTTGGTGTCATTGATTGAATGTTAGACATTGATGCCATCTTTAGAGAACATTAGAATTAACATAAAATTCATAAAAAGGACTAAACAAATCTACAAGTTACTACACACTTTACAAAGGGATCCGTGACACATTCTATATACTCAAATTTTTCCTGCGCACAACAGCAAAGAAAAAAAAAAAAAAAGTACACTTAACGTTCAAGTCTAGGAAATGGTGTGCAAGTTATTCCATTGCATTCATGCTACAATAAATTATGACACTTTCCAGTGCATTATTAGCTCAAACAAAAGCAGTGTACTGAAGGGGCCTGCACTTCACTGCATCGCAGCATGGGGAAGAGCCATCCAGCACCGCTAACTCTTACTGGACCAGCTATAGCCTCGGATGCACCCATATAACATGTCGTAGTACCGTGGAGAGGGGACAATCATTCACTATCCGTCTCAAATTCAGTGTCGGACCATTCCACAGGGGCAAGGAGACCTTTCCTTTGTGCGTATTCGATAATCGCCATGTAACAAAAATAATATTGATCCCATGTTTGAATACTGAACGCTCGCTGAGTTCTCATTCTCTTCACTGTCTGTAATACATCCACTGTTCCAATATTTTCCAGTCTGGACAGACATATATCCAAAGTACAAAAGGTACCTATTGACAGAAAAAAGCAGGAGATAAATATTCATCTGTGCTCAATAATGCCCTGTATTGGGTGGGGGTAGGGACCAAATTCTATAAACTGGGACCAAAACAAAATCTTTACTCTTTACATGAAAGAGACTGCGGTCCGTGGTATTAATTCTAATATTTATTTTCAATATCAGCACTTCCAGAATTTGTGAAGATCCTAAATATAGTGCTGTAACTTCGTAATCAGGAATATTCAAGATTTTTGTTACATCTGTACCTGGAACTGTGAATGGCTTCTGCAAAATATGCGCACATACAAGTGCCGATTTCCACAATGAAGGTAATTTATGATGAATATTAGGCGAAACAATTTGAGAGCAGCAGAATGCAGAATGCAAAACCTCTGGTTTAAGGAATGAAAATGGGTAAGTTATAAATGACTGGGGTTATGTATTTTACTAGTCGGTGAAATATTGTAAAGGTCCAGCATCATTCATGAATCACATTACTCACCAAACCACAGCTTTCTTAAAGCCCTGTAACTTTACACCGCCCAGACAATAAAAGTTACAATTTTAGCTCTTTATTATTTTGCTCTCTTACTATTCAACCAACACTCATGTAATAGACCATAAGAACAGTAAGGAATAGTTACCTGTTCTCCCAATGCCTGCACTGCAGTGAATCACTATTGGAGGTCCTGCAGGGTGTCCGGTCCATTCAGATCCCATTGTTTGCACTGCCACTGCCTGGTGCTGCTTTACCTGGGCTCTAAAGTCCAACATGGCAGATGCAGATTTAGGTACCCCAAAGTCGGGCCAGCTCATATACTGATAATGTGCAACACTTCGGCTTTCGTCGGTCTAGAAAAGAAGAACAAAGGTAAACTGATGGAAGACTCCTTCTGCACAATTTTTTTTATTATTTACCGTATATACTTGTGTAGAAGCCGACTTTTTCAGCCCAAAAATTGGCTGAAAAAGCTCCCCTTGGCCTATACTCGAGTCAGGGTCAGAGTCCACCTACCTGTCCCTGATCGCAGAATTGCAGGCACAGGCAGCATCTGTAAGGGTTTGTCCCCACTGGCAAAGCTGTCCCGCGAGCAGGCGCAAGCCACCAGGGGCTGAACAAAGTACACTAGCATACATGTCAATGCAGCCGCTAATGGCTGGCTGCAGCTCGCTGCCAACAACATGGGTGCCGCGCAAGTGGGGACAAGCCCACTGAAATTAATGGAAGTGGACTCCCGTGGCTCAGAACCGCCAGCGGGCCCGAAAGCTCAATTATGTTTCCGACACTAGCTGATGTAATATAAACAAACAGCACAACACTACTGCGCTCGTACTTGCTTCGGGTGTAACGCTATGGAGGTTAAACCGGCCATAGACGCTACGAGTGCCGATCACGGAAATAGCCGGAGAGATCGGCTATTTCCGGAGGCACTCGGGTCCAGCCGGAGGTGGATCCACATGCAGGAATGCCCCCACTAAGCGTTTCTTCTAGCTGGATCCACTTTTGAACTGGATCAGAGAAAGACATTTCTCTGATCCAGTCCAAAAGTAAATAAAAAAAAAAAAAATCAGCCCGAGTCCCGCCTCACTCGGGGACCCGGGAGAAGCCAGCCAGGACGTCATTGGAGGTGGCAGCCAGACCAGGTAAGCTCCTGCGCCGTGCCCGAAGCCAGGGCGGGCGCATCTATAGTTGCAGCCTCCCTGTGCCCGAACTGGCTTCGGGCGTATCGCTAGGGAGGTTAATGATGAAGGTACGTGCAATAGTTAATTAGAATTAACAGGAGGTTAGCAATGGCAACCTCTGTATTACTCGGAGAGCTGCTGAAGGTAACAAGACATAAAAGCTGTACAAATTCGTCATGAAAACCTAATCATTATTGTTATTTGAAAGGAATAACTAACCCGAAACGATTTTAAATGGATGCCAATGATTAGAAAAGAGTGACTGAAATACCTGTTTATTATATAGGTCCAAGTGAGTTAGTTTGAAATCTTGAAAAAGATCTATATGTATGTTCCTAATGATGAAGTGTCCAGAATCGTCACTTCTTCCAGCTTCCAGGGGCCAGTACTGTCCACATTTTATTCGGCCTCTTTCTATTACCCTATTAATAAAAATAAAACAAATCACATCCATCACTGTGAGCAAAATAGCTGTAAAATTACAATTAAATGTAACCGAACTAAGGAAGTAGACATGATGTTTTAGGTGGAACCTTCAGAAATTATAATTCACACCTAGGAGGTGCAATACAAAATATAAATTTTGTTGTTAACATGTAAAAAGTGCATTTCCTAAATTGTGAGAGTGCCTGCGGATTCTGTCACATTTTACACAGTCTGCATTGTAATCAGGGCTGTGGAGTCAGAGACATTTTTGGGTACCTGGAGTCGGCAAAAAATGAACCAACTGCAACTCCGACTCCTACTCAATTTAAATGAGAATAAAAAAAATTACTTCAAATGTCCCAATTAACAAACAGTTAATAAACAACTTCTCTGCTATAAGAATAAATGCATGCTGTGCATAACATTACAGTGCCCATTGTGACCCTCACCTAAAAGCTGCCACACACGTACCGAGTGGGGGCAACAGACATCACGCTGCTCTCCAGAGCTGACAGCATCAGCGGGCACCCTTTGTTTGCCGGCCGTTAGCTTCAAATGAAGACACCGGTCTTCATTGAAATCAACAGCATCGTCCAGCGAATATCGGACATGTCAGCGATCTATTGCCCCATGTGGGCACCCCCGATCGGCGCGCGATTTTGCCGCCGACAGACGAGCGCGCACGCCCATCGGTCAGCGGCAAAATCAGCTGCCGCTCAGTGCGTGTATGGCAGCTAATGAAGTAAATGTGTGTTGCTGGACTAGAGACACTTGTATAAGTGATACAAATACTTAGATTGTTAGCTTCAACTTTATACATGATTATGGGATTCCAGGGAAATCATGAATCATGTTTGAAGTGCCCCTTCATTCTGCCTCTTCTTGGAGCCTTCTACTGCCCTATCTTCAGCAGAAGATCAGAACACTAAAGCTGGGCACACACGGGTAGATTTGTAAAAAGATTTGAGTACAATCAATTAACTTGCATGCTCAAGGTGATTGATTGTACCTACCTGTGTGTGCCTTCCTTCGGGAGCCAGCTAAAAGGAACTTAATTGAACAGGATTTAAACATGTTGGAAAAACCCAGTTCAATCTCCAATACCTTGCATGAAGACGTGAGTCTTCATGGAAAGTATTGAAACAGCTGCGGCTCCTGCCTCCTTCACAGCCATCGGCTGTCAGTGTAAAGGGGAGGAGCCAGTTCTCCTCATCTGGAAGCTGTGTGAGTGAGGCAGCTGTATGACACAGGCTGCTTCTCCCAAGCTTGTGGCGTGTTGTAAATCACACAATGCAAGCTGGAGAGAACGGGTCCCCATTGAACAGGAATTGTGCCCATGTGGTGCACATTGATTTCCGTTCAGTTGATCCCCGATCAATGACAGCGTGGTGCCTAGCTTAAGGAAAAAGCAGCAGCATCTTCTGCCTAACTTCCTTTCTCTGCTTTAATTGGCCATTACAGTCCAGTGTTGGTTTCCTGGCCAGTAGTTCTGTGGTTAATGTATGTTGCCTTCCTTTCCTTCAATGGATGGATAAAATACATTAGCATATTAAATACAGAGGAGTCTGAGTCGAAAGAATCAGAAACTGAGGAGTCGGAGTCTGAGAATTCATCGACCGACTCCACAGCCCTGATTGTAATGGCAGGATGGGACCAGTTAAAGCATCTATAAAATGACAGATTTTGAGGAGTGTTACCAGTATGCAGAGGTTTATTGTCATATGTGATCCAGGGAAGCACACCTGGTAAACGGATCATAAGGTCATAGGTACCCAAAGTTCACTGAGGTGTGTTGTGGGGTACATTAGTTAATCTGGTCTCATCCCATCAAAGAGTTGATGCTGGCCACAACAGAAAGGTCAGAACACTTTTGCAGCTCATTTGCATAGTAGAGCAATGCTGCAGACTAATCTGAGTGCCAATCATGACCCCTTCCCAATTCTGTGCACCAAAACTGGACCATAGGTGGTCTGGCCCTATGAATCAGTTTCGATGAATGTGTTTATGTCCAGGGAATTTGAAGGAAACCAATATAGTGATACACACAGGGGCCCATTTTCCAACTTACATGATCTGTTCTAATTACTTGGTGTCAGATACCAGGATATTTTGTTGAGAAAAGGAGGACATACATAATATAAGACAAGTGGTTTAAATGATGCAGCTGATCACTACAATGATATATTAGGGCATTTACGATTTAAGATTTTGTCAAGTCAACTAGTTTGATGACATCACATAGACGCAGAGAAGGAACACAAGTGTCCAAAAATTTACAACTTTTATAAGTTCCCTGTAACATTAACATGACAATAAAACAAAACAGACCAATACCTTGTGTTAATTAAAGTGTAAAACAGAAAGTGGGAAAAGCTTAAACCGTGATAGCAAAGTCACATAGAATGGTTTAAAACTATATACTGTGGTTCACAAAAGGAGCGATTGTCATTATTATTAGGAGCACATTGTCATTATAAAATAAATAGAACTGTAAAGCTACTCATTGTGCTCTGGACTTGATGACTTGCGGCAGTGCTATAATCATTTGTTAGCTTGTGGGTACCATTTCAGATGGCCATACATCACAGTAATGCTTCAACATGGACTTGCAGATTGCGCAGGTCACCGTGCGGTTTGCGTGGTCTAGAGTAAAGTATTTCCATACTTGTGATGTGTGTGCCACCTACTGCCATGTCTCTCGTCTTGTGTCCCTATCCTTTTTATGAAGTGATTATAAAAATTACTTAAGTCAAGGAAGCAGAGATTGTATGTGCACTTGTATACACAATGCAGAGAGAGGTGAAAAAACACATATCTTGTAGACTTCACTCAGGAGTCTACTTGCAGCTCTGAAGTTAACTCGTCCCCTAGTCAACTTTTCCATTAATGCCCTAGTGCACAGTGTAAAGTCTAAGGCACTGCTGTATGACCAATAGTATCAAGATAAACTGTGCCACTCATTGTTCTTACTGGGGCTTTGCATGAAGGAACCAAATGCTCTGACTATGCAATATAGTAATTCCTACACAGAATCAGTGCAGTACAAGGTAGGTTACGGAGAAAAATATGCTCCCAAGAGACCAAAATACAGTGGTCGTAATAAATCAGAAAACTAAAACAAAAAAAGTTTAGACAACCGCATATAAGAACTAATATAAATAAGTATTGGGAAATCACACTGCTCAGGTATCATGAAATGAATGCACGGCACTGTTTTATTAATATATGAAAAGCATTGTATGTTACCTTGTTGTCATAACAATTATTAAAACTTTTTGCTCCCACACCATGCGCCAAAAGTCATCAAATGTTTTAGGCAAGGGACCTATCAAAATAGAAAATTAATCAGTTTATCAAGTTGTTGTTCAACTAGGACACAGTATATGTCAATATATAATAATGAAAATGGCCGTTTTTGGTCCACCTAACGGCTCATATATGGTGCTATGTTAGACATAAATCTCAAAATGTCCTGTCTGAACCAATATCTCTAACTTTGTTAATCCAGCAAGCAGCAGACCAAGACAGGGTCTGGTGTAGTAGTGAATAGCAAAGTACAGTCAGTACTACTGAACAGTATCACTGCTGCAATTTACTACTGACAAGTAAGCACAAGGTACACGAGTGGCTACTCCCCCTTTTTGTAGCTGCACATGACCAAAGGATTGCGACTAGACAGAGAATATCCAAGATCTTTTGCTAAAACTGATTTAAAATACCATTTCTGGTTCCCTTTTTTGTACTCGTTTTCTGGGCACTAAGTCCATTACTGAACGTAAACATGTAAAGACAAAGTATTTTGGGACACTGGATTAAGGTGAAGGTGGTAACGGAAATATAGACTATAATTACTAATATCACTAAAAAGGATGGCAAGTTCTACAAAAATTTCAACTGCAAACGAATGAAGATTAGTAGAATTTACATTTTAGTTCAATGGGCAATTACACACGCACTGCATTTCTAGAACAATGACCTTATTTGCATTAGTGATAGATACGCCAAAAACACAAGCCTTAAGCCCCCCATACACCCTACCATACAATTTCTGTACAATCAACTTGTACTATGTAATGTGTATGTAATGCATGTAATATGAGGACCTTTCTAAACCTTCCAATCACAATGTGTTCTATCAGGGAGGACCCGGCACTACATAGTTGTTGGTAGATCTATTGGAAGTGTATGGAGTGATCTAAAGGTGTATGGGGGGGTCTAAACATTATTTACTCTTACCTTGTGTTGCAATATAGGCATTTTTTCTTTTATAACCATCCATAAAACTGGCATTTATATAATCAGTTGTCTGAAAAATAAAAGCATTACAAACATGAGTGGGCCAAATGCAATTATATTTACTAAAAATTATACACTGTATTCTTGTGTAAACTCCCCGAGTTAATTTTTTTACATACAAGTACATTTGAGTGATACTGACTACTACCATGGTCCGGATAAATAAGCATTGATGATGTATCTAGGTAGACTTTCCACACAGCTGCTTTCAGAAGATTTCGCTAGAAAGTTGTGGCAGTAAAGAAGTCAAGAAAGGGCTTTGGATAGAAACATTTTTCAGCTAACTGAACACTGGCAACAATTTGTTTGGAGTTAAAAAAGGTCTAGTTTGAGGAGAAATATATTGCATCTATTGAGAGTGGACAAGAATGCTTACACAGCATTGTGAGAAGAGATGAAGCAAGTCTCAACTTTTTGAAACATTTTTGCAGTCATCACCATACTTAGGTGTTGGGCTTGAATGATGTACAAACCGATAAACAAACCTTTGTATGCTTTTTTTCTTATACCTCTGTCAATAGGGTTGAAGTGACCATAAAGAATAATAAAATGGACTTTTAAACAAAAGCCGTGAGAGAAAACTTCAGAAATATTTGCTGCCACCTTGTGGCAAATTTACTTAATGCAGTAAAGATGGAAACCCAGTCATTTTGGCACCACACTATTAGCTTCCTGGGGAATTTTTCTGGCGTGAAAAGCTACCTTATGGGCGATAGCAGCAGAGTACACTGTACTCGGCCGTGATTCCCCACCTCTCTACACAACGCCATTGAGACGCCAGTGATGTGGCCTGGGTTTATGACGCTGCCCCCCCCCCCCTCACTGATGATGCTGAAGACACGGGGTTTGGAAACAATGCACATGTGCCCGATCCCGGTGTGGGCGCAGTTTGTTTTAAGAATAAACTGCATACTGACTGGGTCCTGGGACAACACCAAGCAGGTTAGACATCAATGTATTTTCCCGTTTTGAAACTTTTCCTCAAGCTTAAATTTAAAAGAAAAATCTATCAATAATATGAGCACCTGTAAAACCTTAGCAATGTAAAAAGGTAGAACATAATCTACATCTCTTTTATTGTACAGGGTCCTAGGGTGACCTAAAAATAGAAGCGCAATGTAAAAAAAAAAAAAAACACCTAAATAACATTAAAAATTAAAAAATGCAGCATGTGACAACTGTAAATGCAATATTGATTTTTTAGAAAAAAATGACATTTCCCAATGTTATGCAGATACACAATATTCTGTATAATAATGAGAATTAGCACTTTATGGCCAGTGCAAGCTTACCTCATCCGTTCCAACAAGACCTAACTTAACTCTTGACTGGTCCAGGCACAAAACATCACTATATCTATTTTTGGATTGATTGTACGGCTTTCTGTAGAAAAAAAGAAGACATTAAAGCTGGTTATCTATATGTTACCATCACCCACTAACTAACACTAAAAGAACCCTGCATTCCATTTTGGCACATGCTTACCTGAATTACATAAAAAATTGCAAAATCCTATAATGGCAGGCAAATATTCAAATGTTCGCACAGCTATTGTATTTAATGTCAACAGCATGTTATTTTGTACATGTGACAAAGGCTTACAACATTACATTGAACCCATTTCCTTGGAAACAAGTTTAAGTATGCAAATGTTTTGTGTTGGTGTGAAATTCTGTCACATTCCACTGACAATCACAAATATCTTGATATTCAACTACGTTTTTGTTTATACAAGGTTGTTATAAAAAAATAAATAAAATAAAATCACACATAAGGTAAGGGCAGGCAACCCACCTAGTTAGAACTATGCTAGCTTCACAAGTAACACCCAAAAAAAACAGATGACGTGCTCTAGCATGGAGCTTAACAGCTAACTAACCAAATATGAAATCGAACACATTAGACAGACAACTGCCTGCTGACCGTAGCTTGCACAAAGGACTGAAAGCAGTGTGAACTTATAACCCAACATGAGACGTAGCACATGATTGCAGCACAGATACTAGCCAATGACTACTGTGTGAGCAGAACTGTAGTTACAGAGTAACACTAAATGGACTGCATTAAATGTCCAGATTGCAATGGTCATTTTACCAACTTGACTGGGAACTCGGAGAAGTACATCCTTGCCATGCAGGGACCAGCCACACTCCCACTTAAAGATATCATTGATATCTTTTCAATGTATAGCCAACATTATATTTAAACAGTTCTTTGTCTATTTCCCTCCATTGTGTGGTAGATATCTGTGGAAAAAGCAATTACCCATTCCTACCATACACTCCTTGTAGTTGTACATTTATGTTGAATGTGTTTCAGAAGGGTTTTGAACAGGATTATAAAAACACTACTTTAAAAAAAAAAAAAGGAGCCACAGTTTAGGCCACCTTTAACCTACAGAGCGTTCTCCCCCGGATTTCTCGGGTTGAGTTTCACGGATCATGAAACTTAACCTGAGATAACTGCAGGCAGACTTACCTGTCCGCCAGATTCTCCCGGCAACTCTGGATTGGCATACACGCCAATCCTTCCGGGCCTAACCCGATCGCATCACTGGTGACGCGAAAGGGGGGTCTAGGCGGCGCCACAAACCTCCATGTTAATCCATGTTTCCTAGCACAATTTTGTTTATGAATTTTACCTGTGCTGGGCAACTCTTGAAGAGTGTAAATGGTGGCAGCAATTAATATGCTCCTCCATGATCACCCGTGTCATGCTTTTTAAAAACGTGTGCTACGTGCACAACGCTCAGGATGGTAATTTGGCTGCTATGCAGTTTTACAACTGCTTAATATTCTGCTGCCTCTGATTACCAAGGACGTGGGAAATCCATAAAAAGCATGGACTGAGAACAGCCACACTTGGGGGAAGAAAGGAACAACGATAGACACTGCAGGAAGGGATGCTCTGGGGGGACCATGATAGACCCTGGTCCCATATATGCTCTGGGGGATAATTAGGATGCATCATACACTCATTATATGGAGAGATAGGTGTGATGTCTGTTTGAGCACTGAAAGGAGATACAAATCTAATACTAATTTGTAGGGTCTTTCAAAAGAGTTATCTCTGTTCACGTTAAACACCACAGGGTAAACTAGAATTTACAGATTGTTGTCACAGTGGACAGGTTAATGTGCTTAGAGTTTTCCAACATTGTCCCTTATCAATGTGCCACAACTGAGAGATAAAAAGACATAAATTACCACAAAAAAAAAATGTGCACAGGGTCAAAAGCTCAAGCTATAACTTACATGAACATACACAAATCATGTTTTTTCTGATGTTTTCATACATCAAATATTCTGACAATAAATTAACTTACTTTGATACGTCAAATGCTCCAACTGGTGGCTCCTTTCTTATCTCTTCATACTCCTGAAAAATGCCCCTCTTTTTCATCCTCTTGACATGCTGAACCAAACCAAGTACCGTCATACCTCCTTCTTCTGGCACATGTATGGATACCTCAGTGTCTGCAGGCAGTGGTCGAGATTTCTGGGGTAAAGGTGGGATGGAAGGATTGTCAGCAGGCTGCTTATACAAAGGAGTGTCCGGAGGAGTCTCCGACTGAGGAGGCGGCCTCCTGCAATTTGTATTTGTACTGGAGCTTTTGTCACAACAATCGTAGTTGCCACTAACGGCAGACCCATTCCAGTGCACACAACTGCCTACTCTGTGTGCCTCTGCGTAATTCTTAGTCCTGTTTTCATGGTAATGATTGTGTAAAAGTCTGGTGTTATCAGTCACATTCTGCTGGGTGCAATTAGAGTTTAGTCTATCACTCACAGGGTTTTGCTCAGAGGAGTATATAACAAAGAGATGGTCCATGCAGTCTCCATTTTCTTGTCCTTGTCTGGAATTAACACATGCCTGAATCCATGCCACATGGCAAATTTTTGATGTACCTCCCAAATGTTCTGGTAAGGAGTCTTTCGGTATGTGGTTTACCAGCTCATGGGCTTTTACTGTTCTCACCTGTCATGAAAAGACCAAACATTGTTAATTAACAAAACTTGGATTAATTAGCATATTTATTATGCATCAAAATAGTTACCTACAAAACACACACACATAAAATTATAATATAATTATAACTGTAACCCTGTATTCCCATCAAGGCATGGACTGCAAAACACATCTGCAGTTGTTATGTGGTATCTGACAACAAGTTGTCTGGAACAGATCCTGAAGGAGCATTGCCTATTTTATCGATGCTGGGACCCTAAAAAATGTTATGGAGCAAAAAAAAAAAAAGAATGGAGCAGTGACAGAGGCAGATCATAGCTTTAAAACATTGTTTTTAAAGTTTTTCCTGAAGTCTGCATAGCAGTGGTGGTGATGGGCTAATAGCCAAGTCTAACAGCCAAGGGTATGTTTACATTATACGTAGGGACCCTCTCTGCTAAGCGAGGATCTCGACCTAGCACATAGACTTACCTGCTATGTGGATGCTGTGTCTTCATGGCGCCGAGCCGTTCCAGCAATGTAAGGCTCAACGTAGTCATGTACGTTGAGCATCAGCAGGCAAAGTCTATGTGCTACATCAGGATCCACGCCAAGCAACACGCTTAGCGGAGAGGGTCCCAAAGTATGTGGAAACAAACCCTAATACCCAGGTGTCCAACCTGCGGCTCCTTGGGGGTTCCTTGGTGGCCCCCCCTCAGTCTTCCACTTGGTAGGGAAGAGGAGGAGAGGGACTTGCTCTGGCTGAGCACATGGAAAACAATCAGCAACCCAGACAGTGCCTTAGCAAGTGCCTCACCTCTCCTCTGCTTCCTGCTCTAAGAATATCCCGTTCTAAGAAAATTTGTGTTTATGCTCCCACTATTCCACCAACCAATAGGGGATTATTGTATGTGGAAAATAAGCTCAGAATAGGGGCATATAAGCTTTGAATCAAAGGTAGATAGATCAGAAGCTTTGACGATATCTATGAAGCACATACAGTGGAGGAAATAATTATTTGACCCCTCACTGATTTTGTAAGTTTGTCCA
>CM070032.1:143797926-143824072 GCA_036250615.1 Ptychadena robeensis | reverse complement strand
CCCCAGTTAACGAGAGGCACGCTCGAGGTCTCGCCGTCTTCTTATGGCGGTCGGGAGCATAGACCTAGGCGCCATAGACCTCCGTCAAACTGGAGGGGCGTCGCCTTTCTTCAGCATAAGTCCGGCGTCTCCAGTGACGCCGGGCTTATGTGTAGGTCCTCCAGCTGAGCAGGAAATCACGGCGGAGCATATTGTGCTCCACCGCGATTGCCCATGGCACGGTTTTGAAAAAACCGTGCCACGTGGCAAACGCTCAGGAGGTTAATGGTTGGTAGGTGTTCAAAAACTTATTTCACGCAATGAAATGCAAATCAGTTGCTATCTTAAAGTTATTTTTTCGATTTTCCTTTTGATGTGCTATCTGCCACTGTTACAATAAACCTACCATTGAAATGATACTGTTCTGAGACTTTTCATTTCTTTGTCATTGGACAAACTTACAAAATCAGTGAGGGGTCAAATAATTATTTCCTCCACTGTAACCTTTGATCATATATATGACACAAAATGTGCATTACCACACTACAGTGTTCCCTAATGCATGAAGCATCATTTAAAACAAGTTTTGATGTTTAGAAATGAAAAATAATGTGTTCTAGCTGTTATTTCTTGAAAATGTTATGTGGCCCTCCCACCGCTGAGCTAATAGCCAAGTCTGCCTGGTCAACTGGGGGCGTGTCCTTAGCAACTAGAGTTTACATTTTGCTGGTCATGCTTTAAAGCACACACAATATATTTTAGTTGTCTAGTTTTGGAGATCCGAATGTTATTATTTTGTTTCTTAATGTTTCTAAATTATACTTTTTTACTACTAAGAAATGCTTGAACAACATAAGGCATAATTTAAAATAGCATCATTAAAAAAAAATCCCCAAAAAACACATACCCGTTCTCGCAGCTTTTCTCTGACAAAGAGACGCAAGACAGCAAATGGAGCTCGAAACCAAAGAGGAGACGATACAATAAAAACACATTTTAACCGTGCAGGAAATGCGCCCTAGGTAAAAAAAAATATAAAAAAAATACATAAATTAAAAAAATACATGACCTGAGACTGACCATTGTCTTCTATTCTTAATATATTTTCTATGCAAATCTCTGCAACAGGAGAAAGGACTTCTGGGCAATGTTTTGCAAAGCAAACCTTGTAATTAGCTGACACACTCTATAGGCGTTTCTAAAATAAACCTGTTACTTTGAAAAATAACAGGTTTATTTTTAATAGCTCCCACGCCTTTTAATGATTCCCTGGAAAATATTGGATGTCAGTTAGTGTAGCGGGCATGTGACCCTTTCTTCTCATGATGCTGTACTTGACCTGTCTGCACCCAATAACCTAGACTGAGGGTAAGACTCCACTCCGCCGCAGGTTTTAGCCCATTCACAGTTTATTGACTGTCAATGGACCAAAAAAAAAAATTCCGGTCAAAAAACAACAGGGAAACCATACAGAAAAACACATGCTTTCCGTATGCGTTTTTCTGTCCTCCATAGTGGACCAATGTAGCTGAAAGTACACAGTAACCACATTTGTTAACCAATAAATATGGGTCTTTTGGAAACAAATATGACTCCTTTATTGAAAGCTCATACAAATCACCAAATCACTTACTGTTGTCCAGAGATCTGTTTAGCTGGGCATAGACAGTCCAATTCCTGCACGACCAGATGCTGTGCGTGCTCCCGCATCCCTTAGGTATCGGGCCGTGCAGGAATTGGATGCAGCAAGTAACTAGGATTGGGCTTAAATCAGCCGTCCTGTCGTATCGCACAGTTATGCATCAGGACGGTAAATTTTAACCCGATCCCATTAGTTCAGCTAGGGACGGCTGCCCCCAGCTTAAAGAGTAATATCAGATTGCAATAATTGGCACCGCAATGCCACTCATTTGCTTTGCAGTGAGTGAAAAAGACTACAAGTTACTACAAGACTACAAGTTACAAGTCTGTTAAGCTTTTAACTGCTTTTATACAAAATGTATATGCATGTAATCAATAACTATTTTAGGGTGTACCCGAATAGCCAATACACCGCCCCCCCCCCCCCTACATTTTCATTTAACCTCCTGGGCGTTACAGGTTTTTTTTACGATTAAACTGCGCCCGTACTGGCTTTGGGCATAACACCCAGGAGGTTAATAAACTGATCTGAATATCTTTGGCTTGATTTATTTGCAAAAAATGTAAAACAAAAATGCAAAAAGAACCTACCTTTAAAAGATTCAAAATCTTCACACACAATTCATAGTCAAAATTTCCATAGGTGGAATTGATCATATCATAGATAAAAATTAGCCCATTGCGCTGTGTCTCCACCCTGCAGGAAAAAAAATTTATTTGGAAAAACAAAACCCCAAAAACAAACAAAAAAAAAAAGGGAGGCAAGCATGTGTCCGCATGTCTGAGTGTGTGATACAAAGACATTACAAATACGCAGTGCTTTGTATGCAGCACTTTCACATTACAATTGTACTATGTCTACTGGTTTATTCATAATTTTCCACACACTAAAATAATGATGACAGCTTAAAACCAATAAGTTAAAGGACAAATGGTCCACAAAAAATTACACCCGCAATCATAGTTTTGCATTAAAAATGAAATGAGTCTCATCATAACTTCCATCCAGAAATGATCTTCTGATGAGAAGGAAGAGGCTTGTTTCTTGCTCATCAATAAATTACCTCTCAATTGCTTTATCTAGCTGATAGATAATAGCTTGTAGAACAGCCTTATGCGTGGTCACATCCGGCCGATGAAGCCGAGCGGTAAACAGGGCTAACGCTGCTCCATTTGCATCTCTTCCGGGCTGTAATTGAGAAGCACAAACATGGCTATTTCAATGGAGGTAAACAGGAACTCTGTCCATGCAAGGAAATCAATTCAGGCATTTCCACATTACATTCAGCTTTTACAAGCAATTTACAGATATTAAGAAATGCAAAGAACCCTTACATGGCAGCTCAAAAAACATAATGGCTAAAATTCTAGTGGTATTGCTAGTATCTTGGTAGAAGACAACCCTTAGCACCCTCAAATAACAAATGCTTCATCGTCCACTGGTCCATTATTTCGTATCATCTAATGCCTAAAGCCAGCCATAGACATTAGCCAAAAAATCGTTGCAGCAACCAGGATCGGTCGATTGCCACCATTGTCAACAATCTGCCGCAGATCAAATAGTCTATGGCCAGCTTAGGCCTTCAATGCTTTATACTGGCAAGTAGAATAAAATGCCAGGCTTCCTGTGTTTCCTGTCTCATAAATACTTATAGTAGTGGTGGCCAACTGAGTTGATATGGAGGGCCACAAGTGCGGCCCCTTAGCATCAATAAAGGGCCACACACAACATTTTCAATCTATACTGACATGTATAAGCATTTCCTAATGAAGAGATGGCAGCAGGCAGAGCCAGAAGACATTGTTTTAAATTATACTTATATTCTATATTAGGGAAAACTGTATGGTTATACACCTTTTGTGTCATATACATTGTCCAAGGTTATGTGCCGCAATAGTACATAGTACAGTGCAATCACCCCCCGTTCATTGGTGGAATAGTGGGAGCATAGGCACTCACCAGCCTGCTGGTCCCCCGCCAACACTAGAGGAGGAGAGACTAGGGACTTGCATAGGTGCCATCTGGGTCACTGATTGGCTTTTATGTACGCCTATCATGCAAGTTTATCACCTCTCCTCTTCCCACTCTACGAAGGTCCAAGAAGAGGACCTGTCAGCCGGGGATCAGCGGATAGGCGAGTTGCATTAACAAGTTTCAGGGGCCACAGGAGGACTGAGGGGGGCCAAAAGGGCCGCATGAATCCCCCGGGCCACAGGTTGGGCACCTGGGGTCTAAGGCAAAGGGGTGTTACATCACAGGTCAGATTGGTACTTCATTTTACTGGCTAGATTGCAGACAGACAGTGTGCAAGGGAGCAGCCCTTCTTTAATACTGTGCATTACCCCTATCTTTAATTCCTGGATACAGATAATAATAATGGCAAATTGTCTTCTGCACAACACATCAGATGGCTGACTGTCCAAAAGATTGTAAACGATAGCTGCCTGCTACAAAAGTCTCAGGCTTAGGCTATGTTCCCACTTAGGCGATTAATCGCCTGCCACTCGCCTACACTACTTTCAATAGGCTTGTTCCCATTGATAGGATTGAAAATCGCCACCTCAGGCAATTAACTGCCAGCGCAGGCGATTAATCGCCTAAGTGGGAACACAGTCTCAGACGTCTCATTACACACTATACCCACTGTCAAAGTGGAGTGTGATGTGTATTGAGGTGTGCTGCATCTTGTGCTGTTTTATTGTATGCACTTGCTTTCCAATCAAAGTGAATTGGAACTACACAGTGCAGGCAAAATGCACAGAGCAATACATTATAGAAAGGACCACCTCACCACAAATGTGGTAGGCAAATTGCCAAGGTAAGGCAGAAAATGTCTAAACATTGTTGATGTCTAAATTAATTGGTCCAAGCCTATTCACAATAAGGTATTTAAGGCTGTTCTCAATCTGTGGTGGTTAGTATCTCTTCATAGTGGTCAAACAAAGGACAACCAATCCATAACAACAAAGGACTATTGCATACCCCATATACTCCTATATACTCCTACCTGGAATGATATACCTTGATGTAAGTTGCCTGGTTTAGTGGAAAAACATTCCTTATTACACTGCAAAGTGGTTTTGAATTTGAAAATGAGTTGAAGGTGTTGACATTTCCTCCTAATTGCCCCAACATCATGCTTAATGCATGCTTAAGCATTTACGGGACATGATGAAAAAAGTTAAAACCCCCCCATACACGCATAGATCATTGGGCGATCGCTGTGCATGTTTGCGACGATCGATCAGCAGCCAGCGAATACCACACAGAAATGTCAGCTTTTATTTCTCCGAACGATCGGCTGCAGGTTGAGGACGTCATGACGTTCGCATTGGGATCAATGTGTGTATGGGGGGAGAGGGGCTTAAGTCTGTCCTGGCACCACCTTACAACTTACTAGACATAAAAGCTTTGATAGCAACATCTCAGTCCATATCCTGATTGGTTATCTAGAGTTATTTTAGTGGCACATGTTGGACATGCACAGTATTAAGTGAGATTTTTTGAGCTAATGTTATTGTATTCATCACATTAAGGTAATATTCCAAAGCCAATTGGTGCAGCAAAGACTGCATAAGTAAAAAAAATTCCACACAAGACATTAACACTTGAATGGAATCCATCATAACATTTGTGTCTAGCTATTTATTCAATATAATGTCTCCTATTTGTTAAAGAGCAAACTAATACTTACCAAAACCGTAAATTTACCACTCAATAACTCCGAGCGCAAAGGTTCTTCATCTGGGTTAATATTGTAGATCCCTTCTTTCAGTCTTGTGTTCTGTTTAAAAGTCAGGCAGTTGACAAAAATCAGAAACTTCTCTGGTTTACAAAGAAAGATCTACTGCAGTATATGACAAAAAATTTGATTCACCCACAAGTACCACACTGAATAGTATAGTAATGGTTAAAGTGATACCACAACTCAGTGATTGCTAAACTCTAGCTTCTGTTTCTCTGACACTTTTGTTTTTTGAATACACAAAAAAAACATTGATGAATTCAAACTATCTAAATAATATTTTTGTTAAGCAGATGCACTTTAAAAACAAATGGACACAGATTACACAAGATTATTTAACCTGCTGGGTGGTTTGCTTGTGGCCCACTTGACAATGAAATTCGCCACGATTTCTTGCCCTCCTGCATCATCGTTGACGTCAAAGATGTGCTGTAAAAAAACTATGTTGTCTCCCCCCCTGTCCTGCATCCTACATGATATCATTGTAGCAGACCCAGAAAGATTGGCGGGTTTACGGATATGGAGAATCGCCGCGGGCTTCCATAGCACAGGCAAGTATGCCCTATGTTAGCTTGGGGTGAGATTGGTTAGTAGACAAACTAAACCTTAGTTAAGTTGGGATAGAAGCTCAGGAGGTTAAAAAGAAACAAATAGCAAACATATGGAGACATATAACTCCACACATATACAAATAGAAACAAATCATGTACAACTTTCCAATATTGACACCACTAAAAGCATGCATGCAAGTTTAGCGTTAAATGTAAGTAATGGCCTCTCATAATTCTTCCGACATGCAAGCAAGAAAAATAAAAGTAACACAATACGATGGAAAATGCAATATCCCTTGTTTTAACCATTGGAATGCCAATAATGTAAACGTGGTTAATGAAACACATTACAGGCAGGGTCCTAAACGTTCTTTTAGGCAAGCCCATCCAAATCTTTCATTCTTTCAAATGACAATAAAGGTAGAAATCCTACAGGTTACCAACATGTTGGTAAACCTTGTTCGATATCCTATACTGTGGATGGGGATTGAGGCGTTATACATAAACTGACATAAGCAGTTCATGTGTCATGTGTTTTAGAGGACAATGTTTTAACAATCAGGCTTCCTTTGCTAGAAAAAAACAAAACACGAAGTTTAATCCATATACTGTAGGAAAAGCATATACTAACTCTGTAAGCTTGAAATAAATCAATTGCTCTAGAAACATCAAACTTCCGAGCCATTAAAAATTTCACAGCAGTGTCTGCAGGCACAGTAACCACTTGTGGTTGTTCCCGGTTCTTCAACTCAGCAAGAAATTCTTCAATTGCCTGTCAAAAGAAGAAAAACGAATACATTGAGTTCCGATGTTAAATACAACAGATCTTCCAAACAGGAAGAGAAACAAAATGTTATCACTGACTATTTGATCTGAATTGTAGTTAACCTGCCTAGCGGTTGAGACTAACCCTGTTCGTTCGGAGAGGGGCGGAGGGAGGGAGGAAATGACATTCAGTGTAATTTGTACACTGCCTCGATTGCCCGTACCGCACTGCAACAACTGCCGGGTATGGGCGGTGTGCTAGGGAGGTTAAACCACAACATTCATGCCAAATGACTTGTAGTTCGGAAACTCAGACAAGAGAAAAGGCCCCCTCCCCCCTATAGATCACTCCATATAATTTCCATTAGATCTACCAACAACTATCTAGTGTCGGGTCCTCCCTGATAGAATACATAGTGATTGGAAGGATTCTCATATTACATGGTTTTGGTAGAACCAAAACCATGTAATATTTGTACAGAAGTTGTATGGTAAAACCGTAGCGTGTATGGGGGGGGGTCTTAAATACAAACACCTAACCATTAACTATTATCCAAAGCAATAGTATTTAATTAAGATTGTGGCTGGACAACTTAAAAAAACTCAATGATTTCTGGCCTCATAAAAGCACTTGTCAGATTCAAATATTTAATGTTGATTGGCTTACAGAGGTCCTACTGAACAGAGATTGATAGAAGATTAACCTCCCTAGCGGTTGAGACGAACCCTGTTCGTTCGCTGAACAGGGTCGTCTCAACCGCAGGGGAAGCCGGTGGCGGGGAGACCCTATGCCTCCCCGGAAAGCTGCAGCGATTGTCTTCATCGCTGCAGCATTTCTGGGTTTGCCATAGACCTCCATGTTAATGGAGGAGTGCCGGCTTTCCCTCTCATTCAGCCGATGTCAGTAATGACACCAGCTGCGTGAAGAGCTCCGGCGAGATGCCGGAAATGACAGGCAGTGTACTGTGTACACTGCCTCGATCGCCCGTATCGCGCCGTTGTAAACGGCAGGAAACGAGCGGTGCACTCAGGAGGTTAAAGAAGAAGAGGCCCATTATCAACATAAAAATGCCACACAATGGTAACAAAACACATTTTTGCTTTTCTCAAACTTGAAATTCAAAGCTATAAACCTTTATGCAGATGTGCATTTAAAATAGTTGACTTTTCAGTTACATAGATTTATTTTTCACTTTTACTTAAATTTTTTTTGCTGTTAATAAGCTCTGAACATACTTTAGGACAACATGTGTGTGTTCGTAAGATTGATAAAAGTGTTAACTTTGATAACATCCCACTCTAAATCAATATTCTACAGAATGGAGCCGGCCCACTGTGATGTTAATAATATTAGACTATTCTTTGAGAAGAACATTTGTGATGTATGAGAAAGCCTGCTTTGCAGTCTATGCTCTATTGGGATGAGTGTCAGGGCTGTGTTTAAGCCAGACAGTTACCCCACATCAAACTCACTCATGTCTTAATTGATGCTCATTTTACCGCTGTTCGGTCATATCAGAACTGAAAGGGTTCATCTCCATACAACATACACACTATGTCAGTGATGGCGAACTTATGGCACGCATGCCGATTTGGGCATGTGAAGATCTGTTGGCACTGGAGCACAGATGCAGAGAGGAAAGAACTGCAGCCTATTGGCTCTGAATGCTGTCAGTTCTTTTCTCCTCTTGTGAATCCATACTGCGTACCACATCCTCCCCTTATACAAGACATCAGTGATGACAGTCTGCATCAATATTTGTGTATGTGTAAAGAAAAACATGGTTCTATGGAAAGTCAGTGTAACTGATCAGGGACGTCTAATCTCAGGTGTTTCAGTAACCTTTCAAAAGATAAAGGTAAAATAATGGTAAGGTAAAAAAAATAAGACAACTGACGATCCCGCCATTCATTTTAATTCAGCAACTTATTTTTATAGGCCAACAACACTGTCCCCGTTTAATAGTTATTCTCCTCCTCCTGTGTCACACAAAGATTCTAATGAAGATTACAAGTGGCCATTTCTATTCATATTACACAGGCGGCACCTTTCTTTGTAATGCAGCCAACTCATGAGACCAGAAAGTGGCTGAAAAGAGGCTGGAGGAGATCAGCAGCACAGAGGTACATAAGGAATGAAATGAGGGAAACGGTACTACAATAAATGTTACAGATGTAAATCACTGAAGCAAATCATGTGTGACCCAGATATCATTTTTTTATATTTGTATAAGAAAAAATTAAGGGAGGTTTTTTATCTAATAAGAAAGTAGAGTGTGTATGCCTACATTGTATATGTGTGTGTATATGATTTGTGTGTGCAATTCAGCGCTGCATAATATGTTGGCGCTATATAAATAAATGATGATAATTCAGGTTAAATTGCAAGATGAATAAGAGGGTTTTGGGTTCCAGTTTGGGCACTCTGTGTCTAAGGACCATTTCACACTATATGCGTTGCAGTGCATTTTAAAAACGTGCGCTTTTTTTTACCGCACGCGTTTTTACATAGACAACCAATGTTACCACTCACACTGTATGCGTTGCGTTTTAAAAAATGCAGCGTTTCCACATGTGTTTTTAAACACTCACTGCTGTATGCATTTTTGATTCTCTTTTCCTGCGTTTTTCATTCATTTGTTCAAAAACACAAACGCAAAACTCATATATAATGTCAAAAACGCATGCGTTTTTGCATATATGCAGAAACGCATGCCTATAAAAAATGCATGCTTTTAAAAAAAAATGCATATAGTGTGAAATAGCCCTAAAAGGTTCGCCATCACTGTTATAATCGTACTTACTGCTGAATATTTTGTAGACATGTGCAGATAATGGACATTATTTGTCTATGTAACTACAGAACTGGTTGTAAAATATTCTACCGCTTCTGCCAATAGGTCTCTCTGTATTATCCGTGTTTCTGTTCAGTTGGATTTGACCTTGAAGCTGAGAGCAGGTGGATCAGCTGGAGCTTCTCCTATGCACCTGTCAGCCAAAAGGTCCAATTTTTAAAATTCCAACGTTCTTTAAGTTCCAAAGTTATATGGAGGTTACCCTGCAGTATAGCATTACCAGTGGATAGAAAAACATTTAAGAGTTGCCTGTCCAGTCCTAAGATGTCCGAAGATAGCAAGCTAGCATCCTTGAATCCTCTTTTCCAAACCATGGTATGTGGAAGGACACAAACTGATTGGCACTTTGTGTTGCTTCTTCCTACCCCACTCCTAGCTCAGGATGCCTTAATACTTGAACCAGCCCAAATTAGGTACTTAACCTCGAGATTTAAAACATTTGTTAATCTTGTCATAGACTTCTAAATTTTTTGTGCGATTTCGATCGTGCAGGGATCAGACATGTCAGTAAATATTAGTCGATCGATTGTAAATCTAAGGACATTATTAGAGACTTGCAATCATTCCTAATGATCGACCCATGCAGGCCTCATCCAAAGTGTATCCTTTCCAATAAAATTTTTTGGTGTAGCCGATCTTTAGTTACGTCACTGATCGATCGGCAATCCCAAAATTGGTGCACTTTTCGATCGATGTACGCCTCGAAGACTTGATCATTTAACAAATCAATCTCTGGGAAATCGAAGAGTCTATGGCCAGATTAAGGGTTTTATTAGGGACTTCAGAGATTAGTTTATCAGTGATTTATATAAAGAGTGTGGCTTCAAATAATAAAGCATCTATTATCTATACAAACCATATCCTATTGCATGTTTTTACCAATTATTATTTCAGACCAGGGTGGATAAAAATCAATGATTAAAAAAAAAAAAAAAAATAAGATTTATTTGATTTCAATAAGATTTTTTTTATTTAAATTGAATTTTTTAAAAATAAAGTGCCTTTTGAGGAAAATATATTACCATCCAAAGGTTATTCCATCATGAAATAAAGATTAGTTTTTATTATGTAGAATAAGGCTGTATATGTTAAATTTTTTAGTAATAATCAATTCTATTAAACCATTCACAATGTCATGCTCTTCCAGAGGTATTTGTAAGATTTTATAATTAATAAAACTACACTCACATGCATAGTGGCCAACATCCTGAAAACAATAGACAGAAGTTGATGATGGTATAAGCACATTACCCAAAATTTCCCCTGGAATAGACGAGGGTGAGGGGACGGGCAACTCAATATGTAAAAGCAATACATTGATTATACACAGACAGTGCCATCATATCAATCAATGTGCAATGTTGCGGATGTACACATCTGTACACGTGCTGTTACACAATTAAAATAGTCAAATGGCGCAATTTCACCACGTGCATTTTGTTGAAGACTTCTTCAGGGGGTACGAAATGTAGTTTCATAAGTCAAATCTACATAAAACAAACACATTGAATAACCAAATCGACATAAAAGTGGACACAGACCCTCAGGGGTTACTCACGTCCATAGAACAACATAGGGGGAAAGACATGATTTCTCAAGATGGTGTTCCCACTGCACCGACACCAGTGGGGAATAGAGAGACAGACTTTAACCACATAAATGCCTTGGGTATCTGCGTACAACAAGACCGATTTTTAATACATTTACTTTGGTAAACATGATCAGTTGATGGTTTGGGACGGTCTTGTTGTACGCAGATCACCAGTGGCACCACCTTGAGAAATCATGTCTTTCCACCTATATGGATCTATGGACGTGAGTAACCCCTGAGGGTCTGTGTCAACTTTTATGTTAATTTGGTTATTCAGTGTGACTGATCCCCTTCTGTTGGCTGTTTGTTTTATGGACATTTGGCCTATGAAATTACATATCGTACGTTCGGAAGAAGTCTTCAACGAAACAGCACGTGTAGAGGTGTGTACATCTGCAACATTGCGCATTGTGTCTGATTGATATGTCATTACTTCATTGTTTGCACTGTGTATAATAAATGTATTGCTTTTACATATTGAGCGACCCGTCCCCTAGCCCCTTGTCTATTCAAGGGGAAATTTTAGGTTATGTGCTTTTGTCATCATCAACTTCTGTGTGTTTTTGTAAGATTATTGGGCAGTTTCTCTGCCTACAAGATATTATCACAGATGCTTGGTTTACTTTTGCAGTTCTCAAAACTAAGTACAACAGAAAAGTTGTCCAAATATGAATCATTAACCTAAACATGGGATAAAAAACTAATATGAAAAGTTGTTCTAAAACTCTTCATCTACTTGCATTTTAAAGTTATACCAGCAAGAATTACTGATTTGATTGATTTAAATTGATTGATCAGTTTGATTTAAATCAAGCCTTACTGACTAGTGATTTAAATCAAATCCACCCTGTTTCAGACTGCATCTGCTTACTGACAAAAATGACACATTTCACATCCGTGCAATATGGCAACTTGGGTACATTTTGTACACTATACTGTTACACAACAAGCTGACTTGAATGACTGATTCACTGACTTTCTGTAAAATTGCACATACACACCGTCACAAGTCAAATTACAGGAATATTTAGCTGTTTATTTTTCGAAATATTTTAAAGGGGTTTTTCTCCCTTGAGGGAATGTAGGTGATGACATAAAAAGACAGAAATTAGGTATTGAAGGAACATGTCAAAACTATAGAACCTAAAATATGTTGTTTACATAGAATTTAGCATTTTGTTATTAGTTTATAAAACTGCACTTGTGTATACTTTTATTACATTATGAGGAATATGCTAATACTAGCCAAAAGTTCTTAACCATAAACAAATTGGGGAAAGTTTGGAACCCATTGTGATGGTTTTACTGATATTTGGGGCATAAACACTGATAGATTCTCACTTCCAGTCCTGCTGACAAGGTTTTACCAGACATATAGCAAGCAACAGTTAACTCCATAGTCATAGTCCAGTTCCAACAATTTTGGGCCAAGCTATATAGACTCCAAAGTACCAGCAATAAAAACTAATGCTACTATATTCTACTCAAACGAATAGAATAATTATTATAGTCAATGAAGACAGCCATGCTCACACAAGGGAAAAATATATATAAATATTTTAACTAGGTTATTAGTATGCATAGAGCCCCCCATACATTTTCCATATGGTGTTTATTGGATATACGAATTGTACGTCTGCTGTGAAATTTATAATGGAAATATGTTGCTGTACTTAATGCTGCAAAATTGTATAAAAATATATGCAAAAAAAACCCACCAGAGTAAATAAAAAATTAAATATTTACACTGTGAGACACCACCAGGAAGAATACTAAAGGCAGTTAATACACAGCCCAGCGCTGGAAGCACAACCAGATATCTTCGTGCCTACAAAATGGTAAGAAAACCTACCTTCAAGAGAGAATGCTGGGGGGGTGGGGAAAGGGTTGCAACAAAAACTTTAAATGATATATAATTTAAAATAACTTACCATGACCTATAAAAAAATGAATCACTCCCACAAATAGCTGCATAAAAGTTGATGAACATGAATAATTCCAAAGAAAAACCAGACTGACACTGAGGTTTGGTGAGGATATCTAGCTTTTACACACCCTATACATTTACTGCTTAATAGAGCTATGAGTGTGTGACAGCAGACATGGGTCACTAAATTATCTTCTTAAAAATACAGGTTGCAATAGGGTGTAACAAGCAAGATGTTTAAAGTTATATAATGTAACACTAGAATAGGTGCCCTGTAAGTGTCAAAGTTCTTTAACATTGGTATGCAGGGCAATAGTAGGTTTTTATCTTTCTATATCAATGTATCTAGAGCAAGCAGACGGTATAACCTCGCCCATGTACACAAAAAGTCATCAGTAAATCACATCAGTCAGGATCAGAATTAATTCACTAATAACAGGCTACCTACATACCAAACCTTTTTGTTGCCCACTTGGTTGAGACCCAATAATATAGGTCCATTGACAAAATTTTTACATGCACATATTTTACACCCAAGTAAGCAAACATCATAACACAAAGCTGCCCTACAAAATCAATTTAATCAACCAGAAACTGGAAGAGAGAGCAGCATCTTCCATTAGTCATTCAAACCTCAATTACTTTACTTCTGAACATCTTGGCAGACGTACGGTGCATTTAAGATGTAATTACTCTTACTACTGTTTAAAGAAACAGAATTCTGTTAGGCCAAAAAGATATATAAAAATATATGAAACGGAAATCCTCATCTTAATTATTTAAATACCTGCATCGGATGTGAAAATTTATATATTTTTTTGAAACTGCACATTCTACAATTCCTCCATTGCATGTGCTGGCTGAAAACAGCAGAACATCAGTGGCTCCAGAAAACTGGGTCTGTGCCTTTCATAATATGAGAACATTGAGGAATATCAGTTCTATCATTTTCTGTCAAATACCCATTGGATTGTTGGAGGGCCCTTTCACACTAACATACCGTACCATAAACACCCTGCTGCACACAGTTTTGCAGACACTGTTTGCGCCGGTTAACGAACATGGTAGCGTTAGGGCTTGTGTCCACTTATGATTGCCTGTGCTGGACGTATTTTCAGAGACGGGAATGAAAGCACGTGCCGAAACATTAACCGGGCAGATTCCCAGCTGCTCGCAGGCAGTTTTGACCGCAGCTTAGGGGGCTGACGCGGCAGGAGTGCGCCCCTATACCGATACATCAGGGGAAAGCCACAGAAAATCAGCGCCCGGGCGTTTTCCACATCTTAGAGACACCTCCACTGATCTTCTATGGTGGTGTCTGGGTGGTGGCACTCCGTGGTGCTGCTTTGAAGTGGCATCCACTGCCAACATCTAGGGAAGGAAGGGGGAGGACGTTCTGGTGTCACCATAGGGCAGCCATGGGCAAACTAAGGCATTGGGGCCAAAACTGGCCCTTTAATTCGGTCTTTTGTCACCTTGGTATAAAGATGCTCTATCTTCCCTTCACTCATTCCCTTGAATAAGTGGAGATAATGCCTAGAGGATGATTGTTCAGCTCTACTAATGGCCATAGATTGCCTGCAATAGAATGTTTTCTATCAAAATTTTATGTTTTTAATATTGTTTTATATATAATTTTTTTAATTCCTATCTGAACTACGAGATTTAAAGATAACTATTCCAGGCAGCCTTTACAGGCTTCTGTCAAATTTAAAAACCCATTGTAGCCCATGAGTCAAAATGTTTGCCCACTCAGAAACTGGGAAACCGGAAACTCTGAACCTGAACCTGAAGGTAAAACAGAAGGAACCACATGGGGCAAGTACATTTTAACACTGCATTTTATTGAGTATATGATTTAAGAAAATTGTTTTTGTGCCCAGAGTTTAATAGCCATTTAAAAGACTCTTTGCCACAAGAAATCCGCAACCTGATGGTGAAATGCACCCGTTTCCATCCTTCAATAAATTTGTGTACAATGCAAATGAAGGGACATGACTATCTGTTATACATGTGTTATAATAAGTATTTCCTTTTCAACAAGTCCGTGGGATATAATGTGTAAACAATATTTGCACACAGCATATTTAAATGGCTAGACGTAAACCAGGTACACTTTAAAAGGATCCCCACTAAACTCTATAAATGGGAAAAATGTCACAATCCGTTCACTGGTCTTTATTGCCATGTCCTTATTTACCCTTACATCCTGTTCCTGGGACCTGACAGAGAATCTCACCAAAGTGAAATAGAAAGACAAGCTTCATCAATTGTCCTTTGTAACACAACAACAGTTGATTTTACTTCTTTGGATTGCACACACTGGTTGCATTGCTAATGATAATCATGGTTGAATATGTAGAGCCAAAGACCTTTCACAGAACACCTGGACCGGATACTCCCAATGTGGGTGGTAACTCACATTCTTAACCTGCAGGTCAATTGGACTACTTATTGTGTGTAAATATTCCTCATGTATGCCAATGCTCACTCTGTCTGCTCCATCATCTACAAATCCATGAAACCATGGCGGATTTCACTCATTTACATTTTTTGTGATCAATGAAGTTTTTAGCATTGGCAACAGCCAAACTGACTCAATCCCCATTTACTAAATGAAAGCTTGCACTGCTATAGCTATGCAAGTGCAAGAAAAGGCTAAAGGGCAATGATCTCCTTTTGTTCTACCAAAACTATGTAATATGAGGGACTTTCTAAAGGTCCCCACACAAGTATCGAGTGGGGACCGACAGATAAGCTGTGGAGAGCAGCGTAATGACGCGCGTCCCCATTGAAACTAATGGCATCTGCCAGAGATTTATGGACATGTCCATGTCCTGCGATCAGCGGACGACATTGGTTGGCAGCAAAATCGGCTCGTTGCGTGTGTGGGGACCTTAAACCATAAAGTCTACCTGTGTTCAATCACAGAGGACCCGGCACTACATAGTTGTTGGTGGATCTAACGGATATTTGACAGAAAAATCTAAAGGTGTATGGCCAGTTTAAAGCATACACGCTTCGATTTTGCCATTCGATTGACCTCAAAAACTATTGTATCAAGACGGTCCTTTGAAAATCAACTGCTTTCTGGATACAAATCTATTTGGATACAAATCGAACATAACAATCGATCGAAAAGTGATTGTACATGTTGGCACATTTCAGTCGATTGTACAAGTTGCTGACATGCTTTCTAGGTATTTCAATCTTTTTGTATATGATCGTACTATGGAGCATGAGCACAGATCTAAGGAAAATCGAACTTTGTATGCCCAGGTTTAGGCTGGATTTACACGGGCACTTCCCTGGCTACTAACAGTGGGCAGCAGCTCGAAAAGTGACCAGGCGCTGCAGTCTGCAAGCGCCTGCAAACTTATGATAGGTCTACTGCCTCACAGAACAGGCTTCCAAACTTAAAGATTGACCCATAACCCTTTCTTTCTGGTATTAAAGTAAACGTTTGAACCTTTTATCACTTACTATCCTGGAAATAAAGAGGATGAATCTGCACATTGGCAAAATTAACCTCCTGGGTGGGCCAAGATTAGCCACCCTCCACTTCTAAATCAATGACGCCTGTGATATGGCCTGGGAAAGCGACGCCACTCCATTAAAATGAAAGTCTATGGTGCACCCCACTTCTTCCGCATCACCGATGGAGTTGAAGATGCCGGACTGGAGACAATCTGTGGGCCTGCAGCAATGCAGAATTGCTGTGGGCTCTCAGAGGGCTGACATGTGTGCCCGACCCTGCCAGAGCCCGAACTGCCAAGGAGGTTACCAACAAATACTACTTGAGAGAAACCTTCAGTTTGTAATAAACTAAACTTCAATACCCATTGTTTTTTTATTGTTATCTTTACAGGGGTGCCCAACAGGTTGATCACAAAGGCAACGGGAGTAGATTATGTAGTCGTGATTTTTTTTTCTCATCTTTAACACACTGTAAGCGAATTATATATATATAAAATTTTTATTATTGGTAGATAATTTTGACTTGATCACTTTTAAAAGTACCTTACAAGTCAATAATTTAGCTGATTGTTCATTCTTAGTCACACTTCTAAGATACAGGAATATTAAGATAGAAACAAATATGATAATGAACAAAAACTAAATACAGGAAGAAACCTTACAAGGGAAAGAGAAATGACAGGTCACTTTCTGGATTGCACTTGATTGTGGCCTATAAATACTGTGAACGTAGTTCGCATAGTTAGTGAGAAAATGTTTCCACACCTTGAATACTCCTTGTACCATCTTATAAATAAAATTGTAAGTGTCTATAGATGGTATTAGAGATCCTATTGCTTTTAAAACAAAAATGTTAGCATACACACATCCTGAATCCATCACCTGTAACTTATTAAATATACACTTTATAGCAATAAAGCTCAACCTAATCAAAGAACAGCAACACAAAGGGATTAGTAGAAAGAAAGAAATAAGAACAAATGATGAAGCTGATCTCTTGCTTACTATCCCAAATGTGATGCTCCAACATTGAATCTTCTCTCTACTCCCATTTTCTTCTACAGAGGGCCTTTTGTGGGTGTCCACATTAGTACAGACACCCGTCTGGTGCCAGTGGCGGGCTCTGCTTACAATGGAAGAGTGGTGGAAGTGATATGTGCAGGGACACATCTACCCAGTATAATTGGTTTATTGGTTAAATATAAAGCAAGGAGAAAACAAGAATGCTACTGTAGCAAGTGTCTCACTAAAAGGGCAAGAGACTAGCTCTCTCTAGCTACCACAACAGGCATGGCTTACCCAAATTGGCAAATAAAATGCCATACAGAAACATTCTTTTAGAATTTAGAAGGTTTTATGTTTTAAAAAAACAGGAAGAATATAACACGTCCAAGGGTAATGCAGCCTCATGTGTAGTGACCACACAGAACGCAGTGAAATACTGTCAAAAACGTTGTAAGATTCAACTTAAACAAAACAAAAAAAAAAAACACTGACCACACCACGTGTGTGTAATAATCTGTAAATTTTCCGTTCGACCGCTGATTGATCGCCATGTGCATTTGTTTGTCGATTGAACAAAAAAAGGTTGATCGAATCGGGTGACCACACAGCCCCATCACAACCAGCACGTGTCGGGAGCCGAGACACAGGAAAGGGGACAGAGCTGAGCACGGATTGTTGTGCAGTGCGGGGGGTGCTACACTCCTTCTAGCAATCCTGTGTCCTGCTCTCAGCTCTGCCTCTCAGCAGCTTCCATCGCTTGTACTGTTCGGTCGTCTTACAATCGAGCACAGCATGGCATCATCATCACGCTGCGATCGATTGTGGGATGATTGCATGGGTATTGACCCGTGTATGGGGGGCTTAACATATAACCATGACGATAGGGGAAATACCAACAGAAAAGACACATGCCTGCTAAATAAAGTCACAGAAGGACTTAAGGTTCCCAACTACCCACCGGATGCCAGCACAGGTACCTGGGCAATATTAGTATAAGGTCTGCTAAATGATTACTAGGAGTGCAGCATTTCAGTAGGAATTACTCTTTTAGACTGTCAACTCAGAGTGCTAAGACACCCACCTAGAAACTATATACTACCTATAGGTTAGCATCCTACTCTGGCTTGCGTTTGCAGTAGAGTAGTTGGCACCAATATTTCCTTAAATTAATGAGATGAATAAATATGAATAATATTAAAGTACCAAAAAATTTACATCAAATTATTAAAACCCATTTTTTTTTATGTAGACCGTTACATCCTGGGTTCAATTTAAGCCCAGGCTTCTCCCCTTACCCTTAGGGCTCTTGTACGTATATTTGTTGCACACTGACCATGTGGTAGTCTGTCCTTCTATGGTACAAGTGCACACTCATTAAAGTAATTGAATATAGGCAAACAAGTCATGATATGGTTGCACACAAAGCTACAGCTTCCAGGCTTGGGTATACTTCCTATCACAATGGTCCTGCATCGTATAAAGCTGGGAACATACGGCTCGATATTGGAGCCGTTCAAGGTTCCCTGCAGCAGTGCGATGACGTCATCGCTCTTCTGCACGATATCGGAATACTTTACATGGACCCCGCGGTCTCCATGCAAAGCAATGAATGTGTGATATCCCTGTTTTCAAGCAAAAAAAAACAGGGATGGCCACATATGATATGGGCCAGATAGATGGCCGTGAGCGTGCACGGCGCTCGAAGCAGCCATTGATCTTGCCCATATCTACACGTGTGTACCCTGCCTAACTTTCAGGAATCTACAAGCACAGTCTTACAAAGTATAAGCCAAAGGGCAAGTATATCCTCCTTAATATAGGTTAATCTGCATTACCATACACCTATTGAATTACAGTGGTCCCCAGTGTACATTATAAAATGCAATAATCCTCATAAAGAACTGTATAGATACATTGTATATACTTAAAGATGGTCATAGAAATTATTGAGATGTAATTGCTCCAATTATAATTTGTGTGTATATTAATATATTATATTTTTTTATGTGCTTTAATGACATTTCCTGATGGATATTATTAATGACCTGTACAAAAGGAGGCTAGGGGACATCGCCTTATCTGCCATATAAATGGTGCTGAAGTGGGACAGCCTCACCTGTGCAAATGGCAGTTGTGTCTGGCCATACACCTTCAGATTTCTGTCAGATTTCCTTCAGATCAGATTTTGTTTTACCAAAACCATGTAATATGATGACCTTTCTACACCTTCCAATCACTATGTATTCTATCAGGAAGGACACTATACTACATAGCTGTTGGTAGATCTGATCTGAAGGAAATCTGACAGAGAAATCTGAAGGTGATGGCCAGCTTTAAGGAAGAGATGTAATACAACAATATTGTATGATTGTATTGATACAAAATACCGGCTGCAAGTACAGCAGCACTCCTCATAAGAAATACTGGCTGTAAGTTGGGATCTGTTCACTGTACGTTACAGGAAAGCCAACAGAAGAGCAGAGCGAGTAGAGGGAAGACCTCGCCAGATCCACAGAACACTATGACAAGTTGTTCAGCAGTTGAACCTGAACTCTGTACTGAGCGGCACACTGGGATTTCTAGTTCTAGGCAATGAATATATAAATGCAAATCATTAATGAATATTACAGTTTCTGCATCTAAACCGTTTACAGAATAACTGTATAAATAGATGTAAACCCAAACTCAATTTTGCAGACATATTCCAACCAACCAGTAATACTAGATTAAGGAGATGTTTTATTTAAAAACACAAAAGAAACCTTTTCATCCATTGATACTTTTATCGTTTGTTTGTCTTCCTGTGCCAGTGATATCTCAAATTTGTATGTGGCGCTGTCCTCCTGTCTATACAAGTGATCCTTCCCTGTGCTACATGTGTCCCCCGTACACCTTACAATTTCTGTACAATCCACTTTTCTTCTACTAAAACCATGTAATATGAGGAGCTTCCTAAACCTTCCGATCACTATGTATTCTATCAGGGAGGACCCGGCACTACATAGTTATTGGTAGATCTGATGGAAATTGTATGGAGTGATCTAAAGGTGTATGGGGGGCTTTACCTGTTGATCATACACTTACAAAACTGTAATTTGATCAGTGGCTACCTACAGATCTGAGTCCAAATAACGAAGATAGCCACTGATCAAATCACGGTTTTGTAAGTGTAACTCATACAAGTGCTACACAGAAGGCGCACATATTAGGGATGCTTTATAAACAAGAACATGTAAGTGCGTAGAAACACACAAGAAATACAAGTGCATGTACTCAGTTTTATACATTTACATGAGGGGATAATGACCCTTTTCATTAAAATAAAGTTGACCCTGCAATGAAGGACCTTATTCAGGAACTTACTGCTATACAGAGTGACAACACTCTGCTTTTTATTCCCTAGTTATCAGGCTGTGTCAGGCTTCTTACGGAAGCAACAAGAGGCCTTCCACTTCATGTTGCACAGACATTGTGGAAAATGGGGAACCGTACCCGAAATTCTGTGCAGCTATGTCTGTAGTGCATGCATGTAGACAGGAAGTGGTCCCAAGAGGCAACAAAGGATACAGACATGACAACACAAGGATTGTATTATTGTATTGTCACAGGTTTATGTATACCCCCTTAGAGTTTATACTTCTGTAGGTCATGCCTAGAGGCAGTGTCCCCCCTATAGATGGACAGCCAGGATTGCTCTGCATACCCCAGCATCATGTCACATCAGAGCACACAGGAAGGAATACATCCTGGAGCAATCCATTTAGAAGAGCCTGCAGATCAGCTCAATCAATATCTCCTGACTCATTAAAAAAGGCCAGTGACATTTTTCCTTCACAAGCCCCCCACCCTGGGAGGGGTCACTACTCCAGAATGTGGGGCACATGAGAAGCTGCTGACCCCCCATCGTATAGCAGGGTGAATGCAGAGTACCCCTGTATATATATATATATATATATATATATATATATGTCGCCCTATGTATGTCCCCATCCAGATGTATATAGTGAGGAGGCACCCAGCAGCATCCTCCTCCTGAAGTTTGTGTCATGGCTGCTGCACACAGTACATACAGGACATACATTCACATCTGGCCAGCTATGCTCTCCCACATGTAACGTCGCCTGTGTGAGGAGGACCCCCAAAGCTCACCCGTTCCTCTTGGGCTGTTAGATGTTTCTCCGCCATGTTGCTTCGCGGCTCCGGTTCTCCGGTACATCCGGGCTCGGTCCAGACACGGCGCTGACACAGGATGTGGCTCTGCGTCTCTCCGGCCCTGCAAAGCAACACAACCGAGCGGCCACACCGACGTCACAGCGACCGCCGCGCGTCCCGGCCTCTCCTCCTCCCTTTGGAGCAGGAGAGAGGCGAGGCCGTGACGAGGTATGGATAGAGCTGCCCCATGGAGTGAGGGAGGGGCCGGAGCGGCCATCTTTGATGCGGGAAGAAGGCTGACTGACCACAGCGGCTCTGCCAGTCAGCGGAGTGGTCGCGGGAGATGTCTAGCTTTCCTCCTCCATAACTAACCCTAATGTTCCTCACAGGGCAGACCGGTTTCCTCTGCTACTCAATAATAACACAATACGTGTTATTGAAAGCTTTACTTTCTCTTAATATTCTGCATTACCTGGGTCCTGATCCTCTCATCATTGTGGCATTTCTACAAAACGTCATTTACTTTTTATAGTCTCTGCAATGCTAGCAGACCATGGAGAGTGTCTCTCCTCAGCCCTTCCTGATGCATGCAGTGTGTTGTTTGTAAGGCGTGTGTGTTGGTTGTGGCCTGTCCTCTGGGCTCCTTGATAGAATACATAGTGATTGGAAGGTTAACAAAGGTCCTCATATTACATGGTTTTGGTAGAACAGAAGTTGATTGTACAGAAATTGTATGATGTACCTTAAGGGTATGTCTCCTGCGTTGTGTGATCCGCGCGACGGAGCACATATACATTACCTGCTTGGCGGATTCTCTGTTTACATGGCATTGGGCCAATTCGCCAGGGTCAACTTAGTGCAGTACGTTAACCGCTTCATCGGCGGATGTGTGAACAGAGGATATGTGTATGAGCTGGTAATGTGTATGTGCTCCTTTGGGACCCCACCAACCACTGCACTTAACACAGGGTTTTGCGAGGGATCACACAGTGCTGTGGAATCATAGCCATAGTTTACATTAAGCCCCCCCATTCAGTGTGCTCAGACACAGCACATTCCCTTTATGGGCTATGGCAGGCCTGTATACATAGGCATCCTACCCAACTATGTAACGCATGGTGCAAATGACAATGTAAGGCCCCATGTTCTCTTGCCCGGTGCATATAGTTTGGATAGCACATTTCAACAGGATCCTAACTTTAAGCTCTGTCATTAATGCCAGAACCCCCACCCAAACCATCTAGCCTACAGAACCCTTCAGCCTAACCCTCACCCAACCCCCTACCACTGAAAAGTGTGCCTCTGCTAGTCAATACACAAGGGACAGCAGAGATCACACCGAATTTGCTTATATGCATATTATGCTAGGAAATGTCCATAGGTTCCTGATCCTACATGACTGAAAAGAATAAACCTAGGCACATATGGTTCGATTTTAGCATTTGAATGACTTAAAACGATCAAAGTTTACATCGTTAAAACATAAATCCTTTACTGCACACAAAATTTGTTCGACAATGATCAAAACATCAATCGAAAAGTGATCGGACATGTTGGAAAATTTTAGTCGAACTAAAATCGTAGCATGTTGATTGAATTTGATGAACACATTTATATATGACTCTTTCCTGTGCTTTTGGATCAAAACTAAAAACAATTTGAGTGGCATTGCGAACCCTCCATGTAGTGCTCCATAGCATATGAAGAGAAATCCCTTACCAGTCGCCAGGGATAGATTTTGTGTTCCTGATGTTATTGAAAGGATTACGGGTATAGGGTGAGGGCTTTGTCCAAGGAAATTCGTCAACCCTACATACCCCAATGCTCATTACATGCACCTAAACACACCAATATCAATGCACTACAATGTTCAGCAATTCTCAGTAATGCTTTACCGTGCTATTAGTGATAAGCAGCACAGGCAATACTCGTATTCACTAAATATCGCACATTTTTTGCCGAACAATTTAGATAAATTCAAGAATTCATCATCTTCAGTCATTATTACCTTAATTGCGCAACAGATTTTTGCAATAAAAAGTGCAGATATTTGCATATTTTTGAGATCAACACGATCACAAAAATCGTAAATATTCGCTATTACGAAGATGCAGCAATAAAAATTAGCGATTCAAATATTTGTAATCAACAGTAACTTGCATTATGGGGCAGGTTGTGCCTTGTGGCAACTTATTCAATGGGCTGCTGAAATGTAACAAATGGCCCATAGACCCGCAATGAATTTAAAGGGAAGTCATGACATGGTAGGGGTGTGAAAGAAAACACAAGATGAATGTGGACATCCTCTAGTCCAGTGGTTCCCAAACTGGGTGGGGATGAAGGTATTCCAGGGGGGCACTGGCCCTCATTCTTAACCTGTGTTTACATGGGGAGGAGGGGCTCGAAAATGTCCCTAAATAGAAAAGGTGGGCCCTGCAAGGAAAGTTTGGGAACCACTGCTCTAGTCAACAAATGAAATAGAGCATATCTTGTGAGAAGCAGCATATTAAATGCCAATGACCAGAACAGGATGGTGACAGCAGAGTCATGTGACCACGTTCCTCATCACAGTGTTCTGTGCGGCAGTAGGATGCCACAGCTTGCATTTTATGAATGGATCATGCAGTAAACACTAGAGAAGCGCCATTTTCCACTACAAGTAGCCCCTTGAGTATATACTAATTATTTTCATCTCTAGTTTGGTAGTAGTTAATGATTTAGCAATTTTTAATTATGTATTGTAACTGTGGCTTATAAAAAGCCTATGAATAACAGAGGAAGAGAGTTGTTGAACAGATGGGAACCATTTATCATTGCCATAGATGCTCGCACTCCCATTAGTGCTCATCTACTTGGCTATTCTATCCCATAGCATACATATCTATCCTGGTTCTTTTCATTTGCAACATTCACTTTAGAGAAAACGAATGCACTGTCATCAGTGTTGATTACAAACATACCGATAGAAACCAATGATCATATTGAACTGATGATTGATATCTGAATGAAAAGTAGTTCTACATATCCACTGAATACATAAATGGTGGGCTCTGACTACAAACAGATCATTAATGGTGTATATGACTGGTGTTAGATCAGAGCTTTAGCGGAGATTATATTCTATTATAAATTACTGGATTTATCACACACTGTAGTCAATTTGCTGATAATGTGAATACCAGATGTGATTACTAGTGAGAGGCTAAATCACGTAGTAGGAGAGATTAAAATTGACTTTGTACTTTAACACTTTACATGGATCCATCAGCATTTCCTATGCATACACTATATGGGCAATATTCATACACTATATCCCAGGTGCCCAACCAGGGGGGCGCATGCAGCCCTTTGGGCATTCTTCAGTGGCCCCCCTTGGTCCCCCATTTGCGGCCACCGAAACCTAACTGCCAATGCATAGGGCATAGGAACAAACCTGTCTTCCGATCCCCTGCCTGATCCCCTTGCCTGAGTGGGAATAGGAGGAGAGGGATAAATTTACCTGATAGGTATACGTAAAAGCCAATCAGTGACCCAGATGGCACCTGAGCAAGTCCCTTACCTCTCCTCTCGTGTTGTCAGAGAATCGGCAGACAGGTATTCTCCCACTATTCCACCAATGATTGGGGAATGATTGTATAATATATTGGGGCACATAACCTGTGAATAGGGGCATATATCCTTTGAATCAAAGGCTATGTGCCCCATAGATACCATAGATGACATATATGAGGCACATAACCTTTGATGATCTATATGACACAAAATGCGCCTTACCATACTACAGTATTCCCTAATGATTGAAGTATTTTTTAAAACAGATGCTAAAAAATAATCTTCTAGCTATACCCGCTGTCATTATAAAATGCTTATACAAGTCAGTATAGCTTAAAAATTTTATGTGCGGCCCTTTAGTGATGCCAAGGGCCACACTTCTGGCCCTCCATATCAACTCAGTTCGCCACCACTGCACTATATGGACAAATATATTGGTGCATACCTCTCAATCAATGCATTCAGGTATTTCATTCAGATCCATTGCCCATTTATGCCTTGCTTTATGAAGGCTGCCAATGGCCTCTCCTAATAACATTATCAGTTATTTAGCTGTATCTCAGAATCTTTGTTTTCAGTGCTTCAGGTCATTGACCTCACAAAGTAATGGCAATAAGAACTTCTGAAAGAGTTCAAATCCCACCACACACCTTTCAGTCACTGGATACGTATTGACTGCGTATTGACTGCAAAGTTCAGAAAGCCCCATATCATTTTGTAAAAACATGGCCAGTGCTCTCTCTGCTGGAGGAAATCAATTGTATATTTCATTGAATGATATACTCTAATCTACTACAGATATACCGGTATTTTCCTAGATAAGTGTCATATATAACTCAATATGGCACATTTGCAATTGTTTACAGTGGTTCCCAAACTGGGCAGCGGGGGGGGGGGGGGGGGGG
>CM070032.1:143752642-143773033 GCA_036250615.1 Ptychadena robeensis | reverse complement strand
CTCCTCAGGGAACAGCCCTGTCTTCAGAAAGAATGATCATTTATCAATATATCACGTTAATACCTTAATGACTTTACGCAAACCCGCCACCACTTCTAGCAAGCTGCACTATATTGACTTTATTTAGTATATAAAGTTAAATATATATATATATATATACTGTTAGTATGTTATACTATATTTTCTTGTGTCCCAATTTGCTTTAAATGTGTGTTGTAAATTTGAATACTAGTGCTGATACATCACTTAACTAGCATGCATTTTAATGTACTATTTGTTGTTTTGTATTTTTCAGTTTTTGCGGCCTGCTCTCCTCAATATACAAGAAATGTGTTTTCGCATTAGTGATATGGGCTTGTGTCGTATAGAAAAAGGTTACACATATACGTTAAAAGAATTTGCAGACAACCAGTTTAAACAGCTTCAAGAGGTAGAGTATAATATAGAAAAATAATGCTAGCTGTCCAAATAGATGTAGTGTGTTATCATTAAAGTGCTTCCTTGGAACTCTATTGGTAACTTAAACAGTCTCAACCAGCCCTGTGTTATGTATATTCTTGGGGACTTGTACTGTAGATTCTTTTAAACCCAGACACATAAAGCTGCCCCTAAACTTCATTGGGCTGAATATTGAGTGGGAAACGTCTGAAATAGTTGTGCTTTTGGCTGGGGACTCTCTGAGGAAACTCACCTTAGTCAATTTAACAAAGGGCTGCAAAGAATGGGGAAGTGCAGTGGTATCTTGTAATATGTTATATACAGGGGGTCAACAGTGATTAGAATAGGTTTCTCATCAGCTGTTCTGATAATCTGTTCCAAAGTTGTTCATCCACAAATTAAGACAATATATTTACAGTTATTTTCTACTTTAAAAAAAAAAGTAAAGAAGAAGAAACATGTTACATTTAACACAGAGGTGTGCAGGTTGTTATGGGCTGTCTATGAGGTAAACCATGCTCAATCCCAATCTGGGCACTATCTGCAAAAAGTTTGCATGTTCTCCCTGTGTCTGCATGGGTTTCCTCCGGGTACTCCGGCTTCCTCCCACACTCCAAAGACTTGGCCTGTTACATATCACGGTGTTAGTTACACGTATATGCCCATGGTAGGTACATTAGATTGTGAGATCCCCTGAGAGACAGTCATATGATGTAGTTATAGATATACACTCACCAGCCACTTTATTGGACACACCTTTCTAGTACCAGACTGGACCCCCTTTTGCCTTCAGAACTGCTTTCATCTTTCGGGGCATAGATTCAACAAGGTACTGGAAACTTTTCTCAGAGACATTGGTCCATATTGACATGATAGCATCACACAGTTGCTGCAGATTTGTTGGCTGCACATCCATCATGCGACTCTACCGTTTCACCACACACCCAAAGGTGCTCTATTGGATTAAGATCTGTTGACTGTGGAGGCCATTTGAGTACAGTGAACTCATTGTCATGTTCAAGAAACCAGTCTAAGATAATTAGAGCTTTATTACATGGTGCATTATCAGATGGGTACACTGTAGTCATTAAGGAATGGACATGGTCAGCAACAATACTAAGGTAGGCTGTGGTGTTGCAATGATGATCAATTACTACTAAGGGGTCCAAAGTGTGCCAAGAAAACGTCCCCCACACCATTACACCACCACCAGCCTGAACCGTTAATACAAAGCAGGATGGATCCATGCTTTCAGCAACAATCAAGACTCATCAGACCAGGCAACATTTTTCCAATCCTCTCCAATTTCGGTGAGCCTGTGTGAATTGTAGCCTCAGTTTCCTGTTCTTAGCTGACAAGAGTGGCACCCGATGTGGCCATCTGCCTCAATTTTTTACATGTTGTGCATTCAGAGATGCTCTTCTGCATACCTTTGTTGTAACAAGTGGTTATTTGAGTTACTGTTGCCTTTCTATTAGCTTAAACCACTCTAGCCATTCTCCTCTGACCTCTGTATCAAAAGGCATTTGCGCCCACAGAACTGCCGCTCACAGGATGTTTTCCCTTTTTCAGATTATTCTCTGTAAATCCTAGAGATGGTTGTGCGTGACAATCACAGAAGATCTGAAAAACTCATACCAGCCTGTCTGGCACCAACAACCATGCCACATTTAAAGTCACATAAGTCACCGTTCTTTTCCATTCTGAGGCTCAGTTTGAACTGCAGCAGTTTGTCTTGACCATGTCAACATGTTTGAATTCATTGAGTTGCCACCATGTGATTGGCAAATCAGTAATTTGCATCAACATGCAGTCGGACAGGTGTGCCTAAAAAAGTGGCTGTATGAGTGTCTCTCTCTTAGGGCTCAGGACTCTTTCGCACTACATACATTCTCCAACCACACAGCATTTGCAATGGAAATGGCAGCTAGAAACCTGTGAACTTTAGATTGTACATTACGCATGTTGCAGAAAGAGTGTGAAAGAACCCTTAGAAATGAGAGCAGGGTATGAAGACTATAAAATCCTGCTATTTGATCTTCATTTACAGTTTAGCAGTTAACTAACCAGACTCACAGTTGACACCTGCTAGCTGTAACTGAATATCTACAATTCGATAAGATCAGTAGTTAAGATCTCTACCTCCAAGAAGATGGACAAATGTTAGCTGTCCTAATTGTGCCTGTATTTTGGATTGATAAAACATTCAGAAAACCTTCCATAAACTTACGTTTAGAAAAAGTGGGAATAATACAAATTTGTTATGCCTTAGGTAGCAAACCGCTTGTCTGAGTTCCGTGACCTAGCGAAGGAAGTGGTCAGAAGTGCTAGTCGAACAGCTTTGTTAGAAGCTGGTTTTACACCGGATGACTACCCTACTGATTCAGAAAACTCAGGTAAAATCATTATCAATATATAAATTTCATGGTACTAGTGATAGCTGATGTGAATACTTTGACCAGGAAAGCACCTTTGAATTTAGACAGTTAGGGCTAATCTTCACTATGTCTTCACCAAAATGCACTAAAACCATGGTGGTCGCATCTGTAGCATGAACCTATTCATTATGAATGGGCACATCCCCGCCTTTTACTCATGTCGTTGTGAGTCTTTTAAAATGCTCTACTGTATCTATGGTGGAAAAATATAGCATCTCTTAGGCAGCAACATTGTTATCCTGTGTATGTCAGATGAACTTATGGAATTAGATGGACTTCATTTAAGTGACTAACATAGCAGAACTCCTGCTATACATCTCTAAGCAATTAAAAAAAACTGTATAAAAAAATTACCGAAATATTTTTTTCTGAACCACTTGCAACTTTTGCTTTTGTTTCCTTTTTTCTATAAAATTATAGTATTTTGTACATATTTTTACAATTAACTAACATGCATTTTTCATATGTATGTTTGTTCTTACTTATTTGTATTTTAATATATGCTTTGTATTTACAGTACATTAACAAAACTATCTCATTCCAAAATAATTAGTATTTATGGCAAATAATGTTTTAAGGTTAATTTATAACATTAATGTAAATTATAGCTTATTCCTGTAAAACTCACATACATTTCCTGTTTGCTGTTTTTGTATGTCAATACAATTCCTAACAGAGGTGAGAAGATCATTGTTTGCTTCTATCTATAAAAAATCTAAGATGTATGTAGTAATGGGGTAGGGGGTAAACTAGTGAAGCAAATGCGGGCATGTGTTATATGTTTTTTTGTCTTGCTTTAGATGAACCTTAGACAAATGTTACATTTTTTAATCAAACCATGACTTACCTCTCTAGCTACAGTTATGGTTTTATAAGCTATATATTATCTTAGATCCTCAAAGATCATAACGCAGACTCTGATGTCAGTTTCAACCTATCAGCAGTTAGTTTATATTAGTGGGCTGTCAGACTTCTAAGATTCTACTCTCATTTATAAATATAATGCCTATCTTGTAAAATTAGAAAATGGGTTTCCCAGCAGTAAGCTACAGAGGTAAACGAGGGCTTGTTTTATAGGTTATGATGGTTTGTTCATAAACTGTAAATGCACTTAAGGTGGCCATACACACATCAATTTTGCTCGATCGATCTTAGATTCAATTGGCTTTGCAATTTGAGTGTGATCGATGCAAAACCGATGGATTCCTTTCCAAAGGTCTGTGCACATGCTCCATGGTACTATCAGATACAGATTGATCAAAATACAAAGAAAAACCTTCATATGCTTGGATGATCAACCGAAATTTACCAACATGTCTGATCATTGCTTGAATAATTTTATGTCCCATTTTCATCACTTTTGGTTGATTCAGGTAAAAAGGCATAGATTTTCAAACAATCTACTTAAATGATCAAATCTGTTTATGCCCACCTTTAGGCATGTGCATGTGTGTGTTTATGTGTGCAGGCAAAACATGAACACAAACAACATATTGGCTAAAAATATATATTAATATTTTGCTTTAAAGGCATAATAAACAGATCTTCTGTACAAGATATGCTGGCCCTTTCTCACTTTGAAGGCGATTTCTTTGGAGAATCTTCGGATAAAATGACATATACAGAACAAGCAAACAAGAGGTCTCATTGCAGAAGACTAACATGGTCAGTGGACAAGCTTTCATTATAGTAACTATATATATATATATATATATATACATATATATATAATTTATGTATTTATATGTGTGAGAGAGAAAGAGCATGTGTGTGTATACCTTACAACAGATATTAATTTACTTTGACGGCAGCAAATGCCTTTGCAGATCTAGTTATTAATTCAGAAGCTGATTTCAAACATTAGTGGAATCCATAGTAAGTTCTGTGGCTGATGAAGAATGGGAACAATGTCTGACTATATAAGAACCCACCTTTTGCTTTTTTATTATAATTATTATTCTGCCATTATTATTATTTTTATAAAAATGGTTTGGAACCCACTATTTTATTTTATTATCGGCCCCTTAAAGCAATTAATGAAATATCTTAATTCAGTGGTGCTGTTGAGTTTGGCACATGCAGGCTCAAAAGATTTGATGAATACAGTTTTAGAAAGCTTAGAGGTTTCTTAATATCTGTATATCTCATTTATATTACATGTCAAATTGGTCATGCCCAAAAATTCATTGTACCCCTGGGCTTACTGTGCATCACTAGTTATAGAACAAATACAAGTACTTTTATGAAGAGTATAGCAAGGGTGGGAAAACAAAAATGAAAAAAAATGTCAGTAAACAATTACTATAGAAATTAAAGCTGAATACATTTGCATTGCTTGCTTTCAAATATAGTTGAGTTTATTTTTTCAAGGAAATGTCCCTTGATGTGCTATTTGTACATGAATATAATAGACCTGCATGAAGTCAAAAACAAAAGTCTTAGAAATTATGAAATAGAGATGTGAGTTCAGTATTGTTAGAGGACTGGGTAAAAAAAAAGCCTTATTGAAACATAAATATGTTGTGCAGCAAGTAATAAGGGTTTCAATGGACCAGTTGTCTGTAGTGTTAATTTTGGGTCTGTTGGCAGGTCATTGACAGCCAACCGCAACTGTTTGCAGCTTCTGTACACAACTGTATGGTTGTGTTAACTGTTGTCGGAATGTAGTATTGTTATCGGAACATGGAGGGATGTCTAAGGCTCATCGGTGTGGGTTGAAAGTAGATGAGGGTGCATCTTTAGGGTATGTTTCAACGGCGCTATAGGCTTCTTCCGGCCGGCGGATCAGCAGAACGCAGTGAGAACAGCCGCTGCTGCAGGCAGGTAATGTGGATTAGTTCCAATGAACATTACCTGCCTGCAGCAGTGGCTGTTCTCACGGCGTTCTGCCGATCCTCCAGCCAGAAGGTCAACATGTGCTGTATGTTAACCTCGTCAAAGGCTCAGTGGAATTTTTCCTATACTTATAGTAGGGAACAAATTCTGCCTCTTTGAAGTAAATGTAATTGAAACAACCATTTAAAATTATGTATGTAAATAGATATACAAATGAATATTATTATATAGTAAAAGATAGCATATTTAAGTTTTTGCCTCTATTTAGCAAAATGTTGTTTGCAAACTTAAAGCACTTATTATTATGTGTTTTTTTTATTTCTACAAAGCTTTATTCGATTAACTGATTACCTGATAGTGAACACCATGCACATTCTGGCTGTCAACTCAGTCTCATCCTTGCTGAATTACCTTGTGGAAAAGATGACATTTACACCCTCTCATGCTGTAATACAGGCATGGAACACTAAAAACAAGCAAGTAGAAGCAACAGACAAAAAGGTAATTTTGGTAAAAATGTGTGTATAACCATAAAAATGATTATTTAAACTATCATGTTTTCCCTGCCAAAAAGCAGGGAAAACAGATCAGTTTTGATTGAAGTGGATTTTTGAATTCAGTACCTTCTTTTTAAATAATTCATTATGTTAACTTATATATTAACAAAAAGGTTTTTTTTCTTTATAAAAAGGCTTCCATTGTGTCCTCAATATCTGGTGCTCTGCCAGATGAAGAAAATGTTCCTATGTTCCTTTCAGAAATTGTCCTGGATACCCAATTTATATGGTTTGAGCCTTCACTGGATGATTTTCAGGTTTGTTGATGTGTGAGGATAGATACATAGAAAAAAAAACCTCATGATGTGTGGATAATTTTTTTTGCTTTGTAATTTGAGTCAGTATATTAGATCTTCCACCATGTCATTGTAAGTGTTTATGGTGACATAGAATACTACATTTGCTATTCAAATTTTTTATGGGAAAGAGCTGTGTTTCTAATGCAATACTATTTTTTTTTTTTTGTAAATAGGGAAATTAAAAAAATGTTAAATACACCATTGTATTGTTACATAAAATATATTCAAGTTACAATTAAAGGAAAAGTCAACAAGTAGCCCTAAAAGATTTGTTTTCTGTCTTTCACAAAATAAAATGGACATGGTGGCTATGGTGGCTAACTTACTTGTGTTCTTTACCAGAAATGACCACACTGTGGACTGCTTCTCAAGTGTTTCTCTTAATTTATAATGCCTAAGAATATGTTGTACCACACTATCTTATTATTTTTATTATATTTTATTTTTAGGATAATATTGCCAACGTGGTTCGCCAGTTTCAAGAAACAGTGCTGTCACTGGCCAACCTTGTCCCTGATTCTTATTTTGATGCCTTTACTCAGCCAACTATTAATAACAAGTTGGAGGAGAAAACTTGTGGAGAAGGGCCTAGTTTGAGTACTATGTTTGAAGATGACAAGCATTTGCAGGGATTAATTTCTCAAATAAAAGTAAGTTTTTTTGAGAAAATGTTGTTGTTTTTGGGTATGTCTGTTCCCCACATCACCAGCAATCTCCACATCTCAGAGAGGCAGATATATTAATAATTTGAGATAACAGCTAATACCTAGCTGCTTGTTATGACAGAATTTAATGGAAAAAAGTGTCTATCTGATTGGGAGAGAATATAATACCTCACAATTTGTAACATATGCACAAAATAGATATAAGGGAGGTATATTCAGCAATGTATATATATTAATATGTGAGAACATGTATGACCCCATTCTCAACACAACAAAGGGAGAGGTCTATCGTAGATGATTGGCAAGAGGAATAGAGATAGCAAATTATGTAGCATTATGGTTTGCGAAAAGCCTAGAGGAGCATAGAGTCACCAATGGTTTGTATCCTATAAAGGGGGTAGCTTCTTATAAAAAGACTACAGGGGAGCCTCCACTAGACAATTAAAAACAAGATTCCTAATACCAGAGGGAAACATGTATTTAGTCGGGTCATCTGTAGCAACTGTTTTCAGTGAATGTGATAGGATTACCCTAACTGTGTGGTGATTCCACACCAATGCAAAAAATATTTAGGATGCCATGGAAGATAACATAGAGGATTACTCTAGGAAGACCTATTGTTTAGGTTCTACACCAGCCCACAATCCTGTCTAAGTGGATGGCATCAAGAAATCAGACCATTCTTTCAGACCAAATTTCTATAGAAGAGCATATAAGATAAAAAAATAAATAACTATCAATCAATAATTGAGAGATGAAGGAAAACCAAAATAAAAAGGAAAGCATGTGGATTTGGTGATAGGCAATGAGTGACATGCAGTATATACCTGCCATGAAAGTCATATTTCGACCTGGGGCAAATAGGAGCAAAATCCATAAATTTTGACAGCCCTGTTAAGAGCACATATATATATGGTAGATATATATAAAATAGTTACTTATTAGATATGGTCAAAAAAATTTTTTATTCGACCAGTTCAACTTAAGTGAGTTAATTTCAAAGCCACTGAACATGGGGCAAACTTGCTAGAGATGAAGAAAAGGATCCAGGGTATACTACAAAAAGAGTATTGCTCTAACAAAAAAAGTTTTTGCATAATTTAGAAATATGAACTTGACTTCATTTTTGCAACAACTACTGTACATATGCTAGAGCAATACTTTTCAAATGACCCCAGAACCCTTCACTATATTTCCAGCAATTTTGGTGATAATAGAATATTCAGGAGCTTTACCACCTCTGCTTATTATCTTACTTATCTTTAAATACATAAAAATTTACAATAATTGACAGCGTTTCAGTTCAGTTTCTTATTTTTAGATTAGGTTGTTGCTCTTATTTCTTATGTAATCACCCTGGCAACACAGCTAGAATATTTTAAGCATGACTGAATCCTAAACACATTACATTGGAGAAATATTAGGGCATAGCTGTAGCATGTGAACGTAACCTCTGCTTTGTTTATATTCTAGAGTTTTGTAGGAATGTGTCATCTAAAATGGCTGGTTTGAAGCAACAGCGTTCTTTACTCATACATTTTTTTTCCTTTGTATCCTAGGAAACAGTACAGTTTGCATTTGATACAGCCAGTGTATATGCAAAAACTTTTGAACATTTTCATGTATCATTTAAAGAGAATGAAAACCTAGATTTGGAAGCAATGAAAGGCGTAGACCATGGTACGGTGTGTATATTTATATGTCACCTATGACTTTTCCTTACTGCCCCATGAACTGCTTAAGTCTTTATATAAAGGTGAACATATGAAATCCTTTATACCCAAATAAAAAAAAACATTAGCGTGGAAATAATATGTATTTAATAATGGCAAAGAGAAAGAATTTGAAATTGAAAAAAGAATATATTGTCATCACAAAATCCCATTGTTGCAAATACCTTTGGATAAGGGCAGCCATCACCTAAACATAGTAACCACCTAAATCAAAGCATACATGTACCGTCTTGCAAATATACTGTATATCATAAAGAGTATCTACAGTTACATGGTAATTTATTAATTGTGATATTATTTAGCCTAGACCCTATAAAATTAGCACTATGCAAGTTAGTATGCCTACCAGATATCCCTTTCCCATAATTTCATTTAGACAAACTTGCTTTCAGCTGACAAATCCACCTTATGCACTGCCACAGATCACATTGTGCTAGCTGTAAAATTTGGTGGAGGGATAAGGTGGTTTCTCATGCTCTAGCTCAAATTATGAAACATCTTATTGCTTCCGCATATATAGACATTTTTAACTTTGTGAACTATGGTTCTTGTGAGAATAGTTCAAGCAATGTGAGCTTAACTGGAACTCATGCAACCTTAGTACCTAACCCCACAAATGAACTTCTGGATGTCAAGGTCATTCTGGCACACTCCAAAATCTTGTGAAAAGCCTTTGAAAAACTGCAAAGAGATGACCAATTCCATTATTGATGACAAATGGATTAAGAATAACATGTTGTATCTATACTTTTGCCTATATAGTACACCTAGCTAAAAATACAACCATAAATAGCAAAGTGCAAAAAAAAAGCATTTTACTTACCAACTATTTTGGGTTATATAGCCTTTTGATTTGTTCTACTGCTGTTTTTGTAATGTTATGATATGCCATTTTATTTCCATATAGGTGTAGATTTCTTTGCAGAACAGCTGAATAAATACCATAAAGAGCATGAGGATGCTTTAGAAATCACACAGAAAAGAAATCTAGGATTGCTGCTCATAGATGGCAAAAAACTAAAGGAAAAATTAATACCTTCTCCAAAAAGATGCTTGGAGGTAAGAATATATGTTGTTTTTTCAGAAAAAGGAAGCCAAGGATTACACCAAATGCTAGTATTCTCCTATATCATCAAGTGCTAAAAGCGCTTATCGCTCATAAAAAATATTTTTTTACTATCTTAATAAAAACAGCACACTTTGGAATGAGTACAGGAGTCTTTACAGGGAAACAGAGCTGACAAGGTGAGTTATGCAGTCCCATTTCCAACACAGAATCACATGAAGCTGGAATTTCCATGTCACTTTGCACAGCCCGGGTGTGTGGCATGTCAAGGTTACCTGAGCATACTTACAGAAGAATTGAAAAGGCATTTTGAACACTTGTATAGACATATTTTTCAGGCATTTGCACCAATGTGGAACAGCCTGAAAAAGGGGTTTTACATATTAAATTATTCATAATTCTCTCCTCCTTAAAAGATAGATTCTCTTGATATGTAACCTGACATGCTATGCAGTAAAAATTATTCTCAACTGCTTTACAAAGGCTGTATAAATGCTCTAAAACTCCTGCTAGGCATTTAAATGAGGCATTCATAAACACAATAGAAAACTCAAGACTGTGCAAGTAGTGTCTAATAAATATCAAACAATAGAAAAAGGCCCTGCAAACTTTTGTGTGAACTTGCCTTTATATAAGATGGCCTATCAGTTGCAAAGTAGAGATATTTCAGTTGTCGTTGGGTCTCTCCTGACAGCAAGCCTAGCCTGGATAACAGATAAGCTGTTAAGATAGAAGATCCACCCACCATGTGTTTCAGTAGTTCATTGTTTGTGTCAGCAGAGCCCAGCTGACATAAACAGTGAAGTGCAGAGCCAGATGAAAGAGCTGCCAGCCGGCAGTTCTTCTATCTAGGTCTGCCTGTGTGTGGGAGAGCTTGACTCCTGCTGCCAGCTCTTGCACACACAGAGCCGAGCACTGCGTAATCCAGTCCAACTGATTACTAGAGATGGTCGAATTCTTCGACTTGCTATCTTTGTGAGCTGATTGCAAAGCCCCTGAACATGGTATTTGAACTTAATTTGTGCAAAAACTATTTGTGTTACAGACATACTTTCTTTTTTGGAGTGTACCCCCAACCCTTCTCTACATCTCCAGCAAGTTTGGTGATGATACCATGTTCAGGGGCTTTGCAATTAACTCGAAATCGGCGAAATGGTCAAATTTTTGAAAAAAAATTCGACCATCTCTACTGATTACACAATGCATAGGAGTGATTTGCCCATGTGCAGATGCTTTCTATGGCTTTGTGACACTCACACACAGTGGCAGAGGCAGATGGGAGAGATGCTTGTGGGCAGCTCTTCCATCTGCACTGTATGTGATTTGGGCTCAAGCTACCCTATTCTCATACAGCTCTGCTGTCTGGATTGGAGGTGGGAAAGCTGCCTCTTACTCCCTACATCGCCTTAACTCTTAACCACGTTTCTGGTTGTATCACAAAGCTCCAGTAGTGTGGGAGAAAGACAAAATATTTTGATGTATAAGATGCGTCCTATATGATGGTCTAGTGGTCTGAAAAATATGGTAATTTGTACATTCTACTCTCTTTTTGGTCACACCCTAAGGCCCTTTTTTGTGTTGTTTATGGGTAATGCTTGTGTTAATGTGGTAACTCGAGTGCACACCATTGGTTTTGGACAGTTTGAAGGCTGGATTCACATGTACAATGCATCTGAATGCAATGCGGTACAGAAGGCCATTTAGTTGAACACAGCTGCTTGTTTGCAGAATGAACAGGGCTTGTGTTGGTGCAATTATGTATAGTATAACACTGCACAGATGTGGACAGTGTCTGAAAATAATCTGCTAGATTAATTCTTTTTTTTTTCTGACCAGCAAAGTAAGCTTGGATTCATTAATTTCATAAACATTTTTTCAGGCAATTAATGAGATCTTACCTGTCCTGGCTAAGAAAAAGATGGATGCCATTATAGCCGAAGCTCAAGATGCCCAGTTCAGGCTTGAGTTTTTTCCGTCTACAACTGTAGATTATGTAAACACTTTGACTTTCTTGGATGAAATTCAAGAACGGGTAAGTACATTTAAAACCCATGCAAACAGAATTAAGTTTGGCTTATGTGTTTTATGCATGAATTCTGATGTAAAGTGTACATTAAAGCATATTACTTGCATATAGCAGCACAATTAACAATTAGCATTTAATTATTACATAATTGTGTTTGTCATGGTTAAATCAAAGAAATCAATGAAATTAGCCCAACAGCCCTAATAAAATTCACTGCTCCATTGTGGCAGTTGTTTTATAAAATATATTTACCAGGTGCTCATAGGCATAACAACCACCAACTGCCGGGCAAGAGCAGTAATCCCATTTTCTGGGCATTCATTCATCACTGTCCGTGTAAATGGAGCCTCAGTTCTTGTGTATAAATAGCCCATTTGTCAAAGTACCTGCAAGAAAATTGTTGAATTGTATTAATCTGAATATTTAGGTTACAAAAAAGATATCCAGAACTAAAAATATATGTATGTATTACATACTCTGGTAAAAAAAAATTAAAGTTATGGGTTCTCTTTTTAACAAAAATGGTTAGGTCATGGCCACCAACTAAGATTTGATGCCACAACTGCATTACCTGTGGAGTGTAACACGGTGTTTACTTGAGGTGCTTATAAATTGCAATTAAAAAATAATAATAGCACTTGACTGCATACCACATTAGTGCATTGCATTTGAGCACTGCAAGTCTACACACCCCAAAATAATCCAAACATTTTTTAATGTTCTTTAAAGAATCTTAAATATTCTTCCAGGGTGTTTAAACCTATAAGCACAACTCTATGTAATTTTGCAAAAAGCTAAGCGTTTCAGTAAATATTACTAGTACATATGCCTTAGCATATTAGTTCACTCAATTAATCCACCTCCAAGTATGTATTTGAATGTCTGCTAAGTGTATTCTATAATTGATTTAATTTATAAGTTGAGTACACATAAAATAATGGAAGGGTACTGGGAAGGGTCATTGTGTGGCGTTCTCTCTCTTCTGCTGAATTTTCACAAATAAAGCAAAATGATAAAGTTTGTTTTGTTACACTAAAGATATGGTAAAGGACTAGTTAGCTGGAAACTCGTGCAGTTAAATACAATATATAATGGAATTAAAATCGGTAGTGAGTATGTTGTTCCACCAGCATTTAAATGTAGGACAGCGTTGTCTGTAGCCTGATCTATATATGCATAGATGTATACATAAAATATACATTTATGTGAAATATTTTAAATACTATTATTGCATGTTACATGTGTTTACAATTAAAAATGTATTAATTTATTAACAATAGTAAAATAAGATAAAATGGCAGCCTCACATATGATGCAATGATTTCAATTAATTGTCCAACTCATAGACTTAAATTTTAGAAGGAGTAGTAGGACCAACATTGCACAAAAAAAGGAAGCAGACCTTGTTTATCGAATGAGAAAATATGACTTCTGCTACATAAAGTATACAATATAAAGCCCCCCATACACCTTCAGATTCCTCCATACAACTTTCATGAGACTTACCAACAACTATGTAGTATAGTGACCTCCCTGATAGAATACATAGTGATTGGAAGGTGTAGAAAGGTCCTCCTATTACATGGTTTTGGTAGAAGAAAAGTTGGTTGTACAGAAGTTGCATGGTAATTGTATGTGGTGTATGGGGGGCTTTACCCATACAAATTAAAAAAATGACTTTTAACTAGGATAAATGAATTAAGAAAATGCTTTATAGAAATCTAACCTCTGTTGCTTTTTTTTATCTGCAAACTATAGTGAAAAGACCATTATTCACATGTCATAGTAGACTAGAGATGGTGGATTTTTTTATTGAGATCTAGTTATTTGCAAAGCCCCTGAGCATGGTATCATTAGAGAAAGGTTCTGGGTATACTACAAAAAATAAAGTATTGATCTAACACAAATAGTTTTTGCATACATTTAGTTCAAAGTCAAGTCAAAATGTTAGCTTTGATTTTCATCTTAATTAAAAAAAACGAAATATGCTACAGCCCTTCACTACATCTCCAGCAATTGTGGCAATGATAGCATGTTCATGGGCTTTGCAATCAAATCATAAAATCAGCTATTCTAAAAATGTTGACTTTTTTGCTGTAAATCTGACAGCAAAGGCACAAAGACAGGAGGTGTAAAAGTTTTAGAGCAGGTTAATTTATTCTAGGAAAATGTTGAATGTATTAGTTTACTAACTAGAAATACCTTCTTGTACATGTGAAGACCAACAACTGACTGACTGACATTTCTCTTATAGGTAGATATTCTGGAAGAAGAGTCAAATGTTGTCTCACAGATGTACCAACTCATTGAAAACTATCAAGTTCCTACACCTCCAGAAGATTTTGCAGTGTTTGCCACACTAAAACCTTCTGTCCTGGCCGTTCGAAATGCCATTGACAAGTCTGTAGGGGAGAGAGACAGCAGCATTGAAAAATTCTGCCACTCATTAGATAAAGACATTGCAGAACTAAACAAAGACTTAAAGGATGTCAGACAGCAGTCCCAGGTAAGTGTCACAGATTTTTATCAAATAGGCTGGAATGTTTAATTTTTGCCTGTTTGTATGTCTTTTTCCTGAGCACTACTTCACTTGTATTGTTAGAAAAATATAAAGAATGCATGTTATATTGTTGAAAGGTAAATGTTATAGCTAACCTTCAGCCCTCACCTTTTTATGATGAATAAGAAGGTATACCGGTATTTATTTTTCGCATCAAAAGGGCTCATTGGTTCCAATCTCTTTAACAGCAGCAAGTAGAAGAGGTTGAATTGGAATTTTATGTTTCCTGTGCATATAGATGTGTCATACTGACACTTCTGCAGTCATAACTAGGGTGTTCTCTTCTCCCTTGTTACTGTTCAATGTTTCACCCCAACTAGATAGTTCCCAGGGTTTTATCTGCTGTTCTGTCTCACTGCAGCTAACACAATTTTGAAATTCTGCTGTCTTATTTAAAGCTCTAGCACCCACTGTTACTAAGAATAGAATGCTGAATACTCATATATGGTTCAGATGCTTTTTAGAAGAGTACTAGCAGTGCTGCAAAAACATTGTAAATACTGAATACTAATATTCTCTGCCATCACTCTAGGAGTGGCATGTGGGGGCATACCTGTCAACCCTCCCGTTTAGGCCATGAAAGTCAATTTTTTTTATGTGGCTTTTATGTGGCAAAATCCCAAATTCGATAAATTCTTTTTTATTCCTGGGATTTTGAACTCAGGGTGACTAAGGAGGGAGGGGGCGTTACTCTCCCTCTTAAGTTCCAACCCTGCTTCTGATTATGTGCGCGATGGGACATTAGTAGGGAGAGTAATGCCCCCTCCCTCTTAAGTTAGGCAGGTATGAAACAGGAGGGAGGGGATTTTAATCTCCTGATACCAGACGGTAGCTGACGTCACGTCCGGTATGTGGAATGCAGAAGAGCTGTGACAAATTACCGGAAGTGATGTCACTTCCTGTAGTTTTCCCTTATTCTGAGACAATAAGGTTGACAGGTATATGTGGGGGTGAAGTTATGAAAACCCAAAAGACCATTTTTACTTAGGTTTGTGATTGAGGTGGATTTTTTTTAGCTTTGACCTCAATCATCCAACCTTGTGTCTTATTAATCTTGTTCATAATCAAGTGTAAGTTCAGAGTTACTTTTTAACTTTACATCATTCAATAAAATATGTAAAATTCAATTGATGATGTGACAGTTCTTCCTATTTATTAGTAATCTTTTAACATTTAAAAAATGTGCCCCATAAATGACTGTGAACTATTTTACAGGACCCACAGTTACTGGATATTGCTGCTGATCAAACCAAAATCAGACAAATACTTGCAGACTTGCAGATTATTCTGGATGAATTACAAAAACGTGCATTTCAGTACAAAACGTATCAGAAGAACTTTAAGGTAAACTACCTGTATTTATTTATTGTCATGTTAGAAGAACATTGCCCTTTCTTCCCATTGGTACATTTTCTCATTAAGTTCACTACACTGTTTTATATATGAGGAAAAGTGCAGTTTAATAACTGATGAAACCTGGCTGAATTTCTATACTTTGGCAACTTTAGGTTGAAGTGACCAGGTTTGATGCCTTGGAAGAAGTGAGTGCAGAAGTAAAACTGAAACAGCTACTATGGGACTCCATGACCGAGTGGGATACTCTAGAGGCTGAGTGGATGAAGGTAAAGTAACAGAATAACTATTGACCAAAATAAAATAAGGAATAATATTTAACTGAATCTCGTTTATTTACAGTCTAAATTTGAAATGCTGGACCCTGAACAACTTAATTCCCTAGTGCTGAAATTTGCCAAGTTTGTAAATCAGCTAGAAAAAGGATTACCTCCAAACAATGTTGTCCCACGACTGAAAGAGAAGGTGGAGAATATGAAAGAAAAGGTAAGACAGTTGTATAAACAAGAAAATTCCTATTTTTGTAACATATCTACCATAGTTTGGGAATGATAAGACTTACCGGACCATATGGTGCACGTTTTTCAGATCGAAATCAAGGAAAACAAAGTGCCTCCTCTCTGTTGAGTGCCTGGAATAAGTATTTCTGTGAGCCATTTTTCTTTATTTGCCTCCTAGAATACCAGCCCCTTGGTAAAGGGGCAAGACTTATAGTAGGAGACTAAGGGGGGTTTCTACATCTGTCGGGACCCCCTCCGCTATGCGTATTGCTTGGCGGGAGGTCCCGATGAAGCACATTCACTTACCTGCTCAGCGGATGCTGTGTTCTCACAGCGCTGAAATGTTCCGCCAATGCAAGGCTTATCGTAGTGGAGTACACTGAACCCCTCCATCGGCGAATGTCTGAAAACAGCATCCGTCGGCCAGCTAAAGTGGGGATCCCAACCAAGCAATGAGCTTAGCTGAGGGGGTCCCAATGGATGTGGAAACCCCCCCTTACAGCGACTCATTTAGAGACTTTCTCTGCCTCTCAGCACTGCCCTTCTTCTTGAGTAAAAACTGGTATACAGTATGTTCCAGCAGAGAGGAGGCTCTGCTGACATCCTGAAGAGAGATTTATTCCAACTCTCAGCAGTGCCTCCTCTGCTCGGGAAGAGGAGCAGTGCTGACAGCCAGAGTGAGTATATATGTGGCTCCCTGTAAGTCTCCAACTCCAATATAGAGCAAATATAACATGCTGTATACCAGTATTTGCTTTATTGTATGTACACACGGTGTCCTATACAGAAAGAATAGGGTTTTTAGCAACATTTATTGGAGTATATCATTTAGTGCAGTATAGTTTAACAGTTTATAGTTTTTTTTATAATGAAGGAGATGATGTAGAATCCTAATTAGAATGCACACAAACTCTCAGCACATTAGGAAGAAAGGGGATGATGATTGAACAAGCCTATACCCAGAAAAATATGTATTGCTCTTTATTCTAGAGAGGAAGTACATTTTTTTTTTGCTCTGCATAAACAAAACACAAGTCGATTGTAAGTAAAGTATACCTTTGAAATGGATAGTTTGCCCAATATGGGTAAACTCCAGTATAAGCTAACCCTTTTTACACTAATAAAGCAGGTAAAAATCTTTGACGCAAATATAAGCTTGAATCGGTATACAGTCAAGCGTAATGTTACTGGGATCGTAGCTGACATGTATACTGTTCCTCAATGCCGCTGTCGTGTCTCCTCTGCAGCTTCACCATTTGGTGTCTTTTTTGTTTGTGCCAGTTTCATTACTGCGAATTATTGTTGTGAACAATTAATCTTAATGCAACGAAATGTGTTTTTCATAATACTAGGTGTCAATATGAGTCATTCTTAGGCCACCCATACACCTTATAATCTTACCATACAACTTCTACGAAAACCATGTAGTATGAGGACCCTTCTAAACCTTCCAATCACTATGTATTCTATCAGGTAGGTCACTATACTACATAGTTGTTGGTAGATCTAAAGCGAACTGTATGGAGTGATCTAAAGATGTATGGGGGGGGGGGGCTTATGTGATATCCATACATACAAACAAAGAAGAGCTAGGAAGACAGACATGCAGTAACAGGTTAAGGCTACAGCTCCAAAGGATGCATAACAGCTTGAAATATTTGCATATATTAATTCTCCTTACATGACTTGGTGTTTACTGTTGAGAATTAAGTTTCAGATTACGTGAATTGAAAAAAGGGAACACACACAAGGAAATATGTAAGCTTCTTTTAAAATGCAAACTTTGAGAACAATGAACTTTCGCATGTACATTGAGTTTGTAACTATATATTTACTGCCTGTATATCTAGAGGTTCAGTTATATATGCAACAGTTTAAAAAACAATGCAGGATGGATGTTCCTTAGCTCCAGTTGTTGTCCTAGCTGTAGCCTTTATGAACAGAAAAAAAGTTAAACATAAACTGATGTACAAATTTCAGCCATGAGAAAACATCTAAGAACTTTGATCTTTTTTTTTTTCAAATAAAGTATTTGTAGCCTAATTGAAATCATTGTTGACCTTGTTTCTGTTTTGCTCTATTATAAGTACAGGATCTTTATTTTCCTTGCACTCAAGCATGGACATTTTAATGTGAAACATCTGTGTAAATAAATTCAGTACACTTTGTATTTATTAGAATACAGTAGCAGAGATTATAAACAAATATTGGATGTAGACAAAGGAAATTGCATACCTTTCACCTTTTCAAGGCAAATGTATGTCTTTGTCAAAAACTAAAAACTTTAAAGGGAAGGGGGAATTTTTCAGGTATTTTGCACAGTAAAAGGAGAGCTTTGATCAGATCACATGTATTATAAAAATGCACTGTATTTTTCAGACCATAATACATACTCCCCCCCCCCCCCCCCCCCCCCCCCCCCCAAAATCGAGTGGAAATAGTGCATGCGCCCTATGGTCTGTATGCGTGACCCTGCAGTCGCGCCTTGGCTTCCCGCCAGCTCTCCCGAGCTGTCAGATGAGATGTGGCCACAGCAGTACAGCAGAGAGACACACATGGAAGTGGCCAGCCAGCAGCTTCCATCTATGCCTGCCAGCTACAATCACTGTGCAGCTCACAGCTGACAAGAAGGGTGAAGAATCCATCCCACCCCCCTCCTCTTCTGCCTGAAGTATGCTCTCTAGTGACACCATTGCTGTGGCTGAAATTAGGTACTGCAACAAAATAAAACCTCCCTTGGTCAGATCTTATTTATGCAGCTGATTGTTTAGAGAAAATCTGTCTGTTGAAAAAAATGATAAAAAATACATTATGGAAAAAAATAAGAAAATTCATAAACTATCTTTCTACAGGTACCTGTGATAACCGACTTAAGAAATCCTTGTTTGAAGCCAAGACATTGGGCAGCATTGGAGCAGGAGATCAATTCTACACTGATAGACCTTGAAAACCCACTGACTTTAGAGAAGCTTTTTGAAATAGGTGCATTTGAGTGTTCTCAGATAATTCAAGATATATCAGGACAGGCCTCTGGAGAAGCGTCACTGGAGACTATACTTAAAAAGGTAAAATACATGCTTTTTGAAGTTGCTGAGTGTATATAAACTACACGCATCACAGTGTCCGATAACATGCACAGTGTGTATGGGCAACACATGTACATTGTAGTGTAAAAGAGCTCTAGATATTAATTTCAATTATCCAATCCTGTTAAAAGCTCATTTGAATACTAACTATACTCAAATGCAAATGTCTAAGGGGTTGTTTCCATTATATGTCGGGACCCCGTAGCACATTGACATTGCCTGCTGGCGGATGATCTGTTTACACATCCGCCGGTGCAGTGGCTCAACGTATTCGACTACGCTGAGCCTTAAATCGGCGGAGCGGCTTGGCACCGTGAAGACAGATGAAATGGAAACAAGCCCTAAATATTAAAACATTTCTAATTGTCAATTCCTTCAGTAAATCAGCCTTTTTTTCTTGGATCACTTGCTAAAATGCTGTAGGGCTCATTCACACTAGCTGTGCTGCAGCTGCAGTGCAACGCAAGGTACACAGGATTTCATAGGAAACCTGGGTACCTTTCACATAAGCCCTGAGCTTGTGTTTTATGTTCTGTTGTACGAATTTTTTTAGGTGCAGTGCAAGCATATCTCATACACTTGAGGATAGAAAAATCCTTTTCTGACTTATTCTTGTCCCTACAACCACCACCCCTTACAGTGAAGGGAGGAAAGCAGCGAAGATCTCTCGCAGCTGCTTCTCTAGCCATATTCTTGATTTCTCTCTCTTCCTTCTAGCAAGTATGTGTTTGGATGTATGAGGGTTGTCAATCATTTTTGCCCGGTTAACTTAAACAACTGTTATGCTTCTGCCGCAGATCCTGGGTTAGCGCGGGGGTACCAGGAGCAGGGAATC
>CM070032.1:143686653-143747138 GCA_036250615.1 Ptychadena robeensis | reverse complement strand
TGCTTAATTGGTAGTAGGCTTTTGAGCCTATACAGCTTGGAGTAAGACAACATGCATAAATGAGGATGATGTGGTGAAAATACTCATTTGCCTAATAATTCTGCACTCCCTGTACTGTAGAAAAAAAGAACATTAAGTACAGATTGCATTTATTATAAATGCTGCCAGACTAAAAGATACATGTTGATCTTTCAGAAATTCACAACTTTCTGTTGTGAGGTGACAATTCAATCCCTTGGTCCTTAGGTAATCTAGAATGTATAGGGAGATAAGGAGAGTATGCATAATACATCATTTGAAACATTGTCTCATTTAGTGACTGTTCAAACTCTTATTATTTTTTTTAAAGAATTCTCCTTCAATTATTTTATTCGAGCCATCATACAAGTATGTTAGGATGTATTTTTCTCTTTATATTTTTTTTAGGATGAGTGGCTCACCTGTCAAAGGAACTGGCTGTACCTGGAAAGTATTTTTAGTGCTCCAGATATCCCAAGGCAACTACCTGCTGAAGCCAAGATGTTTTTACAAGTGGATAAATCCTGGAAAGAAATAATGAGGAAAGTCAACCGATTACCTAATGCTCTGAGAGCGGCTACTCAACCAGGTATACATTATAAGTTGCTCGAAAAGTGGGATGACATGCAAGAATACATGATTGTTACCAGGTTTAAACAGAATAAATTTTTTTTAAACAGCTTCAAAATGTTTAATATGATCTAATTACTTTTAGATCTTGATTCCCTTCTAAAATATATTTTGTCTACAACTCAATAGACTTAAGTGTGTACAGTTGTTTGTCTAATACATTGAAGAATGAGGAATGTGATCATATCTGACCCCCAAGACTGCTCAATCACTGGTCAGTGGAGTACTATCCCCTTACATCAATAGCTAGTTAAAGCTAGGCACATACGGGTAGATTGCGGTGAAGTGAGTGAATCTCTCACACATGGGCTGCCAGCTGGGGAGAAAGGCAACCAGCCTCACATCCGCTCCCTTTACACTGACAACTGAGTCTAGGCTGTGTAGGAGCCGCAGAACATCCAATACTTTGAATGTCTCTATTCAAAGTAATGGAGATTGAATGGGCTTTTCCAACATGTTGGAATCCCGTTCAATCGGGTAGATTTGTATACAGGTTAGAGCACAATCAAGCACTTGCTCGGTCGTACTTGAATCTTTTTACAGATCTGCCTATGTGTGCCTAGCTTAATGACCACAATGTCATATACAAGAAGTTGCACTAATTAATGACCACAATGCCTTGGTGATTACAGTAAAAATGTTCCTATTTTGGGCAGATAGCTGTTTTGATACAGTACCATCAGCTAGCTAAAACTGGAATTCTGCCTGGCTTGGAATAGGCTGTGGTATTTAGGAGAGAGTGATTTCTTTGATTTGAGGTCCGTTTTGAAAGATTGATGGTGAGCCAAAATAAACTTAGTAATGTAAACATGTGGTTAACTTAAGTCTATAAAATGTCTTTAAGATACACTTTAAATGTTTGATAGATGAACTGAAATAATGAAAACGAAATACTTACTTTACCTACCATATGGTCAGTGGTCATGTTCCTTTTTCTTTTTTTTTCAGCTTGGTCTGTTTGATGCTAGCCAAAGCTTTCCAGTTAGTTGCTTATACCATAAATTTCCTATTTTCTTTAGTAGAATTATTAAAGAGGGGACCTTCATGAAACATTATATTGGAACAGTTAAGTTGCTCTAAGGCTATGTTTCCATTACGTCGGGACCCCTCCACTAGGAGTATACGCTTAGCGGGGGTCCCTGACGTAGCAGATAGACTTACCTGCTCGGCAGAGGATCTGTCTTCACTGCCCCAAGCCGCTGTGCCGATGTAAGGATGAACATAGTCGAGTACATCCAGCCTCTGTATGTGTAAACAGACCATTCGCTGAGCGGGCAATGTCTGTGTGATACAAGAATATAATGGAAACAAGCCCTAAGACTCTTAAGCAAAATGCTCTGAACCAAAAACATTCTTTGAAAATAAATAATTACTAAATGAAATAATGTATTATGTATTAGTATTTATGTATGTAATATACTGTCATTAATATATGTTTAAATTTGTTAGATATATACATAGCTTGTGGTTAAAATAATAATTTTGTGTCTACCTCTATTGCATAAAGAGAGAGGCTTATGGAAACAATTTATTAATAACATTTCTCTTCCTACTCAGGTCTTCTGGAGACATTTCAAAATAACAATTCACTCCTTGATCAGATTCAAAAGTGCCTGGAGGCTTATTTGGAATCCAAACGGGTTGTCTTCCCAAGGTCTATAACAAAAAAAAAATTTCATTGGTTACATTGCCCTCATTTTACTACACATTGTTTGTTTCACCGTTTTAAAATGCAGCATCCTAAAAAAAAAAGTCAATACAAGGAGAATAATTTAAAGTACACTAACCAACAACTTTGCTTTGTTCTCCTTGCAATGAAGAGTAAATCAATAGGCTTACACACCTTCACCACCATTCTGTTGCTCAAAAAAAATACTACCCATGTGTGTATGAAAGGGGAATATGGCTTGCTATGTCTGACAGTGATGGGTAATTCACAAGAGGCCATTGCCCTGTATAACCTAACTTGAGTGACCTGAATATAACACAGAATGTCTTCTGAATAGGACATCTGAATAGAAGAGCGAGGAAAAGAAAGTGAATGTGTGTTGCAGAGGATAAGAGGGTTATAGTAAACCTGTTGCTTTCTCTTGCATGAGCAAAGAACATGAGTCCAATTAAAAGTGTCAGATTTTTTAAATTCTAAAAAAACTAGAAAACACAAAATTTACAGACAAAAATTTAAGATTGAGTTGTTATGTTGATCTAAATAAATATTTAGCATATTGTGTAAATCAGAGTTGCTTAAGTGGTCAGTAGGGAACCCAACAGGTTGATGAGATCCCTTCCAATGCAAAATGTCTTAAGGTCAGATGTGAGTTAGCTAAATAATTAAGGTTATTAAACTCTCATGAAAAAAAAAAAAAAATTTCGATCCACAAGCAATACTTAAAATAAAAAGGGCATTTGCTTTTTATTAAAAACAGCTTTTGCATCCTAAAGCCCCCCATAGACAGGCAGACTCCCGGCCATAGTTGTAGCAGACCAACCTGCGTGCTCGCTCCCGCCGATCACATCAAGGTTGGTCTGCCGCAACTATGTGGGAGCCCACCTTGAATTATGTAGAAAAAAAGCTGACAGGTCGGGTCGCATAGACATCCGTCATGTCGTTTTTTTTTCTACAACTGTGAGGCACAACAGCTGCAGCTTGTAAACAGTGAGGGGGAGTCTCCTCCCCCTCCCTGTTACTGGCTAGTCGTACGGCAGCCCCGTGTGTTAGTGGAACACACAGGATTGCCGTGCAACATGTAACAGACTGAGTACAGCGTGGTGACGTCACCACGCTCTAATCAGTCTGCTAAAGGTCTGCCATAGATCGAGGTGTCTATGGCAGGCTTTAATAGTTTTCTCTTCTTTCCTATCTCTTTTACTGCCAGTGCTGCTCAGACTGCCTCAGACTTGTTTTGGGAGTGCACCCTTCTGTGTATATCAGGCCTCCTTCTATGGACTACATTAGTGATGGCGCGAACCCTCCCTGGGGTGTCCGCGAACAGGGCGGGTCGAACTTCAAAGATGTTCGCCGTCCGCTCTGTTCGCGGACATATTCAAATTCCCCGCCTCTAGGCGGGGAATTTGAAACGGAGAAACCGGATGTGACGTCAGTGATGTCACATCCGGTCCGTGGACCGCAACCTGGAACGCATAGTTCCTGGTTACGGCCGCAGGATGTGACGTCACTGACGTCACATCCGGTTTTTCCGCCGGTCTTCTCACTACAAGACCGGCTTCTGTAGTGAAAAGATTCTTCCTCCGGCAGGATTACACAGGTTGTGATCCTGCCGGAGGAAGAATTTAGACCTTCTTCTGGCCGGCGAACAGTACGGGTCGAACACCCGTACTGTCCGCCGGCGAGGCGAACGGCGAACATGCCGTGTTCGCGGCCGAACTGTTCTCCGGCGAACAGTTCGGCCCATCTCTAGACTACATGTCCCAAGAGGACTTGTTTGAGTTACACACTGGCAATGCACATGTAAAACAGTAATGTGAGGATGTGCATGCAGCAGTGTCTACATACAGGGGTCCCTAGAACAAAATGTGTATTTAGGCATTGATCTTGGTACTTATATCATATTTATTTTCCAGGTTTTACTTCCTGTCTAATGATGAATTGCTAGAAATACTAGCCCAGACACGCAATCCCCAGGCTGTTCAGCCTCACCTGAGGAAGTGCTTTGATTCAATTGTCAGACTTGAATTTGCCACTGCACCATCAGAAGGAGACCAAGAAAAAGTTTATACCAATGATATATTAGCCATGTTGTCGCCTGAAGGAGAGAGAGTAAGACTTTGTTTTCTCTGCACCTGAACTAAAAACCTTTATTTACAGTAAAGGCAGCTGTTCATCATTCTGAAAGAAACTAAAGAGTATCAACAAACATTCTGCTTAAGTTGGCCTTTCTTAGTTATAATCATTGTTTTCTCATACCAGTTGCTAAGGTTTCCTTGAACAGTGGCAATCTCACATATATGACGCCAAGGGCAGCATTTTTCACTGATGTTAAATGTGAGGGGTCACTACACCAACCAGACCTTAAAGCCCCCCATAGACAGGCAGACTCCTCCATGCAACTTCTGTACAACCAACTTTTCTTCTACCAAAACCATGTAATAGGAGGACCTTTCTACACCTTCCAATCACTATGTATTCTATCAGAGAGGTCACTATACTACATAGTTGTTGGTAAGTCTCATGAAAGTTGTATGGAGGAGTCTGCCTGTCTATGGGGGGCTTTAGGGGAGAAGTGCAAAGCCATAAAAGAGTATACTTAAATGGAGTCTTTGCAGTCAGTGACAGGACCTCTCACAGTGAGGACCCAGGATATAAACTCTTAATAAAGAGCATAAGTAACAAGTGATCAAGTCCGGTCTGGTTGAGCCATCCTCCACATGGAACTGGAAATGCTAATAAGATAACGCTAAGAAAATCAATCAGAGATGTGGAATGTCCCTTCCTGGTTACTTTCCATTGCTCATATATGACCTCATTTTGATTCTATCTAAGCTCATAGCTCTCTCCAATACTGATATGCAATGTTAAGTATCCCCTAAAAAAGCGCCTATGTGAATCTATTCCTCCACATATACTTCTGTCCCTATAAATGGAGTCACCAATGTAGGGGGGTACATGAACCACTATTGAGAGAAAATATGCTATTTCCATTGACTACCAAAATAATGAGGCATTTTTTACTGTTCTCCAGCGTAAAGTTGCTCACTAGTGTAATGGGCACTAAAAAACTTTATAGTCTATGTTTTTTTTCATCCACTGTTTCATTAAAAAAATAAAAAAAGACACACCCAAACAATACATACAAGGTGGGCTTTTACAAAGTCATGCATACTTTGTTTAAACAGCTGAAATTGCTTTGAGATAAGAAATATTGAGAAAAACGTATATTGTCAGTGACTCATAAACAGCAGTTCATGAGTGTTTAGGAACTATCAGTTAAATGGTTAAGCTCAAAAGATTTGATTGTTCCTGAGATGAGACAAATAACACCTCGCGAGTAATTTGATCGGCATAGTAGTTATATCGTGCAGACAATAAAACAGGGCAAGCAATTATGCAAAAATACATATATTTATTAAAAACACACGGAGTAATAAAAACACTAAAAATCAATGAAACAGAATAGAATACAATAATGACATGTATGACACCAGAAAGCCACCACGAGGTGTCTCCAACACACAGAGCACAGTAATGTAACAACCAGTAATACATGCTACGCAAGTAGAAACAGATGTTGGGCTATACAGGCTACATACAAAAAGAAACGATAACAGCTGACACTTCTACCAAACCATGCCAAGACTCTTAGATAGGAGATAAATCTCATCAAACACAAAGTGATGTGATACCAATAAGGGAGAATATGTCCCTACAGAGACTTTACTCTGAACACATAGATAACACAATCAATTGACAAGGTGCACTGTTATCAAACAATTCGATATCATGAGTTAAGCTGGCTCTAAAGCTCTGCAAAGATGCAGACTTCATTAGGTATCACCTCAGTATTTGGTTTGGAGGATAAGATAAAGGTTCCTTACCCAGACTTGGAATTGCCCTGTAGAAGCAGGATTGATAATGTGGATGGGGAAGATGGCTGCTCCCTTCTCTCTTTCTTTTTTTCTTTGTTCCTCTCCCCTCTTCTGCCTCGTGCATAACTTTAAGTAAACATTTCTTATCTAAAACACATCCATTCCACTCTCCGAATTCACCAATTAACTCCCAGTACAAAGGTGTGTCCTAGATAAGAGATGGGCAGACTTTTCAGACCCACGTCACTTTTAACCCTTTTCCGGATGATGTAAACGTGTGCCATGTGGCGGTTTTGTCACTGGATGGCAGTATTGCCCAATTAATAAGTGCCTCTAGCGTCATCTGACCTATTGTGACCTCAGATCATAAATAGTGGCGCACATGACATATTTACGGTCAGAGACTAGACTACCAAAATGAGCTCATCGGACATCTGTACTCGAGGATGACCTTATACCTCATAGTATCACAATGGATATCCTTGGAAACCATAATTTATGTGACAGTACAGATAATTCGTACACAGCCGTACCAGGCAAGTGTGAAGGCACAAAGAGGCCCCATGTTTGGATCATCCTTATTTTTGCTCAGTGATGACCTTTATACAGACTTATTGAAGCAGTAATACAAAAATGGAGTACATATTATAACCATGGCTTTTAACTATATGCCATAAGATATATATGATGTTAGTACGTTTATTTAGTTTATATAAAGAGGTTATACCCCTATGAAAACCCATGACAATATGTGTGTACTGTCATTTTTTGTTTCTTATGTTCTAGGACTAAGAGTATTTTTTATTCTTTACCAAGGTGTGGTTTGTTTCTGTTGTTAGTAAACTATATAAATATTTTTTAGGTGAGCTTGGGCAAAGGCTTGAAGGCCAGAGGAAATGTTGAGGACTGGCTTGGCAAGGTTGAGGAGGCAATGTTTAGCTCCCTGAGACGTCTCAGTAAAGCTGCTATAGCTGATTATCAGAATAAAAGCAGAGTGGAGTGGGTAGTTGCTGGACATCCCTCTCAGGTAATTAATGCTAAATTAAAAATTAAGTTGAATAGATAATAATTTTTTTTATTAATAACAGTTTGCTACAAATTTATATATCTCTACAAATAATTTGGAGCACTGTTAGTAAGCTTTATCATTTGTTTATAGGTGGTGTTAACAATTTCTCAGCTAATGTGGTGCCGGGATCTCACCCACTGCCTCGAAGGGGATGATGAGGAAAACTTGAATTCAATGGCTGAGTTTGAAAAGGTTAATTTTGAGGTATGTTGATGTTGATGGTATATTAAAGACACTATATAGTAAATTAGACACTTATGAAATTGTATATTTTTCTTTACTGTTATCAATATTGTAATATTGTTCACGATAACTGTAGAATCTAAGTTTATTGTTTATTTAGATTGTTTTAAAAGTTGCGCAAATTGGAAGTTATAAAATGCTTCTCTTCAAACTATGCAAGTTGTTTCTTTCTTGCTGAATGTGCCTTTCATACACCGGAAAGAAATCTGTTTCCAAGAATGGACTGTGCATGAGACTATTGTCCCACTACACAAGGATGGGCAAACTTTTTGACTTGTTGGCCACAATGGGTTTTTAAATGTGACATAGGGGCCTCACCAAGAGCCAGCAAGGGCCACCCGGCATAGGGGTCCTAAGACCTTGTAGATAGGACAGGATATTTAAAAAAAAGAAAATATGTTAAAAAATTTATAAATAGAAGCTTTTGAAAGAAAAGCCTAAACATTATAAACTTAAACTATGGCCTCTAGGAAACAATTCAAACAATTATTCTCTAGGTGTTATCTTCACCTATTGCACTTATCGATGGAATTGCTCTTGGTTTTTTTTCCAATACGTTTCATCCACTCATTGGACTTCCTCAGGAATCAGGAGCATTGTCACAAAGTGCAAAATATATATAAAAAAAGTGCTGGTTTGTATATGGTACCACTATTAAGATTTATATCAATATATAACTTTTCATTGCCCTTCTTACAGTATTACAATACCTAGATCTCTAAAGAACAACCTATAAACCAGGCATCTTGTTACTCCTTATCATACATGATTTATCACATACTATTAGGGCTCCACAAAACCTCCATGTCAAAATATAGTTGCATTGTATCAATAATGAAATCTTGCTTACCAGAGTCCAGCTCCCAGGGTGTGAGTAGTGCAGACAGCAGGGAAGGCAACAGTGGCAAATATTCCTCAACTGATAGGAATTTCCTACCAAATAGACAGATACAAGGACTGAACTACAGTGAAGAGGGGGGAGATGTTGATTGTCATAAATGTCACTTTTAGGGGAAAGAGAGTGTTGCTTACTAGAAGCACTTCCACCCCCTTCACATATATCCTCATCAATAAATCCCTTAGTGCTGGAAACTGGCTGGCAAAAGGAAAGAGACAAAATGACAGATGGGAAAAGAGAGGGTGTACCCATTGTCTTGCCATTATTTAAGATATAAGGTGCAGATGGTCACTAAGTAAAGGTCTTACCTGAAAAGTCTATAGTTAAAATTAGTCCCCTCTCACATCCCACTAGGGCCCCAGAATGTGTTTATTTTATAAAAAGACTACATACTAAATATTCTCAACTACATCATCAAAACCCATTTACACTAAAAAGAGTTAAAGCACAAACACGGAGAACTAAAGTTTCTGCTTGGCAATGGCTGAACAAAGGCAAGAGAGCACTTCATTATACGTTCATTATATCAGATTTTTTTTAATTAACATTAAAAAAGCTTATGCTTACATGCAATGTGTTATATACCCATTGCTACCTGACCTTGACATTTTAGTAAAAATCCTAGTATTGTGTACAATTGTAACAATGTATCTTTTGCTTTCTATTAAATATTAAATATAATGGATAGATTGCTGCAAGTGTTTGTGATATGTTGTAATATATGCATATCATAACATTGTTACTGTTTTTCTTATTTTTACTTTAGAGATTAAATGCTTTAGCTGGGCTCGTCCGAGGCAATCTTCCTTCTTTACACAGAAATATCATAACTGCGCTAATAACAATTGATGTCCATGCAAGGGACATTGTCAGTGACCTCGTGAAGGATCAGGTAATGGAAACTTTTTAATTTTATACATATCCAAACACTGTATGATCACGTTCTAGCTCCCTTCGGTGTGCAGGAACATATGCAGGGCTATAATTCAATGTGTTTATTGATTTTATATCTTTATTTCTTTCTAAACCTGCATACAAATGGCAATATTTGTCACTGCAAACAATCTTTTTAGTGTCAACTGTACAAACAAGAATACAAAAGAACAAATTAATGACATAAAACTGAGTTTGTAATTAAAGACGATGATGAGATGCTAAAATTCCAACATTAGCATGCAAATAGTTTGAAGAAACTGAGAAATTAATCTCTGACTACAATGCTTGATTGGCTCAATTTCAGTGTGCATGCAATTTCAGCATCTCATCCACCATTTCAATTTTAGATGGATATGTGACTTCTGAAACAATGTACAGAATCAGAAATAAGCCAAATGACAAGAGGTGTGCAGTCAGAACAGATAACATTTAATTAGCAAACCACAGAATAGAGGGTAATAGGGGGACATAGAGGGTAGACTTATATGCCTATGGCAGGTTGACACATTGTGCAATAAACTACACTATTAGGTATGTTTGGTCATCTCTAAAACCATAATTATTCAAATTACTTGAAACTGACTGAATAGTTTATTTAAGATAAAGTAAACGTTTTTTATGTATATTATGTTTGTGTTTTTCAAATTTAGGTTAACAGCATTGACAGCTTTGAGTGGCAGAGACAGCTGCGGTACTATTGGGACCTTGATCTGGACAACTGTGTGGCTCAGATGGCACTCTCTCAGTACACCTATGCCTATGAATATCTCGGAGCTTGTCCTCGATTAGTGATCACACCCCTTACTGTGAGAATATTTTTAAAATTTTATAGTATAAAGTTGTCATGCAAAAGAGGCTTTTATTAAAAGTGTTAGAGTACATTGTACAGTAATTGTTTAATCTCCTGATCGTTAATCCTGAGTTATTATAAGGTGAGTTTGTTTACTAACAATACTCACCCTGAAATAGCCTCGGGCATACTCACATGACCTCCATTTAACAAAGGTGGCGTGGCTTTATTTCAGCACATGTTGTGAAGGGGGGAGAAGGGAGGGCACAAAATCATGACAGATTACTTTACCCCAGAGGGATGATAAATCAGCTTAATACAAAAATAAAACAATAATACAAACATTTTGTGATTTTTGAGTATTCCAGACTGTTTTCTTTGAAATGATGTGAATTCTATTCACCCACTTTACACGGATGCTTTAGATGCAACAGGAACAAGTTTGGGTCTTATGGATCTGTTGGAGGAATTGGGAAGCTTTATATTGTTTTCATCCTTTGTTAGAAAAATTAGATCTCAGTAAAACAAATAGGTTCACTTTGGCTAAAACTGTAGCACCTTTTATATTTGGTTTTTATTACAACACAATTTCTTTTCTTGTGTACCTAAGGACCGATGCTATCTGTGTCTCATGGGTGCACTTCAGCTGGATCTAGGCGGAGCCCCTGCAGGACCTGCAGGCACAGGAAAAACGGAGACCACTAAAGACCTTGCCAAGGCTCTTGCTATACAATGTGTAGTGTTCAACTGTTCCGACGGGCTTGATTACAAGGTATGCAGTTTGTAAATTAACAGTTTAGATAACACAGACATAAAACTCAGAAATCTAAGGCACTTTACTATACTATTACTATTTTATTCTATACTATTTAAGTAAACACACTAAAAGGAGAACACAACAAATTTATAAATAGTGATATTTTTGCTTTATTTTGTAGATGATGGGTCGTTTCTTCAGTGGTTTGGCCCAGTCAGGAGCCTGGTGTTGTTTTGATGAATTTAATCGAATTGACATTGAAGTCCTTTCTGTAATAGCTCAACAGCTCATCACAATTAGAAATGCCAAAGCTGCAAAGGTAACGTATGGGTATTGCTGTGCAGGAATATTTAAATGATAATCTTTTTACTGGTTTTTAACAGTACAAAAAGATCATTTTATGAATGCCACATATAGTAGTTTAAATATTCACCGTTTTTCAGCCTAAAATATACAAAATCTGATGAAATTTTAATAAAATATCAACTTTTTCAATGAACTCAATTAACCTCCTGGATATTTGTCCCGAGTTTACTCAGGCTGAGCTTTATCCATCATCCACCTGTCTGCCGGATTTCCCCGCCGATTGGGAGCATCGGCATGTAGGTATTCCGAGTCTGCCCCCTGATCACGTCACCTGTGACATGAAGGATATATAGACCTCCCTGTAATGGAGGGGTCTAGCAGAACTCCGGCATCTCCAGTGACGCCTGAGTTGTGCATGGGACCTCTGGGTAGGTAGGAAATCGTGTCGGGCTTTTAAAAACGCCCAGGAGGTTAAGCACGAGTTGTTATTTTGTGTCATAGCTAGTTTGCCTACCTATTAACAAAGCTTTTACAAACGGTGAAATTTTATTTTAGTTTTTACTCCTTCAACCTTGGTGACCTTGTTTTGGAGGATTAGTTTCACTGTATTGGTGACCATGTCAGATTCAAATATATTTATCTATATATGGATTTATTCTACCTGCTCATCTTTCTATCTACCGTATTTTTCGGACTAAAGGATACACCTGACCATAAGATGTACTCAGTTTTTAGAGCAGGAAAACCAGAAAAATACCATTTGAAGTGTTAAAATCAATTGCAGTGCCAAATTTCAGTCACAACTGAATTGGTGTGATAAGAGAGCACACTTCATGGCACATCTCATGTAAGTGTGTGAGTGTGTGCAACTTTCCCACACACAGCTCTGCAAATACAGTTCAGAAGGGATATTCAGTTGTGTGCAGATCTCCCATCTGACAGCTCCTCCCCCTTCCCGGCTAATCTTCTTGGCCGAAGAGCAAGGATAGTGGCAGAAAGGCAAGGTGCAACAGCCGCAGGTGGTCGTGCATTTGGACCATAAGACGCAGACACTTTCTATTTTGGGGGTAAAAAAGTGCATCTTATAGTCCAAAAAATACGGTATTCCTCTATCTTTTTGTCTTGGAGCATCACCCTTTTCCTAAAATGGTTGAATATTGTGGCAGATGCAATCCTGAATCATGTTTTTAAATGGAAATATGTGATTACAATCATCCCTTCTTTATTGCTGTTTTCTGTGTGGAGGCTGTTTTGATAAATTACATGTATACTTGATCGCCTGAGGTATCAAAAACCATATTTCTTATTTAAATTTTTGTCTGTTTTTTTTCTCCTCTTAGCTATCCAGATTTATGTTTGAAGGCCGTGAGATTAAGTTAGTTATGACGTGTGCAGCATTTATCACCATGAATCCTGGTTATGCCGGTAGGACTGAACTACCAGACAACCTCAAGGCTCTCTTTAGACCATTCTCTATGATGGTACCAAATTATGCCTTAATTGCTGAGGTAAGCCTAAAAAATAAAGCATCACACTAAAATTATAAAATCATTTTATATTTTGGACAGCATTGAATATATGAGATTTTATTATGCATATGTGTATGCTTTTTATGTTATAATACCATAACTTATTCACAAATGGGTCAATTGTAACTGGTGAAAGCCAAATACTAGTGATGCTGCTGCATATGGGCCAATGTTCTTGTTCTAATGAGTTAATAGATGCACTGTAGTAGCGGTCCTTATTGTAGGAGCAAACAATTTACAAAAACATAACAGGGAGATGAAATTTTACTGATTCACACACATATTCTAAACAAATCTTGAAATGGCTGCACCTTAACTTGAAAAATATTTAGCATTTGATTGAATGAAGGCTAAATGTATTTATTCGTTGTAGGTTATTCTGTATTCTGAAGGATTTGAGTCCAGTAAGGTTTTGGCCAGGAAGATGACACAAATGTATAAACTGTGTAGTGAACAGTTATCACAACAAGATCACTATGATTTTGGCATGAGAGCTGTAAAATCTGTTTTAGTCATGGCTGGGTAAGTAACTGTATTAATATGTCATGCTTTAGGGCAACCAGTCTGGGAAGTTTGTGGATTATTTTAAATTATTTTCTGATTATACCAATATATTATATATGGTTACAAAAACAATTATAACATGTCATGGGAACATAAATGCTTCTCTATCTCTCTATTTTAGAATGAGTTACAAATTGCCATATGGAAAAATACTTAATATGTAAATGGAATAGGATAGTGTCTGGCATAGATACAATGGTATTGATTTACTAAAGGCCTCATATTTACATTCTTTAAAGGATGAATATGGATGTATAAACCCTTTACTGGTTCAGTGGGCAAGGGACCTTTTTGGTACCCTCCTTTTTCTTGTACCCAGTCATATACAAGGGAAATACATTAACAGAAATTGGCTTTGCTTTTGTTTGAATAGTTAAAGGTAATGAATTAATCTGTATGGTTAGGTTTTCAAATCCATTGGCTAAATCCATGATTTTCCTCAGTAGTTTATTAATATTTGTATTTAAATAATGTCTATTTTTTATTTCCTATTATGTTGACCACTCGTCAAAACATTTTTAGTTAAAAATGTGGTTTGGCACAGAATAATAACTAGTCCATTAGAAACCCACAAATGTAATCAAATAACAAAATAAATAATGTGTTAACATGCTTATATAGTTATTAGTTCTTTTTTTATTTAAAGCTCACTAAAAAGAGAAAATCCACATTTAAATGAGGAAGTTGTCCTAATTCGTGCTTTAAGAGATTCAAATCTACCGAAGTTCTTAACAGATGATGCTGAACTCTTCAGGTGAGACACCCATAAATATGTTAAGGCTTTTTTGTATTTTGAATAAAGCTACCAAGTTCAGTTTGATGATGTCATACTTGATAATATAATCACATTAAAGTATGTTATATAATCACATTATGTTCTAGTATTAGTACAAAAGTAAGAAAGTTAAATATGCTAGTTATGGTATTGTTACAGATGTATAGCTGGAGTCAGTATTAGGAAAATAAATAAAGTCTACAGCCATTTTATTTGTGTTTGTAGTACAGTGCATAAATGAAATTCTTCTTTATTCAAGTTTGTTATTGAAAGGAATTCTTTCTTTTTCAGTGGCATCATATCTGATCTCTTCCCTGGAGTTGTTATTCCTGAACATGACTATGGTTCTCTGCAATCTACCATCATAGATGTGATGCTTGCTCGTGGTCTACAGCCTGTGGACAGTATGGTACACAAGGTCATCCAGTTCTTTGAAACCATGATTGTCAGGCATGGTGTGATGCTTGTTGGTCCAACTGGTGGAGGTAAAACTACAGTTTACCAAATCCTTGCGGATACACTGACCACCTTGTTTAAGGCTGGTGAAACACATCATTTTTATCAACCTGTTAAAACATATGTCCTTAATCCCAAATCAATCACAATGGGAGAACTATATGGAGAGGTTAATAATTTAACCTTGGAGTGGAAGGATGGGTTAATGGCACTGAGTGTTCGATCAGCTGTGAATGACACGTCAATGGACCACAAATGGATTGTCTGTGATGGCCCGGTGGATGCTTTATGGATTGAAAACATGAACACTGTGCTGGATGATAACAAGATGCTCTGTTTGGCAAACAGTGAGCGGATAAAATTTACACCACAAATTCATATGATCTTTGAGGTAAATCTCCATACAAATGTATGTTTAAGTCTAAAATATCAGAATTGCTTAGTTTATGAAAAACCAAGGTTGTGATGGAGCGTTAATGTGTATAAGTATCATTACCAGTGCTAAGGACTAATTCTGTCTAAACCTAATTATTACAAATAATGTAATTAATCCAATTCTATTCCTTTTTTAAATGTCATACTGAAAAAGGTGCATTCCTAAGTCTAAGTTGTTATTTTCACATAATGTTTATGTTAAGTTATTTATATTTCCTTACACTGGAATGTGAGCTAAGTAACATTAATATAAATATGTGCATAATTAAGTAAAAAAAAACATCTTTCTACTATAACCAGCATCTGACCAGTGGTCTTCTAGTATTTAATAGTTTAAATAAGCCTATAAAGCGCTTTATCAATATAACTGGTAGTGGACATATTTTATGATTAAATTACATCAGAAGTTTCTACTTCTTAGCTGCGTAGGTGACATTTGCTTGCTTTTTATTACCATATACCAGTATGAAAAGAAAACTAAAATCCTATGTAAACAAAATGACTTAAAATACACCCTTACCAAACCAAATATCTAATAATTTTATTTAATGGGTTATTGTTAAGTGGGGTTATTAGGTAGCTCCTTGTATGTAATGCTACAATGAAGTGGGATGTTCTAAATTAATCAGCATAAATGTTGTAAAAATTATTCCTAAATACACTTGCTGAATATTTTTTCGCAGGTCCAAGATCTAAAAGTGGCATCTCCTGCCACGGTAAGCCGTTGTGGCATGGTTTACATCGATGCAGAGGAATTGAAGTGGATGCCCTATGTACAGACCTGGATAGCTGGCCTACCAACCAAAGTAGGTGCTCAGTCAGCATTTTTCACATGTGCTGATGTAATTTATTACGAATACGCACAGACAATACAAAATGCAGGCTAACATTACAGTCTGCCTAATAATGGCCTAATACACACATCTCATATATCATCATTACGTTCCCTTTGCACGTTCTTGTTAATTTTACTGTCCTATTTTACTCAATCTGCCATTACTCTTTCTCCCCCTGGCAGTGAGCCATGATTTTATTTGTCAGAATGAGAAGCCAGAGCAGATAAATCCATCTGGAAAGCTACGACAAATTGTCATGTTCTCTGGATGGGCTCCTAAGGGAAACAAAATATGCATGCAAGCTTTTTTTGTGAATTTCTTCCTTGCTTGCCTCTTGCTATGATAATTACTTAGTTATGATCATATTTCACCCCTCCATATTGAACTACACTGACATCATTCTCCCATGGTATTATCAGTTACCATTCTACCACCATAGAAAATGGTTTCCACTTATTACCATATGCATAGAAAATTACATGGATGATCAGCACTGATTAATCCATCCATTTAGCATGCTTCCTTTTTAATACTTAAAGTAAAAAGCTTTTAAAAGGAAAACATTATCCTGGTATTTATCCTGTTTTGTCACATTAATTAAGACATAAAGCTGAATTTCAGAAAAACAAAAAAAATAAGCAAATAGGTATAAAAAGTTACACTACTATCATTTTTACTCATGTAGTTGCGGGCATAAACTACCATACCATAGAGAGAAGCAGGTAACTGATGAAGCCATCTGTTATAGCATTCTGTCTCTCCCAGTCTGGATGCTTCTCTACAGAAGATATCAAGAGGCTAATACCAAATAATTTTTCGTATTAAACATATTTATAAATATATGTAGAATATGTACAGCTTATATATTTGTGTTTTTTTATATCTACTTGGAGTTCATCATTTACATGTTTACACACATTATTTACAACCACTACCGTTTCTAGTCTTTCGGGTCCTTGTAAGTTCTTGCCCAGGGCCCCCTGCCTGTCAACTGTGTCGACCTCTTTGCAAATAACGTGGTGCTTCATTTCTTATATGTTTCTTTCAAACGCTCATTTATCAAAAAGTATAACTGACATATAAGTCAATATCACTAATTACTTGTTGGAACCATGTATACTGCATATAGTTGAGAAATAAAGCACTTGGAACTCCCAAAAAATTATTTTGTTTTCAAATGTATTAAAATTAAAGTAATAGGTTCTCAAACTATGGCCCCTGGATCATATATGGTCCTCCAAGGATTTTAGTCCGCCCCTAAAGCACCACAATGTTTTTGAGCCATCAGAAAACTTACAGAGTAAGCCAGAGCTGTGCTGTACAAAGATGGCTAGGGTACACAGAGGACATATTGGTGGGGGATTTTTCTTTTCCAATTGAAATTAGGTTTGAAGCTTGAACATATTAAGTAGTATTTTTCAGCTTGACTTTATCTGGTATACACGACTGGTTAACCTATTTAGAATACCATAATCAATTGCTCCCATGAAAGCTTTCAATTAGGGGTGTGAAATTTGGAGGGCAAGTATTCTCAGCGTTAAATTACTAACCCCCCAAAAACTGGACTTCTAAGGGAGAAATTAGGAAAGATGGACCCCCCTTCATGAATGTAACATTGTCACTGTTACAACTTAACTGTGTAAAAAAAGAAAAAAAACACCACTCGAAGTCCATAAATGTGTGCGTGCAAGACATATTGAGACTTTCAGGATAGAATCGGCTAGAAATTGAATGCATGGTATGATGCAGTTTGCGATCGTTTTTGCAAATTAAAATTGGGCGATCGGATTAAAAAATTATCGCAGGAAAATTGTGACATGTATGCCCAGCTTTAGTCTGTGCAAACAAAAAGGCCTGGTTCACACCTATTCCTTTTAATTGGAGTTTGGCAATGTAAGGTAAACTTATCCAAAATGTTCACATTGGGCCTTTTCAAATAAAAACAAATTGAAATGCATGTCACGGAACATAAAGCATATAGGTGTAAATTAGGCCTAAGAGTGCAGGCATTAGATATCTTTTTATTGTTGATATTATTGATATTGATATTGTTGTGTGTCACATTTTAAGAAGAGGATTTGTATTTTTTGGGAAATTCTAAAAAGTCATGTTGGTTGCATATTAAATTGGTGGTTTTTAATCATTTTAAATGTCAAAATGACTTGAAAAGTACAAAGAAACAAACAAATGGGAAATATTGTACAATTAAAATATAACCATGTATATTTTATATAAACATTGTATTATAAATAAACTGTAAACCTTTGTTTTTTTACCTAATCATCTTGTATATAACAATATATCTCATATATAGATAAATGATGAAACAAAGCAGTACATTCTGGATCTTTTTCAACGTTACACTGAAGATGGCCTTAGGTTTGTAACCAGAAAATGCACACAGGCCATACCACAAGTGGATATCAGTAAAGTAACCACGCTATGCTGTCTGCTTGAATCCCTCCTGCTTGGAAAAGGAGGACCAGACCTAAAGACGGTAATTGAATAAGTTTCATCTAAGAACATTTAATATAGATTTTTTTAACATATATATTGAGCATTTGAATATATAGAACGATAGAAGAAAAATTGATACAAAACCATCTACCTTTGTAAATATTACTCCATTATTGGTATTCCATGGAGGAAATAATATCCCCATCACTGGTATCAGCAGAAGTTACTGGGAGGCATTATATGTCAGTGGAAATAACTTTGCCCCATTGTTGGTATGAGTGCAAGTAATGGTACCTACATGATGAGGTACTAATGAGCATAGGCAATATTGGAATTTGCGATATTTTGCGAATGATTCTATTAATATTGGATTCGATATCCATAAATTTTAATATTCACGGTATGACCATGCATTGCGAAAATATCACCACAACTGCAAAAGTTATTTTTGCATTGCAAAATCTTCTGAATTAACATGCTATGTTTATTTATGCAATGCAAATATTATTTTTTCAATAAATGGCCATACCGCAAATATTCGAAATCACAAATATCCGCTGACATATTCAAGGTATTCGCAAATTCTGGAATTGACAATATTCGAGAAAAATATTCCACATTCGAATATTTGAGCTCAACACTAATGGTACCATACCTTTAGCATAAATTAGAAGAAATATGGTCTCTCATTTGTGTCAATGGAAAAAAGTGCCTCAATAATAACATCAATTGAAGGGACATTCCCATATCCCTGGATTAATTGGACAAAGAGCATCTTAGTAGGTAAAAAAGTACCCTTATCAGAGATATTGTTGCCACATTACAGTTGTGGGGTATATAGACACACCCTCTACCCTATTTCTACCTTCTTGCTTAAAATGCTGGCTACCTGGCTATTATTCTGGCCCACTGGTTTACAATAATCTGTGTTATATGGAGCACATAATGTAGATCAGAAGTATTGGGGGATTAGTAACATTTTAAAGCAAATCTATCATCATAACAGCTAGCTATGTTAAATGCAATCCTTTTATTTCTTTTGTGATAAGTAACAGCTATTACTATTCGTATGTGTTTAAGGAAAATAATTTTAACACTTATTATTTTTATATATTGTTTTTAGGACCAAACTAGGCTGAATAGCATCATTTGTCAAACATTTGTGTTTTGCTATGTCTGGTCCGTGGGAGGAAATTTAACAGAGAACTACTGGGACTCTTTCGATACATTTGTCAGGCAGCAGTTTGAGGATAATCCTGAAGCCAAGGTTAGCATTGTGGTTTTATTTTCTTTCCCAATAAATACATTTAATTTTGTAGAGCACAGTCTGTTGTAAAACCAATCATGGCCACTTGGTGTCAATGTTGAATTGCAATATAAAACACACAGAACTACACATACCAATCTGAGCATCTGAAAGTATGATAGATGAGGGAACCATCTCTACAAACTGACATAACCTATGAACATTGGAAACAAACCTTTGTGTGAATTATTTTCACAATGTAGTTTAATAAATATTTTACCTGTTTTGCCATATTATGCTGTGTTTTTCAGCTTCCTACCTCTGGTGACCTTTGGAGTGTCTACATGGATTATGACACCAAGCGTCTAGATCCATGGGAGAGAATCATCCCCTCATTTAAGTATAACATTGATGTTCCATTTTTTGAGATGCTTGTTCCTACAACTGATACTGTCCGATATGGTTATCTAATGGAGAAGCTGCTGGCTGTGAGACACTCAGTGCTTTTTACTGGTACCACAGGCGTGGGAAAGGTATGTTACAGTAATAAAAGGAAGGGGAAATTTGTATAATATATTATATATAATAATATTATAAGCAAAATTATAATTTCATACATTTTAATTGAGATGGTGATAAAACAGTAAAGTAATTTTATAGGGTGATTGTTTTCACCATTTAACAGGAAGTAGCTCTACAATTAACTATATTATATAATATTTCATTTAATCTATTAAATGTTTTCAAAGGATTTAGTTCCTAAAAAGGTAAAACAGTTTGTAAAGTGAGTTCAATATTACATATGAATGTATATTTAACACCTTTTATTAACCTCTTGAAATATATAGGTGCACAGTTGTTGCTAATTGAACATACATACAAAGTTCTTTTCTGTGATTGTCATTGGAAAACAGTCAACATACCATTCTTAATTTTCTTTAAATAAAATGTTGAAGTTTGTAATATTATTGAAAAACCTTGCTCTTTTTGCAAGGACACAGTTTACCATACTCTTTTGGAATCCACCCTATAAAGATAAACACTTCTGACAAAGTGTGTTTGTTTATGTCCATTAAATGTTACCATTAGGGCTACAACATACAAATATGCAGCCTTAGGACAGTTTTTGAAAAGGCCCATTTTTATTCAGGAAGCCGACTCCTTAAAACAAATCTGTACTATAAAAAGAAACCACAACATTTACAACAATTATCTCTGAAACTGCACTGTTTTTTGTTTACGTTCTTGCAGCAAATTTACCAATGGTCAGATAGAGCTGGATAATTGTTTTCAATACTCAAAAAAGAGGGACAATTTTTTTTTTTATTTACAGATTGATCGTATTGTGTGTTGTTTGACTGCAACAGACAAGGAGCAAAATGGATGAATATAGGTGTACTTAAATGATTAGTTTGGTGTTGAGGAACTCAGGGGTAGTGATGGCCAAACATCGGCCTTGTCTGTTTGCAAACCGAGGTCTCTATTAAAAAAATGCTTCCCACGGCTGGATCTCCGCTCCTGATCCGGCTGGTGGAAGCACAATAAACTTCTTTAAAGGGGTGGGTCGAACACCCTTACTGTTCGCTGGCAAGAAGAAGAGGGAACATGTGATGCGGACAGTTCGTCCAACTCTACTCAGGCGTTCTACAAAGAACCCTGTACTCAACACTACTACGTTTGAGATACATCAACTTTAAGGCAGATCTTCTTGTCCAAAATCAGTACCTGAGCTGTTTTGTAATTGAGCTGTGTGTAATTTTGTGACTGACAGAGAAGTAGCATTACAAAAGCTACAAAATAACTATGCAACGTGATCACAATGCAATATAGTGCAAGCTATAGAAAAAAAGCAAAGAAGTGATTTTTTGTTAATGAACATTCTCTTATTTTTATGGTTCTGTGTTTTTGTGACCTGTAGTCTGTCGTGGCACGAGGATTACTGAACAGGATACAAGATGAAGCAGGATATGTTCCTGTCTACATAAACTTTTCTGCCCAAACGTCCTCTGCACGGACACAGGAAATAATAGAGTCAAAGCTAGAGAAGAAGAGAAAAACGATCTTGGGTAAGGATTTCATTTATAAGATATCCCATGTGTTACATTATAAAGATTTTAAGATTTTAGTAGAATTGCTGTTATGATATCGGTTAAGATCTGGTGTGACATACAATGGTATTGATAAAATACAAAGGTGTTGTAAAATGTAATATTAATTAAGGTCAGAGGGAACAACTGCTAAGTAATTCCATCAGCTGGTATTACTGAGCATATTAATATGATGAGGATGAAACCTACAAACATCATAAGAAGGCTGCCATTGTTAACATTTTAATATAGGCTTACTTTGAAATGCATCTCTTGCTTTCTTTAATTTTATTGCACCTTTCATTCATTTTTGTAATCTGTCCACTGGTAATGCAGACAGAAGTATAATTTATAAATATTGGCCCAAAATGCAAAATGTTTCTTTTTAGTACAATTGGGTATGCCCTTTTGTCACCATACAGAAGCTACAGCAGGCACCCCAATTATCCTTTTATTCAAAGCGGTCATGCATCATTTACAAAAAAAAATACAATAGAGTACAATACATATTGGACATATGTAAGCCAGGATACATTATAGTGTACTTACTCCAGTTCAGTGTTTTGTAGTACATTTTAATGCACAATGGCTTTGGCTTTAGACTGTTTGTTTTCTTTAGCTCTTTAATTCTTTGCTAGAAAGGTCAGCCTCCAAACCTGAGTCTGTGTCATTTTCAGTAATATACACTTTCATATCACCTAAGGGAATAGTGTCAACAGCACACACAATATGTTGTCCAACACGATAGAAAGGTTCATGAGTAGTGCACCTTGTTGAGACACTTGAGGGCATTGCAGGTCAATCCTTTACTCATATGCATAGTTTTATTGAATATGCTTGAGCTCTTCTCTGTTATATTATCTATATACTAGAAAAATAGAAAAAAAAGTAATTATATACAATATATATAATATAATACAAGACATTGCTAATGCAACAATTAGCATATCTTATGAATATTAAAATGTTTTTAATATTGCTTCAATAAGCCAGTAAATAACAATGCAAATGTACTGAAGATCACCAAAAAAGTAATGCAGGATGTTTTTCCTGTTGTCTTATTCAATGCAGTGTCCTACAAAGAAAATTGTGCTTCTGCATTAAATTCCACAATTTAAGGGAAAAAGGTACCCAGTTAAATCCAATTTGTTTTTACAGTTATGTAGAGTCGCTTTCTATAATTCTACAGTCCAATACAACCCAAAGTCACCACTTAGTAACAGACCCAACTCATCTGTTCTTTTCCTTAATTGTGAAAGTGTGTTTGTATATCAGCATAAAGCACTGGAGTGCAATTAAGTACATAGAACACTGGAGGGGATGTGATTTCCATAGAGCACTGGAGTGGAAAGGAAGCCAAAAAATTACTGGGACAGAAAGGGAGTCTATAGAAACAAGAAAGGGATCAAGACTATAAAAATGTAAAAGTTGTTAGACTTTTGCAGGTTAAGACATCTTCACATATTCACATGGTGATTTCCGAATTGCTGAATCCAGAAATGCTAACCCGCCCCTGCGTGCAGGCACTCGGGGATCATTTAAAAATAACCCCATGAATTCCATATCGGGAGATGCCCGAAAAGAGTCCAGGGGATGTCCAATGTCTTCAGCATTTACAGACGCCTGTGTGAATGCCCCCTTTAGAATGAGTCAGGCCTCTGGCGCGAAACCACAGACAGCACTACGGACCTGTGGGACCGCCACCTCCACTGTTGTGTCCTGACAGTACCTCCTCTTCAATCCTCATAAGGGGACTTGATATCGGCACCTCAGACGTGCCCCTTCTTCCCTATCTCTGATGAAAGCACTTTTCCTTGTGGGACTATGACTGGACAGTGGCGTCCCGTGTAAATTCTTCCATCTCCGACCTTGCAGATTTGAAGGCTCTGCAACAAGTGTGGATTTCTATGTGTATGCTTGCTGCTCAAATACTTGCTGCTCAAATTTGACTGACCAACCCACGACCGACTATACAGACAAACTTGCTCCACCCTGAGGAAGCCCCTCTCTTTAAAAGGGGCGAAACGCGTTGGACTGGCGCAATGCGCCTGGAGTGATGCTCTGTCTCTATGGCTTTTAACCTAAGTATATGACTTTTCATGACTTTGTGATTTTTTTTTGTCATATGGATTTTCATGATTTTGTGATTTATGTCACATGGACTGACGTTATGACCGACAGGACGATGCACTGACCTATACCTATTTGCTTTTATCATGCTCTTGTAAATTTAATTAAATAAAATCATGTTCTTTTTTACTAATTGTTTATGGATCTCTATTCAATACGTGCCCTTAAAAGTCCCGGGATATTGAACTCTCCCCACAGCCCTGTAAGAGGGTTATGAGGTTCCAGTTGAAATCCCTTTGCTTTCTTTGTATTTTCTGCTCTTATTTGGGACGTGGCACTATACCCTCAGGTATCTCAATCCTAGGCTCTCGTATTACCCTTGTTCTCTTTTAGAATGAGTCAGGTTACCCTGCAATTTACAGTCGGAGTAGCAGTAATATGCCTATACTATATATTGGGTCCTATTTAAAAAATATCTCTAACCAGTATTGTAAATCCTAACCTTGGGCCTTTTTATTCAGAAAGTCATTCACTACCCTACACTTTTCATTTATTCAATAAATATATACATGTGTTCCTTTTATGAATGCATTCTGAGAATAAATCCATCTGACCTCTATTTTGTATCCTGCTCTCAGGGGCTCCTGGTAACAAGAGAGTCATCATATTTGTAGATGACCTAAACATGCCAAAATTAGATCGCTATGGATCCCAACCACCTATTGAACTACTTCGACAATATCAAGATTTTAAAGGATTTTACGACAGAGAAAAAATGTTTTGGAAAGAAATTCAGGTACTGTAAAAACTTCATTGTCAACATTGTTGTTATTGATCACTGATTAGGCCTGCTAGGTTATCTAATTAATTCATCATTTATTCACAACACTATTACAAATTTTAAAATGTTTTAAATAATGTATGTTTGACTTAAATTATGCATATACTGATGGAAAAATGGAAGCTCCCATTGCTGAAAATGCAAATTGCATGGCTGTCTCTGGTCTTGATACTTTCTAAATTACTCACCTGCAACAAGCATATAGCCAGCGAACTTAACACTCAATCGTAATTTTTCAACTTGTGATAGGCTAGTGATTTAAAATATCACATCCTAAAATGATGCATAAAATACAGCAGCTTATAGTGACCAATCAAAGGTCATCTCATAAATGTAACAGATATGTAATGTTTGATAAGGTAGCCATACACGGGTCCGATTCCCACACGATTCCTGGCCGATCGATTCCGGTGCGCGTGCACGCCAATCGATCTTCGGGGAATCGCGTGAAGCCCACCTTGACCGATCGATCACGTCCGATTGATCAGGGGCCCAGAATCTGATCTGCCAGAGAACCAACATGCTGGTCTTTCTGATCCGATTCAGCACACATCAGGGGGAGTTGCCATTTGTGAAGTGATCGATCGGGCACAGAATCGTCTAGGAATCGGTGGCCCAAGGTGGTAGGGACAGGCTTAATTGGGCGATCGATCGGACATTCGATTCCCTGTGGCATCGATCGGATGGGTGATCGATCGTCCATGGAATCGGCACATGTATGGCTAGCTTTATGTGTTACTTCACATTATACATGATCTTTGCTCATTGCACTACAGGGACTTTTAACAATGTAAGTAACAAAGCCTAATATAGCATTAGCAGAGAATGTAGAAGCAGCTCATGTAACTGATTATTACCAGTTAATATATTACATTCATCATCATCAGATGACAGAATGTGCACTAACCCTGACATGTTGCTTGATACTGTGTACTGTGTAGTGCTAATGATAGGTATGCAAACTGATATGTCTCTAATAAATTTAAAGATGATTTTAAAGAAATCATCAGAGGTGCTGCTAACACGGTGCTGCTGATGCCCACAAGCAGGGTGGGAAGTAAGGACTTACCTGATCTTGCTGGAAGTGACTTGGTGGAGTGTAACTTCCAGTATTTGGAACATGGAATTGACAATTCACACCGGCACTTCTGCGTTGCAAATATAGGAAGTGACACTTTGCTACTTCACTTCCGGGTTTGCGGATCTAAGTTGAGGTATCATGATACAAAAGTGCTAGAGAGAACTTGGTTGTTAAACTTGGCAACAGCAAAAAACTAATTTATTTTAAATTACTATCTGGTTAAAAAATCTCAGTTGTATTCAAGTATCTGTTTTTGTGGCTTTTCAATGGATATGTGTGTGATTGCTTAATGTAAGAATGAGAGACTATATTTAAGTCAATCAGTTTGGTGGGAAATACGCTTGGGGAACATTGTAGTAGGGCTTGTGATTCCATTTTTTAGATCTCTCCTGTACTAACTCAGCATTCTATGATAAATATATGGTGAGCTAGGGCAGTTGGAATTACTATTATTTTTATTTTCTTTTGACAAGATGAAGAAGCAGCTCAGCAGCCATTTTACATTTATCATGTGTCTGCAGTACTAGATAGAAAGAGAGAGCTGCTGCTGATTTTCTGATTCTGAGGGATGGCTTAGCTACTTTGGTATTATACTCCATCTAGGGATCTGTAGCTTTAGCTATTCTGTTACATGTAGTTCATCATTACTGTGCCACAAAAGTCCTTCTATGGGGATGGGGGGTATGCTGTATAATGCATTGCAAAGAGATCTGACTAAGGGCTTGTTTCCATTCATGTTGGGACCCCTCCACTTAGCGTATTGCTTGGTGGGAGGTCCCAACATAGCACATAGACATTGCCTGCCGGCGGACCCTCTGTTTACACATCCGCCGATGCAGAGGCTAAACGTACTCGACTACGTTCAGCCTTACATCGACGGAGTGGCACGGCGCAGTGAAGACTGAGCATCTGCCGAGCCGGTAAGTCTATCTGCTACGTCAGGAGCTCCCGCCAAGCAATACACTTAGCGGAGGGGTCCCGACGTTTAATGGAAATATAGCCTAAATGTGATGCGCTGCAGAAGGTACTGTCAGGTAACTTTTGGCAAAATCTTTCATCTAGATGTCATTTCTTACCATTAGACCTGAAAAAACTGCATTATAAAAAATCCATATTTTGGGGGAGAAGTTTAGCCATTGGTCCCTATTTGACATGACACTATCCAGGTGGTTACACCATTTGACTTTTTTGGGGGGGTATTTTGGCTACAAATATGACCTTGAGGTTTGAGAAGTTCACCCTCCATTGAAATCAATGGAGGTTCGCCGCGAAAATGCGAACAGCAGGTAATTGCAAAAATTGAATTCGCCTGTTCACAAACGTCCATCACTACTGATCATTTTATGGCTGATTTTGCTTAATTGACTGATAATAAGAACTAAGTTTTAGTATATTTATTTATGTTTCTTTATTGTATTTCTGTGTAACAACATTAGTTGTTTGGTAAGAAAATCATGCTAGGGCTTCCTTCTATGATATGTATCATTAGGTGGAGTTGGCTGAATTATCTTGCATATCGCAGTTTTATTTGACACAGATTGTGCATGATGTTCTTTTCTTTTCCCGTAGGATGTGACTATTGCAGCTGCTTGTGCTCCTCCAGGTGGAGGTCGCAATCCAGTAACTCCACGCTTTTTAAGACACTTCAGCATGTTATGCCTGCCAACACCCTCAGAGCACAGCCTTAAACAGATTTTTCAGGTCAGTGCCTTTCTCAGCAAACCCAGGAAGATGAAATCAGTGTGTATTCCACAATCCTTTAATAAGTTTTTTTTTTCATTTGGAACAAAGGATTAATCTGCATTTTCACAGTGTCAGTAGAATTGGCACAATGATTAATGAAGGGTTCCTACTGAAATGCACACCTTAAAGGAAAAGTATTGTGAATTATCCAACCATACACATTCTGAACAATTATTACCAAATTTACCTAAAGTCATTATATTTAATGTCACCTTTTAATATATATGTTATTCCATGTTATTGTAATGCATGCACATGCTGAGCTGTTAGTACATTAACGTTTACTATAAAGGTAAAGGCAGTTCACAGTAACATTTGTAGAGAGCTGATCTGTATATGTATCTCTAGCCTTTTCTTGAGGTGGGGTTCCCTGGTGGGGTGCTAGTCAAGCCACTGACATCTGCTTACCCACATTGGTAAAGTCTTTACCTGTGGGTTGAGTGAGTTTTTTTGCAATTTATCAGTATCATTTTTCAATCATGTGGAATGCCCAATCTGCATGGGGAAAAGGTTTTATGTTGGGCTTTCTGTGTGTGCCTGAAACATATACGTCACTGCCTCTCCTGTACTTGCTGCTCCCAAGCTCCTTATTACACCTCCCTCAGTAATTCCACCATGCGGTGAAGCTTGTCCATGAAATAAAGGGTCTCTCTCCAATTATTAGTACGAGTTCAACACACACTGGTCAACTTTTAATATTACCTTTAATTGGCTAACAATATGTACAGTTTGAGCCCAGGTGGCAGGTACATGGCTTGGATAGGTGGTTGCAAACAGGAATGTCCCAGGATGGAGTGGTGCTTGGTCTACTCCAGAGCTGTTTCACAGGGGAAGCTTCCTAAGCTCTACTTAATTAGTCAGGTGTAATTGAGTAAGGCTGTGCATACAAGGCTCAGTAATAGATTCGAGCACAATCAAGTGCGGTGTACGTTCACTGTGATCGATGTGCTCAAATCTATTGCATCCAGCAAGCTCAGTCAAACATGTTGTTAAATCCCTGTTCGATTGGCAACGGTTACCATTACTTTGGGTGTAGACAGAGGGTCCCTATCCAAAGCATTTAGCGGTATTGATTATGCAGCATTGCTGCACATCAGGTCACCTTTCAATCGATGAAGTTCGAGCGCAGAGTGGTGACGTCATCTTACTTCACTCAATTATTCATGGATTGCAAGGGTATCAACCTGTGTATGGCCAGCCCTAGTTACTCACATGTTTTAGATGGTCCTTAAAGCCCCCAAGCCCATTGGTAGGTCTTTTTCCCATTGAGGCTCCCTTATAGTCAGATAACAACTGTACAAGATGTTTAGAAGCCCTGTTAGATTCGTATTGTGTTTACATTTAAGGTTTGCTTTTACTTAAGGTACACATATGGATCGATTTTTTTCGTTCGATTCAGTTTGATAGTTTGAGGCTACTTAATGCACAAGTGTAGGTGAGATACCGCATTTCACGTCATACTTGTGACTGTTGTTCATAGACAAATGGAGCCACCCATTTGAACAGAATTCCCAATATAACAGTAAAAAATGCAGTCATTTAATTTCAGATAGGCACTTCACATGTTTTTTTCTTAATGTTTTATATTTCTTTATGATTGTTTTTTCCACTGAAAGCAGAAAGGTATCTTTATACATTACTAAGCCGAGGAGTGTATTGGGATTGTTTTATGTTAACAAAATTTATTTTAATTAACAAACAGAGTTTTGGGTTTAAAAACCCACATTATAAAGCTCTTAAAATATCATGTATTTTAAAAATTACTTCTAAATAATTTCAATTGCATAGAGTGATTTGCATTTGGCATACATGAAACAATACAGATGGATTTATATGGATGAGTTCCTGCTCATTAGATGGAGCACCTATACGGAATGGCTGACTTGTCAGTTTCACTCTTCACAAGTGATTGGGAAAAAGACATGCTTTCTCAACTGTCTCTTTCTATCCATGTCTACCTGAAAGCAGATGGCCAGTCTTGAGTTGTGTATAGTTTGTCCTTACACATTGTACTGTTAATAGCCAGACAGATGGAACAGCAAGCATCCTGTTTGTGGATCTGCAGTTGCAGATGTCATATCCATGTTGTAAATTTTGAGCTTAGCAAAGGGCAAAAAAGGAAGTTAAACAAATTGTGTGGCTGTAGAATACAATTGTAATGTAAGTCTAAATGCCACTTTTCAATACAGTAGGCCATTTTTTGCATTTTGTAGCTTAACATTACCCACAGAATGATGGCACCTTTTTGTCTTAAGCTAGCCATACACGTGTCGGATTCCATGTCCAATCGATTCATCATCCGATCGATTCCGGCGATTCTGCCGGGAATCGCAGGTGTGATCAATTGGCCAATTAAGAGTATCCATCGCAGCATACCACCTTGTCCGAGCGGATTCCGGCACGATTCCGTGTGCGATTCCACCTCCGATTCCACCTCACAAATGGCAACTCCCCCTGATCCGGGCAGAATTGTATGAGAAAGACCAACATGTTGGTTCTCCGTCGGATCCGATTCTGAGCCCCTGAACGATCGGACCTGATCGATCGGACAAGGTGGGCTGCATGCGATTCCGGCACGATCGTTTCGCGTGCACGCGCCCGGAATCGATCGTGCTGGAATTCGGTGTGAATCCGACACGTGTATGGGGGCCTTTAGAAGTAGAGGGGGCAAGTTATGTACCTATATCCAAACATGAGTCAATGCTAGTCTTTTGATAATACAACATGTCTAATATAAATGTGGTGTAGTTCCAGACACTGCTGTGTATGTCTATTAATGCCCTATCTTTCTAGACCATATACAATGTAATTTATCTCCATACTTATGGAACTCTTAATAAGCACAGAGATGAAAGTAAGTTTCCCAAAGTTTGAGTGTAGCCAGGTGTGCATAGCCTTTCTTTAGGGCAGATATGTTTTATGTGAAATTACGGTAGTCCCCAAATACAAAATAAAGACTAGCCATTATGACCTATTAAGTCTAATAGGTACTCTAGAACTTTGATCTTGACTACCAAGGTCAGAATAATGGTCTTGACATTCACAATGGGATTTTTTTTTTATTGGGGAGGATTTATGCAAAGATGATCTTACCACCAGAATCCCCAAGACACATGGTAAGTTGGAGGGTAAGAATGCTACAGAAGAAATAGTTTCAAATAACTGATTCTCTCTTTAGATTTTGTTAATTGATTTATTTAACTTTTTTACATTAACATATTAAAATCATGTGAGTGCAGCAAGGGCAACTAGTAGCCATACAAGTGATCACAGCATACAAGTGAGATAAACTTACATTTTTTTTACCATTTACTTTGATGTGTTTGTATCCCATGAATGGGCATGCACTTAAATGTAATTCATATGAATTTCTAGGTATTTGTAAGTTAAATTTTTTTAGACTGAGACAAATATGTGTGTATGCTTGCTGTATAAAAAAGTGATTTTTGTTTACTATTAAAAAACAAAAAAAAATCATCTCTGTGTTTTTTTATGCAGGCAATCCTCAGTGGCTTTTTGACAGATTTTCCTGTGGCAGTTAAACAGAGTGCAAGCAATATAGTGGATGCTGCTGTTGAAATCTACCATCGGATGAGCATTGATCTTCTTCCAACGCCTGCTAAATCCCATTATGTATTTAATTTACGTGACTTGTCGAAGTGTGTGCAAGGTACATTGTTCTGTACTACAAAATAGCTCTACATTTATCATATCAAGTGTAATGGGAAAGAACTATTGTGTCAGTGTTTTACCTAAAGTTTACTATGTTTTCGTTTAAGTATGGCTGACCACAGTTATTTGAATCTGAATTTCAACCATTTTCTATGGCATATTAGCGTAATACTTGTCATAGAATGATCTATATTTTATATTTAAAAAGGCACATTACTACTCTTTAAATACTAATTTTACCACTTTTATATTTGTTACACCATTATTAAATAAAAAATGACATTGATATAAAGACTTTATAAATTTATAATAATGTTTTTATTAACCAACTATTACAAACCACGGAATAACAAAAAATAGGATCAGGTCCTTTTGCTGGTAACGCATTGCCACACAATAAATAATATTTTGAAAAAATAACAAACTAATTTGGGTCAACCAAACTCAAGCTCCTCCTATTTGCTCTGCTAAAGCCATGTTATTGCATGCTATACATTGCGCAGCCAATAACTCGGCCCCTTTAAATCAAGTGCTGACTGTCAGTGAACGCATCATATGTCAAGCCTTTCTTGCATTCATGTCGAAGCGGAGCTCCGCTGCAGCATTAACTTGACAGATGCTCAGTCCTATGAATCTGGGGCTATAATGGCCTGTGCAGAATTGTGCACTGTGCTAGACACAGGGATTTAACAGCAAGTGTAGCCATAGCCTTTCTCCTTTTTTTATGTGGGTTGGCCAGCTGTCTCTTTTGAGTTTTTCTATTACAAATTGGTGGACAATAGAATACACTTAGAATCATAGCATTTTACTTATTCTGTACCAACATAACAGAGCTTTAAATTAGTCATGCATGGTGCATTTGTTTTTTTTTACCTACTTATATAGTGTAAAGCCCCCCATAGACGGGCCGATTCCTGGCCATAGTTGCAGCCGACCAACCAGCGTGCTCGCTCCCGCCGAGCACATAAAGGTTGTATAATTGGCTACAGTCTGACAGGAATCGCGTGTGTTAGTGGAACACATGGGATTCATGTCCGTTCTGTAGCCGACTCCTCACAGCGTGGTGACATCACCACGCTGTGAAGAGTCTGCTAAAAGTCAGCCATAGATCGGGATGTCTATGGCTGGCTTAAGGCCCCATCTTAAAATTTTTTCCTCTTCAAGACATACACGTATTTCTGCAAGAGACATTTTATAATGACTAAACCATTTCTATCAGTTATAAATTAATAGCTTTTTTCACACTGTCAGAATTATTAAAATTGATTGCATGCCTTCACTGGAGTAAATATAGAACAATTAATATGCTGTGTTTGTCCTCAAGTTGCAAAACAGCTTTTCATATCTTGAACTTTAGCTGCGAACAGATGCTTGACATAAAAGATATTTGTGTGCTACATGAGAATCACAGCTGTGCTAACTTTAGAAATGACACATTGCTAAGTATGTCCCATTAGAGGTTCCAAATATGCAGTTGACTGTTTTATGGTGTTTTCTTGAAACTATTTTCACAATGGACAGTACTATTAGATAATCATCATCAATATAGGTCGAAAAGTAAAAGCTGACTTATGACCTGTAACTGTGGATCTGTATTTGTTGCTTTTTGTACTTTTTTATTGGACTGCCTCAATACCTGAAACTTATTTTTTAGTGTAACTTTTTTCTGTATATGTGTTATCAATACAGTTAACATACAAAATATTCCGTACAGGGATTCTCCAATGTGATCCGGGAACCGTTAGGGATCAGATGCAGATATTTAGACTGTTTTGCCATGAGTGCCAAAGGGTCTTTCATGACCGTCTAATCAACAGTGAAGATAAACAGTATTTTCATACAATGATGTCTGAGATGGCCGGTGAGTTTATTTTTTATTATTTCATTTATCAAAAAGTTGGTTTAGAATAGGGGTGGGCAAATTAAAGCAGGGAACACACGGTGGGGACCTCATGCAAAGCAATGGACATCAACCATGATTTAGGGTCATGTCCCTCGAAAACATGTATGGCCTCATGAGATATGGGCCAGATAGATCACAGTGAGCACGCACAGGGATTGAATCGGCCATCAATCTAGCCCATATCTATGCGTGTGTTCCCTGCTTAAGGCCCGGGGGCCAGATCCGGCCTGTTTCTTTTCCAGCCCTTTGTCAGCTTGCTGAATAATGCTCTTCTCCACTTGTTCTCTGCAATGAGTGCACATACTGTCTGGAGGTATCAAATCATTGCCTTGGGGATGATACAGCGGCGTGGTGTTATGGCGACAGCAGGCAATCTCTAGTAATTATCTCTACTCATTGCAATGAATGAGCAAGTACAGTAAATTAAAAAAGATACCCATGTTCTTGTCACAGGTTGCCTATTACACATCATTAGTGATGCCGGCGATGCATTGAATTGGTACACCTATGGCAGGTTGGCCATTATAAGCCCATTTATCAAATTAAAGAAGCCAATGCGACCTATGAGTCAAAAAGTTTGTCAACTCCTGTTGCTTTTGCACAAAAAATCTTATTGGTTGCTTTAAAAAATAAATGTAGTTCTTTGTTCAGTCATTTTAATAGTAAGACTAAAAATGTGCGGAAAACAATGTATTCTAATAGATCAATCAGTCATCCTGTCATCATTTACTTTTTCCAGGTAAACACTTTGGAGTTCAGATTGAGCCTGAATACTTTGTTACAAAACCAATCATTTTTGGTGATTTCATTAAGGTAACTAAAAGAAGAACTTGTATTTTTTTTTGTTTTTACATTTCTTAGCTTACAATTCATTGAAGCCATAACAAAATCTATCCTGGCACTGTGCATATGTTTACATTGAGGCCCTGCAGTGACAGAATGACAGGCTTTTAAGTCATGTGGGTTTCATACCATGACACAAATGTCATCCATTGTAAGCTATTAATCACATATGTCTAGCGGTACTGGATCACCCAGAAATGTACGTCAAACATAACAGCAATTTGTTTTTTCAATGATGTTCTCAGACTGAAGCGGTGTTAAAAACATGGCATTAAAATTTAAATTTAGGTATTGTACTACTCTTTTTTGGGCAACCTCCATAATCATGTAATATTCCTTAAAAACAGATGATAGTTAAGCAAGATAATATCACCAGTTAAAACTGAGGCTTTGTAGTCCTCTTTATTCAGTGATTTAAAGTAAAGTTATATTATCCCATGGGAATCAATCATATTGTAAACGTTGTAATTTTCAACCTAAATTTAAGTCTGAATGGGGTTTTATTGAGATCTTTAATACACCAATAAATGTAGCCCTTGGAACACAAATGCAGTGTCCTTGTGAATAAAAAAAAATGCCATTTTACTCAACTATAGACCAGCTTTTTCAACTACTATGTTTTCTCTAGTCAAGCAGTAGATGCAATGTGATACAATGTACATGCATATAGACTATGTAGCAAAACCAATAGTAACTTCTGCTTGGACGCTTGTCATTGCTTGGCATTATGGTACAAAACTCTCTACTTATATATATTATGGTGGTGAGTAAATCAGTAACTGATGTCATAGCATATATGGCTTATACGCAGAAAAAGAAAATATTTCATTAAGTTATTTTAATTAAAATGTATACATTCTAAATATATATGTTTAGCACAGCCCAGTACTTTTTAAAAAAAAATTTATTGACGATGCTGACATTTGCACAGGTTAATGCACTTTCAACTGAATCTTAAGCTATTGTAATGCAAACTCTGATTTAAGGTTGGAGCTGACAAGGCTGAAAGAGTTTATGAGGACCTGACTGATATGGAGAAGATTCGATCAGTTTTGCAGGATTATCTAGATGACTACAACATGACTAATGCTAAAGACGTAAAACTGGTGTTCTTCCAGGATGCAATAGAGCATGTATCCAGGTATAAAGTTTCTCCAAATCTGTCATCTACATTTATTATTTTCTAATTTCTATAACAAGGGTACATTTACTTGTCCAAACTGAGATTTGCATTACCGTATGTTAAAATTATCCCCAGGTTTCCCTTTGTTTGCTATGGTCTTCTATCAATGGGGACATTATCAACTTTCAACAACAAGATTTATGGCCCCTATACACATGTCTATACCTGGGCGATTTTGCGGATGATCAACTGGCATGCATGGTTATCTAACGTATATGGGTAGCTTATGAGTTTACTTTGTGGTAAACAGATTATAAATATCATTAGGGCATGGGTGTTTTTGCATGCGTTATATATATATATATATATATATATATATATATATATATATATATTGTATAGAAAAATTCAATGAAAGGCATCTTGAGGCAGGTCAACTACAAGTCAGGAGGTCAAGTGCAAACATCAGTAGTAATGATCTCAGAAGCATTTCAAATTAATGTTAAATGAACAAAGCCTATACACATTATTGTTTTATTTTTCTAGCATGAATTCTGCCTTTTCGCTTATGATTTCTTCAAAGTGGGTGTCCCTGTATTGCTTTAAAAATTGTATAGCCTTCTAGAGTGTTTACTTAACAAAATGTAACAAATGCTCATTTGTTTTTGTTGCATGTAGGATTGCACGCATGATACGTCAGGAAAGAGGAAATGCTCTTTTGGTTGGAGTTGGTGGAACTGGTAAACAGTCTCTGACAAGACTTGCAGCTCACATGTGTGGATATAAGTGCTTCCAGATAGAGCTGAGTCGGGGATACAATTACGACTCTTTCCACGAAGATCTCAGGAGGCTGTATAAAATGGCTGGTGTGGAAGACAAGGACATGGTTTTTCTCTTTACAGACACTCAGGTAAAATAGGTCAAACATTGTGTACATCTTTAAAAGTTTCCATAATACCGCAAAGTACCTGTAAATTCTTACTTCAGCTGTGAGCGGGATACAGAACACATTATTTAACAACAAACTAACCATTGTCTTATTTATTCAGCTCCACTTATAGTACAAGTTATTTTTAGTCTCTTATACACCTTAGAATTTTGCCATACAATTTCTGTACAGTCAACGTTTCTTCTACCAAAACCATGTAATATAAAGACCATTCTAAACCTTCCAATCACTATGTATTCTATCAGGGAGGACCCGGCACTACATAGTTGTTGGTAGATCCCGTATGGAGAAATCTAAAGGTATATGAGGGGCTATAGTATTAGTAAGTCCCCCAACCAACATATCATTTAACACAGAGAGAACAGTGGAGAAGGAAAGGAGTGCTGGATCACAAAACATATTGTTATTCCATAACCATCAAATCACATAAAATGTAATTGTTAGTAAGCTTGAATACCCACTACAGCAGACTGAGCATATAACCCTCCAGTGGGTACAAATGTGATGTATGTAAATACCGCCCAGCACATAAACATGCATACATTTCATTCACAGTAGAAGCAATGAATACACATACTAGTGCCTAAACAGAATAGTTCCACGATCCACAAAACAATTGTATACATCCTAGGTGCCCAACCTGTGGCCCGGGGGCCGCATGTGGCCCTTTGGGTGTTCTTTTGCGGCCCCCCTTAGTCCTCCACTTGCGGCCCCCTAAACCTAACTGTTCATGCATAGGAACTCATATTGCATCACATTACCTCTGAATGAAAATGTGTATCACCATACTACAGTGTTACCCAATGCTGGAAGTATAATTTAAAATACATTTTGTTATTTAAAAATGAAAAGGATTGTAATCTATCTATGCCTGTTGTCATTTCCACATTAAAAAATGCTTATACAAGTCAGTAAAGATTGAAAATGTTATGTGCGGCCCTTTAGTGATGCCAAGGGCCGCACTTGTGGCCCTCCATATCAACTCAGTTGCCCACCACTGGTATACATGAATGGTAAAACAAAATGTATACATGAACGGCAGAAACAAGACACATACAGACCAAATTAGCCAAACTGGCAATTGCCATACTTATGAATCCAATAACATTGTTAGGTCTACATGGTACCCCCATTATAGGCACTTTCCTTCTTTCACCAAATCTAGAGAACACTTCAGCTTCTGTTCCAGCATCTTTTATGTAAAATCACATACAAGTGGTTGTAAAAGACACAAGAGTCGGATGGCAGAGTGAGTATCTATGGCTCCTCTTTTTTCTTTGAGCTGTGTATGTGAAAGCCAATCAGCAACCCAGATGGCGCCTGAGCAGGTCTCTTCCCTCTCTTCCTCTTCCTGTTCTAAGAAGATCCCAGGCAAAGACACGTGGGAGCAGGCGAACAGCAGATAAGTGAGCATCTATGCTCCCACTAAACCTTAACAACTTCAATATCTACTCCACATTGGGAAAACATGGGCATGCCATGTCACATGACATGGGCAAAGGTGAAAAGAGGAAAAATGACACGGCAAAAGTAACATGGGAAAAAATTACATGAGCAAAGGTGACATTGGCAAAAGTGACATGGCAAAAATGATGTGGGCAAAAGTGGCATGTCGAGAAGTGACATGGGCAAAAGTGACACTGGCAAAAATGACATGAGAAAACATTACATGTGCAAATGTGACATTGGGAAACATTACATGTGCAAATGTGACATGGGCAAAAGTGGCATAGGAAAAGTGACATAGGGAACAGTGACATAGGGAACAGTGACATGCGGAACAGTGACATGGGGAACAGTGACATGGCGAACAGTGACATGGGGAAAAATTTAAAATAATGTTTTTTAGCTATCTCTGATGTCATTGTTTTCATAAAAAAATGCTTATACAATTGAAAATGTTATGTGTGGCCCTTTATATCAATCTTATTTTGTTACGTATATGTTTAACACCTGTTGTAAAAGCTGAAATGATGATGCTTAAAAGTATAAACATTTAAAAAAGAAAGAATGTTTGTTATTCAGATTAAAATATTAATAGCTGGGTGAAAATACTGTGCAATACAATGTTAAAAAAAATCCCCAAGCCCCTTTCCTCATTAGTGCACTGTGGCACATACTTTGTTATAAATGACAAATAAATTAACAAATTATTAAACCATTTAGCAGACAGTGTCAGCCTGCATGCTGTCTAGAGGTTAAAGCTAAAGTCAATGATGTGCATAATCACATGATACTGCTGGGCTTAGAAATAGAAGATTGTTCAAAGTAATGCTCACCAATCATTTACAATTAAACTTTCAATGATATGACCAAAATATAATGGTATGATACATATATATGATAGTATGGTGTATATCTTTAGTACTCTCTGTAATACAATTTAAAATAAGCCTGGCTGTTTTCTCTAGTACTAAATATGCCAAAACGTATGGCCAGAAGAGGTGCAATGCAGTCTCTTACTTCATGATGCACCAGGAGCTGTGCTGGTAACGGCACAAGTTCTGTGTATGCATGAAGGCCCTGAGAGGTAAACCACCCTGGACAGCCATCCACAAAAAGTCCTTGTGGCTGTTTATTAGCCTCCACAAATGTTTTGCCAGACATACGACAGGTGGCAGAGGCTAGGCCAGGGTCAGGCTCCATAACGCCTCTAGAACGGATCAGTTTGTATACTGTCTAAGTCTCAGTCTACATTTTACAACTCCAGCAACCGCGGGGGGCATTATGGGCAAGTTGGCGTGTGCGTGCCTATAGCGCTCCCGCCCGCTGTTTAGACGCAGCCCAAGTAATACCAAGGGGGTCCCATTTGTAAGGGATGGAAGAGTCCCATGTGTCCCATAACAGGGTCTGCCGGAAGGTCTGGAAAAATCTGGACATGGCATTGCCGGTTGAGGGAACCTTCTGGTCTGTAATAGGTTGCATCACACTCTTATCATCATGGGGATATCTGTAACTCCTTTGCCACCCTTAAGTGGTTCTTTGTACACCTGTGTGCGCTTTACCATTTGAGTTGCTCTTAGCAGTCTACGTATCTGTCTTTTTGAATACAACAGGTGTTAAATGAAAATGTGCTGGTTTGATTTTTGTTTAACTTTTTCTAAATCCTCTAGATTGTTGTCGAAGAGTTCCTTGAAGATATAAATAACATGCTTAATTCAGGGGAGGTACCAAACCTGTTTGAGAAAGATGAGCTGGAATTCGTATTAGCAGCAACCAGACCAAAGGCAAAAGAGGCAGGAATACCTGAAGGAAATAGAGATGAGGTATGCAGCTTGAAAAACTTGTCATTAGCAGCAGATACTTGTACTTTGGTACTGGGCGGGCATAACAAGAGATAAAGATGGTTGAAATTATTTTGTGAAATTTCAACTAGATGACTTTGTGGGTTGCAACAGGGTATCATCAGATATGTAGAGAAAGGCTGTAGGATCATCCCCCCCCCCCCCCCCCCCCCAATGATGAAATTTCTACATCTTTACATCTCCATTAATATTGGTGATGATTCCTTGCTGAGGTGCTTTGCAATTAGATCACAAATACACTGGTCAACATTTTGCCACCATCTCTAATAATGATTCTTTTTTGTTGTAGTAAAGGAAGCACAAACCTAATGTACTAATTGGCTTTAACGACTTGACTTTACCATACCTTTTTTCAATTCAAGCACCACACTGCTTTTCCCTGGTTTCAGATTTCACACGATTCTATACCTTGGTATAATTATCTGTTTACAGATGTTATCCCTTTATGAAAGAAATAGTGAAGTAATTAGAAACTAATAAAATAATTCTAACGCTGCATTCACATGGGCAGTTGGAACTGTGTTGCTCCAGCCCATTTCTTTTGCTGTTTTAACACAGTTCTGGAATGGATAGCTGCTTTCCCAGTGTCATATTAAAGCAGCACTTTGGACTTAAGTGGTTGTGCCCTAGGCCTTATGTTTGTATAATATTTAGTATGTTGATGTTGTGGGCTTTGGTCCAAAGCAGAGTAGTTACTCTACCTCTATGTAGTTGTGATATGTAGTATATAAATGTAAAATGAAACCTGAATTCTGTATTGTAGGTGTTTCAGTTTTTTATCAATCGAGTACGACAGAAACTGCACATTGTTCTGTGTATGAGTCCTGTTGGAGAAGCCTTCAGAGCAAGATGCCGTATGTTCCCATCCCTAGTAAACTGCTGCACCATAGACTGGTTTGTACAGGTTAGTAGATACAAAATAAAACAGTATTATTCTTTCTACAGTATGTGGTGTGTTTGTGTATTCTACATGCTATGGTTGGGGCCAATGCTAAAATCAGAATAATCATAATAACATTTGCTAGTTGTATATAATAGTAATGAGCAGCATATGCAATATTTGAATTTGTAATATTTCACAAATAATTCTACTAATATTCAATTCGATATTCACATTTTGGAATATGCATGAATATATAATCACGAATATTCACAATGCCTTTCATATTTTCATTGCCATTGCCTTCAAAATGAATGGTAACATGCTATATTTATTTTCGCATTGCGAATATATATGGGTAAAGCTTCCCGATGCATAATATCACGAATATTCGAGATTGTCTCCAATATCTGCCACCATATTTGCATAATTTGCCGATTCTCGAATAGCTGATATTCACTGAATATATTTGCAATTCACTGGCTTCAAGCTACCCTAATAAGTTTGCAGGTTCTCACAGACAAGACCGCCTGGTCGTTTCACAGCACCCTGGGAAACATCAGTGTAAATCTAGCTTTTGATTTTCCATTCAACCTAAAAAAAACAATTTCTTTGCTTTAGTGAATCGATTTAACAAAAAGTGATGGAAATCGAACATCAAATAGAAAGAGCCATTATACAAGTACAAATGTCTAGGTATTAAGATTGTTTTGGTTCAGTCACTCTGTTGGTAGTGTCATCAATCAATTCTCACAAGTCAGTCAAATGCAAGATTTTTTGTGCAAAAGTTGATGTGTGTATGGCTAGTTTTAGAGATGATGTATACATTCACTTAATATTATTTAATGTTGCATGAGCACCCTATATCAACTAAACTGACCACCAATAGCATAATACTTCCCCGCACAATTCTCCAAAATATTTTGCTGAATTTGCACATCAAAGGTCTTTTCCTCGAACTACAATTATTTTGCAATGTTTATATAGTGGGATGCTGGCACAGACTTCATATGGATATATTCCCTACAATATGTGTTGGTTAATTGCTCAAACATAACCTACCTTCTCATAGCTGTGAAGGAAATCTGACTATGGCCATTGTCAGTATATGACAATATGATAACAGTACTGTTATGATTAACAATATTAATACATTTACTTTAAAGCTATCATATTAGTTATTGGAGAGTTCTCATCTTACCACAAACTCTTCTAATCTAAAGTACTAATTAATGTTATCAGTGAAAGTGTGTGACTACTTAAAGAGAGTTGCATTGAAGTAACTTTTAAATCTTTATTACTCCAGAGGGTTTGGTGCAATTTGTTCTGCAAAAATATCACGTATGTCAGTATTTCAGATATGATTCTAGAAAAGAATTCCTTTTCAAAGGAACAAAAGAATATGTTTGATTTTATTCACTTTTATATGGTTATTAGAAAATGCCCAAGGAAAGTTTTTTTTTAAAGCAAAATCATTGAATCAACTGAAGAGAAAAGGGTTATTAAATAGAATTTTTAATGTAATGTTTCCTTGATTTGACTTCCAGTGGCCTCGAGAAGCCCTTCTTTCTGTATCACAAACATTCTTTGCCCACATTGACCTTGGCAGCGAGGAGATAAAGGAGAGACTCTCTGAAATGTGCGTGGAGATCCATATGAGTGTCACTGAAATGGCTGAACGCTACTATTCAGAACTGAGGAGAAGATACTACACCACTCCTACCTCTTATTTAGAGTTGATTAACCTTTATCTATCAATGCTAGGGGACAAAAGGAAGCAGCTGGTTTCGGTAAGGTTCAAGTAAAAGATATATTTATGTGTTTATAAATGATGGGATGCCAAACCTTTGCAATGCTGAGCCTTGGCCCTTTTTTCTAGTACCAAGGTGTGTAATAGTATAGATCACTGAATAGCTTATAACGCTCTCTATAAGAGCTGGTTAAGTGATTGTTACTTGCTAGGGTAACATGCAGACCAGGCTTTCCACCTGTTGTACTAACTATATTTTCAGAGCCTACCCTTTATGACTACTCTGTAAATTAAGACTGCAGAAAAAAATTACTGGGTGCATTATAGAACTATCATTATATAATAAGTGCCCTAAACTTCAAACCCCAACCCTGTAAACTCCATCCCCTTCCCAGGGTCTACTTGCCCCTTCCTACCCTTGATCCAGAGATGCACAGGTAAGGGTGAAATAACAGCTTTACTTGCAATTTTAGACCCCTATAAGAAGTCCTATCCTGATTGTTGCTATGTTGAATGTTTGTAAGCACCAAAGTGAGTCTGACCAGAATGTCACTGAACATCACTAGTGATGGACTTTGTGTTCTTCTTCTAATATCTTATTCTGAGTGCTGCTATACTGATGATTTTAAAAGATTGGTGCTAAGGCAAATTCAAATACTCAAACTGCTTGCATTTAGAAAACATTTATTTATTATGTATGAAGCTTCATTTGTGTTATTTAGATATTTAAGTTGGAATAATACTGCTAAAATGTGGCCTTTTGAAGTAAAGGACATGTAAATTCCACTATTTGATTTTGCTCTATAATCAGTTATCCATCAAAGCCCCAGTATACCACAGGCTGATTGAACATTACACAAGTAGCCAAAATGTACCTATTTATATTTGGCAATGATCTATCAGCTTTTATCTAATTAACTATGACATCTTTTGAGGTTTAGTATGTTTTTTTTTACAATATCAAAATTATAATATGCATTTTATGGTTTTCCGTAATGCAGTTTACTCCTTTGCCTGGCATGTTTTATTTATAGGCAGTATATAAAATGTTTTTTTTTCCAGTTGATAAACTATTTATACCCCAGTGTAATTCTGGCCCATCTGTTTTCCTCCCTGAGCTCTGTATGTGTAATTGAAACACAGTGTAAAATCTCAATAAGTAGGGCAAGAATACAAGCATTTGTGTGTATGAATATCACTTTCATTTTGTTCTCATTTCTATTAATATATCAGCAATTATGTAAAAATATTGCTTCTACTGTAGATTTACATATTTAATATATATTTTTGTGTTACTTTGTTGACTGACCAACACAAGATCACTTTAAAATGAAAAAGCTAAAAATAGTATGCTAGTGATCCTATTTATTTAGATTTTTTTTTTATACCATTGGGTAAATTTATGTGGGTTACTGCACCCTTGAAGAACACATAAAGGAGCCACATTTTCAAAATGTTCTAAACTGGGCTTGTGCATTCACAGTAACTACTTATTCAGTTGTACAGATAGTTTATGCTTATTGCTCTAGTAGAGTAGAAATTCTCATTGGGCTGCATTAATATGGTCCACAAACACTGTTTAGGGCTCAGTTTCCAATGCGCTTCATACCATATATTTATGGTGTGGTTTTTTAACGCATCCATTGCTAGTCAATTGATGTGTTTATGGTGCGTTAAAAAACACGCAGAAAGCTCATGGTAGAGCCTAAAGCTGGACATAGCCATCTTGTAGGCAACTCATTACAGCGTGGTGACCATCTGGCGGGGCTTATTGGGTCAATACACCAAGGTGGAAACCTCTGTAGTTGTGGGAGATTGATCATACATTCGGCATGAGGCAATCTCCCACACCTATGGCTGGGAATTGCTGTGTCTATGGCCGGCTTAAGGCACATGTATCACATTACAAAACTCTTAGGTTGCCATTGTGTTGCATTTCATTTTTAATGAAACCTTAAAATATGAAAGCTTTTATTCATAATTTTTAGCATTACATTTAGTTTGGTTTCTTTAAGTAGTTTTGACACAAACACAAAGACAAAAAATGGGTACCCTCAAACCCTTGGACTTTATTTGTAGCTAGATATTAGGGCTCCCATACATGGGTCGATTTTTTACCCGATTGATCACCACACGCGATTCAAAATCGGATCCATGTTGTTTTTTTTTTTGGTCGATCATTTGGCGATCCAAGTACGTTCCCTATGTAGCAGCCTTTCAATAAATTTTTAAGAAACAGCCATTTTGGAGAGCGGCTCAAATCAACCACAAACCGAATTCCCAAGGTGGTGTTCATCGATTCCCGATAACCTGCAATGATCGGATTTATTACGTCCTTTAATGGAGGTCAAGAGTGCTGTCCCACTCCGCCTCTGGCATCATAGATGACGCCAAAGAGGCAGACCCAGAAGACATCGTCATGTCCGCTGGTACTCTCCATTGCTGCAGGCTCACTGAGGATAAGTGAGTATCACTGATTGTAGCTAGGAGTGAGTTTGTGGAGTAAGCAAACTTACCCAAGCTACCATCAGGGTAACTGCTCAGTAGGTTAATTAATAGTGTTGAGTCTCAACAAACATTTATAAAAAAATTTCATGACACTTGCTCATTTTGGCTGCTGGTGTAAGTTTGGCCTCTTTTGGTTTGGAATAGGGGTCACAGGTGTTATGCAGAAGAGGGTGAACACGAACTGTCATCAGGTCCTCAGTATCCACCATGCTAACTGAATCTGGGATGTGACCTCCAGGGGCTGGGGTTTTAAAAGGAGGTGCTCACAAGCTCGCATTCTAAATAAAAAAAATGCACATTATATCCAATGGGCCTGTTCACATCAAGACACATGAAAATTAATATCTATGGGTGAAAAGCATAAAGGTGTGAACCAGGCCTAAGACACCTATCCCCTTCATGTTCACTCAACTCAATTACATAGAAAGCAGAAGTATCATCTTAGATCTTCAGATTTATTTTCTTCCTTTGTAGTTCAGTTCAGTTTCTCTAGATGCTTTGTTATATATCTGTACAATTTTACACAGTTGTTATTATAATGTCTGATCTGTTGCAGCTGTCATTTATAAACTTATCTCTTGTAGGCACGTGATCGTGTAAAAAATGGATTAAGTAAACTATGGGAGACAAACAAACTTGTTGATAAAATGAAGGTAGATCTGTCAGCCTTAGAACCCGTGCTTAAACAGAAATCTATTGACGTTGAAGCCTTAATGGAGAAACTCTCAGTAGACCAAGAAAATGCAGATCAGGTAAGGATTGCTTCAAAATATTAAAAAGATGCTGACCTGATCTGGGAATCAAACATTATGTGAATATAATCTGGGAATCAAACATTTTGATTTTACAGTCCACTAAAAACAGTTTTTATTTGAGATACCAATACTTCTTGGATGAGGATCTTCTTTACTGTAGTCTATATTACATACCTCTGTACTATGTAAATTTTCAGGTACGGCGAATTGTAAAAGAAGATGAGGCAATTGCAAAAGTTAAAGCAGAAGAAACCCAAGCTATTGCTGATGATGCCCAAAGAGACCTTGATGAAGCTTTGCCAGCCCTAGAAGAAGCCAATAAAGCTCTTGACTCTTTGGATAAAGCAGACATATCTGAAATCAGAGTGTTTACTAATCCACCAGATTTGGTTATGACAGTAATGGAGGCTATATGCATTCTACTTAATGCTAAGTAAGTTTTACCTTAACATTCATCACATTGGTGTAATCTAATTTAAATAACGTGGACAATATGGTGGTGCATTTCCACCAAGGTTAATTTTTTTTCAATTAAAAAAGGTCCATACATTTAAAGCTTACCCTTGACCAGTCTGCAGTTGCCTCTTTTCCTAGTAGATCCCCTTACTTTTTCCCCAAGGTAGAGGTTTCCTTTCCACTTGTGAAAGTAGGCCTGCCATCATTTTATTTGATCATCATTCTGTTTTGAATTCTGTGGTCATCGTATTCCCTTATTTCCATATCAATTTAAAGGCTTTATTATCTATTTTTATTGATGCAAAATTATGCTGATTGTAACATTTGCTTTCTGGCAATTAACATCTGTAGATTTCAACTAGTATATTCAAGGAATAATTACTATGAGTTTCCTGAACTTCAGCACTGTTTAATATTTTCCCTAGTTTAATATTTTTCTACTAGTGACCCTAGTAGAAAAATGTATGTGTTTCCCAGCATCATATCTAGGCATACAACTAAGGGCAACAACTAACTATACTTTGTTTTTTAGACCTGATTGGACTACAGCTAAACAGCTACTGGGAGATTCCAATTTTCTCAAAAGGCTTATGGATTATGACAAAGAGAATATCAAGCCTCAGATCCTGGTGAAACTACACAAATATATCTCAAATCCAAATTTCATACCAGAAAAGGTAGAAAGGGTGTCAAAAGCCTGCCGATCAATGTGTATGTGGGTGAGAGCCATGGATCTGTATTCCAGGGTGCTTAAAGAAGTAGAGCCAAAGAAGCAAAAACTTGCTGCTGCACAGGTAACATTGCTTAGTTTAGAGACATATTTAGGAATAATTTTATATGCAAAGCAAGCAATTTACCCCCCCCCCCCTCAATAATATATTATCCACTCCTTTTTGCCAGTCTGTATCCCTGCCTTTACTCTTAAGCTGGCCAATCATGCCTCTATTTTGTGTTAGATTCCAGAACGATGAATCGGCATGCACTCAGGAATTGCTTGCTGCCCACCTTGAGCGTTCCATCCCACTCGAATGTAATGTCAATTGAAAAGGGATCTGACATGTTGGTGAATCCCTGTTCAATTGCCATTACTTTAGATGGGGACCGAGGTTTCCCCTGATCATCCTTGAGATATTTTTGCTGCTTAATTGGAGTCCACCTGTGATAAATTTACTTGATTGTACATGATTTGGAAAGGCACCCACCTTTCTATATGAGGTCACACAGTTGGCAGTTCCTGTCAGAGCACAAACCAGAGCATGATGTCAAAGGAATTGTCTGTAGACCTCCGAAACACCTTGTCTCGAGGCACTGGGGGACTCTGGGGAAAGTTTCCCCAAAACAATCTGCTACTTTGAAGGTCCCAATGAGCACAGTGGCCTCCATTATCTGTATGTGGAATACATTAAAAACCACCAGAACTCTTCCTAGAGCTGGCAGGAGAAGAGCCTTAGTCAGGGAGGTGACCAAGAACCCAATGGTCACTCTGTCAGAGGTTCTCTGTGGAGAGAGGAAAACCTTCCAGAAGGACAACCATCTCTGCAGCAGTCCACCAATCAGACCTGTAGAGCGGCAGATGGATGCCACTCCTTAGTAAAAGGCACAAGGCAGCCTGCCTGGAGTCTGCCAAAAGGCACCTGAAGGACTCTCAGACCATGAGAAATGAAGCTCTTTTGTTGTATGAGACATGAATGCCAGGCATCACATATGGAGGAAACCAGCCACTGCTCATCACCGGGCCACTACAATCCCTACAGGGGAGCATGGTGGTGGCAGCATCATACTGTGGGGATATTTTTCAGCATAAAGAACTTGGAGACTAGGCAGGAAAATTAGGCAGCAAAATACCTGCTCCAGCGGGCTCTTGAACTCAGACTTGGGTGACTGTTCCTCCTTCAGCATGACAATGACCCTAACACAGCCAATACATTAAAGGAGTGGCTTCAGGACAACTCTGTGAATGTCACTGAGTGGCCCAGCCAGAGCCCAGATTGGAATCCGATTGAACTTCTCTGATGAGATCTTAAAATGGCTGTGCAACAATGCTTTCCACCTGATAGAGCTTGAGGTACAGCAAAGAGAAATGGGCAAAACTAGCTTGTGGCATCATATTTAAAAAGACTTGAGGCTGTAATTGCTGCCAAAGGTGCATCAACAAATTACTGAGCAAAGGCTATGAATACTTATGTACATTTGATGTCTCCTTTTTTTATTTTTATAAAAAATGTTATGTGTAGAATTCTGAGGGGGAAAAAAATATACACTTTGGAGTATGGCATAACATAACAAAATGTGGAAAAAGGGATGCGCTCTGAATACTATAGATGAATTTTAAATTAACCATCATATCTAGTTTATCCCAGTTGTTTATATGTTCTTCCCCACCTCACCTAAAGTAAACTTTCATTACTATGCATCCATACCACATAAAATTGGTGTTGCCACCATGCAGACTTGGTCTGTCGACTGTTGTATATTTGTATAGTGCTTTTAGCTCTGCCCTCCCTATATATAGTACACTACATTTTATTGTCATTGTGTATCTCTGAAACCAGACTGAGCTTGATGCTACAATGGCCACTCTACGAGAGAAGCAAGGAAAATTAAAAGAAGTGGAAGAACAAATAAAAGAGCTGCAGGATCAATATGATAAAAGCCTTGGAGAGAAAGAAAGTCTTGGTAAGCATTTGGCCTTTCCTTTTTTTTCTCCTTACTATAAAACAACTTAGAGAGCTGGTAACTGTAAAATTAAACCTAATTGAAAATTACTTTTAATGTCTTAAGATTTCATTTAATCATAGAGCGTGACTACTTTTTTGTTTTCCAGATATGCAAATCTGTTAATGTAGAATGAAAACTTTTTAAAACTCCTATTTTATAACCTGATATATAAAACATAACAATAACCAATAACCACATGCCAAACATTGTGTAGGTGCCAATTGAGACACAAAAACAGCTACATTCCTACAAGACTTCTGAAAGTGTCCCGTGGTGTCTAGCACCTAGACATTAGCAGCAAATTCATTAACTCCTAATATTTGTAAAGTTGCTTTCATTGTTCGAAATTTCAAGGTAAACTTCACACAAGAGCTGAGCCATCCATATCATTTTAAAACGAAAATGGCATTTATCAGACCAGATTCCATTGTTCCACTGCTTTATAGTTCAGATAAAATGTTCATGTGACTATTGTATCTTTTTTTAGGGGGGTCAACATGGACACTGTGGTCCAGAGTTTGCCATTCTGTTGCCACAGTGTTTGTGTTTCAAATTGATAGAATTCACTGGATGGTAAGATCAAGACATTCCGAACTGATAAATATATTAACATGGAGCTGGAAAGCAAGATGATGTTATCATGCTGCAGCTGGTCGCTCACAGGATGGGTGGGTACCGTTTGTGTGCAGGACAATACATTGGATATCCACATCCAAAGCAATGCAATCGGCCAGGAACTTACTGGCATGTCAAATCACGCTGCAATCCTGGTCATTCAGTCCAGGTGGGTGCATCTGATTTGTGGCCTTAGCGATCAGCTGGAACAAGCACGGCGTTCAATAGGCGTGAGATCGGACATTATATGGCTACCATTAGGTCTGACTGTGGATCACTTACATACAACCCTGATTTAGCAGCAATTTCCTTAATATTGTATGAATTATTGTAGTATACAAATAGTTATTGCATTTTATTGTCCCCCAGAGCTTAGAGGGATTGTGTTTATCACCTATTTTGTACTCGCCACTTACTTTAATCATAACAAGATGGGTTGTATATATCAACAGATCAATACCATCCCTACAGTGAAGCATGGTGGTGGCAGCATAGTACTGTGGGGATGTTTTTAAGTAGCAGGGACTATGAGGCAAGGCAGGAGAAAGGGAAAGATGACTGCAGCAATGTACAGAGACACCCTGGACGAAAACTTTAGAGCGCTCTTCAACTCAGCCATTGCTGAGCCAGACTTGACTTCGCTTGAACATTTCAGGAGAGATCTTAATATGGCAATAGCCTACAATGTACAAATGTAATGCAATGCACAACAGTAACGATACTTCAAAAACATGTAGAAGCACAAATCCTACACGTTTAGGATTATACATCAATGCTTCTACATGTTTTTGAAGTTTCATTACTGTTTTTTATTGTATTGTGGTCATTTGCAACTTGCGGGTTAGGCATTTTTAATCTCATGGTCCAATAACGCATCTAACAAAGACTAATTTTTAACTTTATAATGTAACTTTTGAGAAGTTTTTGTGCCTTAAAAGCCCATATCTTTTCACTGGTGTATATATTAAACAGTGCTTTCCTCGTTTACATCTAGTTTGGGTGTGGCACCACTATTGCAAAAAATTTTGGTGGTCACCAATTTTTACAAATAAGTTTTTATTGCCTATAGTCACTGTTCTCTCTTTATACCCAACTGTTATTTCCTCCATTCATTGCCATCTACCTTCCCAATTGTCTCTAGTGAACCCAACTGTCCCCATCTTTATCTATTGTCATCTCCATTCTATATTTTATCTAGTGTATTCAGCTGTCCTCTCCCCCATCCATTATCATCTCGCTTCTAAATTGTGTCTAGTTTACCCAATTGTCATTTCCTTCATCCACTGCCATCTCTTTATCTTGTGTATTCAGCTGTCATAATCTTTATCTATTGTCATCTACATTCTTTATTGTATCTAGTGTATTCAACTGTCCATCATCTTCTTTCTATGTTAAATCTACATACTATTTCCCCTTCTGTTTTTAAAATACCCAACTGTCATTTCCTCCATCCATTGCCATCTCCCTTCCCTTTTGTCTTTAGTGAAAGCAATTGCCCTTATCTTTAGCTATTGTCATCTCCATTCTATATTTTATCTAGTGTACCAAACCTCATATTCTTCATTCAATGCCATATTTATTCTTTATTGTATCGACCTTCTTTTTTCCCTTCTATATTGTATCTGGAATACTCAACTGTCATTATCTATAGTCACTGTCATCTCCTTATTTTATCTAGTGTACCCAACTGTCATTTCTTCCATTCAGTTTCACCTCCATGCTATATTGTGTCTAGTTTACCCAACTGTTCTCACCTCTACCCATTATCACCTCTCTGACTTTTGTTTGGGGGGTAATTGCAAAGCGCTTGAACAAGGCACCCTCACCAAAATTGGTAGATCAGTAAGGAAGATTTTAGGAAACATTACAACAGAATAACAACCCTGCTCTACAGTTCTCCAGCAATTTTGTTGCTGGTCATACAAAGCAAACAAACAGCCAAACAACAAAATATTAATTTATTTATCATGATGTTCAACTGAGATAAAAACACCTTTTAATTTGTTGTTACTTTTTTCCCCAGCAAAAACAATGGCTCTTACACAAGCACGGCTAAACCGGGCAGGTAAACTAACTGCAGCCCTTGGAGATGAACAAGTTAGATGGAAGGAGAGTATTGAAAATTTTGAAGAAGAGATCTCAAATGTTATAGGAAACGTCTTCATTGCTGCTGCATGCGTTGCCTATTTTGGTGCATTTACAGCCGTTTATAGACAGCTGGTGAGTCATTGGTTTTTTCACCCTAAATATCATTTTCAGATCTTTCTCAGTTAAATGTTTTTTTGCCCTTTCAAGTATGCATTTGTGTGTTTATTGAATGATTCATGTTTGTTTATTATGCTTTTAAAGCACTGTTTAAAAAATGTATATATGTATACATGACTCTACCTGACACTTGACCTACAGGACACATACACTGTACTAGAATCAATGTCTGAATCCATAAGAATCTACAAATATGTTAATATAACTCATTTATATGCTGTTGATGCAACCTAATTGTAAAGCAGGCTTGATGAAGTATTTGCAAAAGTCAATGTACTTGTAAATTACATTCTTATGTGAAAAGTGTGTTGATAACAAATGTGTATAATGAAGTACTTATTGTACAAAATGTACATAAAAGGTTTATTACAAGGTTGTACAACAAGAACTGCAAAGAACTGTGTATCAATTCAATAGTTACTTGAATGCTACAAATTTTACAACATTTTGTAAACCCCTTAACATTTACCATTAGCATTGATACATCTGTAACAATCGGAATCAAATATAACAATTTATTTAGATTGTCATTAGAGATTATCACAGTTTTTTTTGGTGTTTGTGTATTAGGAGCAAATATGCTTTTACCTGACTTGGGTATACTAACCTTTTACAGAATCTATATTCAACGGTTTGTAAAATGTGAGTTAAGACCCTGAGCATAGTATTAGTATCATCACAAAAATAGCTGAAGATGTAGAGAAGGGCTATGGGAACATTACATAAAAACCCACAAGTATTGCTTAATAACATTAGCAGTTTTTGCATACATTAAGTTCAAAATAAAGTCCAAAGTCTACTTAATTTATGCGCACACTGCATGTGTAGAACAATTTTTTTTTTGTAATGTTCCCACAGCCCTTCTCTACATAATCCACCTTTTGTTGATTGGCCTTTAACCTTAGCCGAAAAGTAAAAAAACTTGGTTTGGTAGAACAGGTATATTACACAGCACACAGCTGCCAGGAAATGATCTATTGCCACATGAGAAGCCCTAGTATTATTATCTTTTTACTCTGTGAGCTACAGTATTACCCTACCTTACAACAACTTATACTTCTGTACAGTGCAATATTATATTGTCTATAATATCTATGTTAAAAGCTTTCAAAGTTTCTTTTTCTGTATGTTAAAATGATTTAATACAAATATAATTAAAAAAAACAAAAAACAAGAAACTGCCAAGTAGACTAGAGAGACATTTAAAGGACCTTTAAGGTGACCAAACACACATCAACCTTTGCTTGATCGATCTTAGATTTGATTGGCTTATGCAAATGAAATGTCGACACACAGTGTGATTGATTCAAATCTGATAGATTCCTTAGCAAAGTCCTGTAAGCATGCTCCATCATACATTTGGATACAAATCCATTGAAATAACTAAAAAACAGATACTTGAAGGATCATCTGAAATTTTCCAGCATGACCGATCACTGTGATACTAGCAAAGCTGTCATATCATCTGGACAGCTTTAAGTATGGGTGAAGTCATAAATGTTTCAATTACGGTATTAAGAGTTGATACATTGATATATGGTTACTTTTCTTCTATACAGTCTACACTGCTGCAATGAAGAGGAAAGTTAAGCTAGCCACACACGGTTCGATTTTGGTTCAATCAATGCTCGAAAATCGAGAAATGCCCACATGGTACAATCGACGATAATTGTTTGATGAAGGCATAAAAATTGATCGAATTTTGATTGGACATGTTGGAAAATCATTGTCGATTGTGCCAAAATCGTTTTATAATCGTCGATGTTTGTGGTGTTTCTCCCGGATCGATTAGATTCGATATAATAACATTCAATCTGAACTTCAATAGTTTCCATACCAAAATCGACGATCAATCTCACCACAATCGCAAACTCAATGTGGGGTGTATGTTGATGCGATTAAGATCGATTTTCGATTAGACGATTGAATTCCTCGATCAAATCGAGTATCGATTGAACCAAAATTTAACCGTGTGTGGCTAGCTTAAGACTCTTGTGCTTTCAGTTTGATAAGCAAAGCAAGCAGTGAGTCAGATAAATCAGTCCTACTTTGATAGTCTCCCTAGGCTAGTTCTGTTGTTATAGTATGTGGCAGGAACTCTTGGGGTTGTGCTCATGAAGCGTTAAATATCACCATGGGAAGCTTGGAAATAAAAATATAATTCGCCCGAAGTAGAAAAACTATGACTTATTACTTTCATGGAATATTGGAGATATCTTCCAAATCTGTCAAGTATATGTCCATATGTTAATTTATATGTGATGTCCAGAAAACACAGATACCTAACTAAAGATGGGAAGGACATTTTAGCAATGTAATTTGCAATAGGCAATAATTGACACACATAAAACCAGATAAGTATTTGTTTTGGAAATCTAAACAAAATGCAAAGCCTTAGGTGAGTGCTTGTGGGCAGTTACACTAGCTCAAAACATTATGGGTTGTATGATGAAGAGCAAGACAAACAAGTGACAGGTGTCTAGTAATGGTGTGTGTATCCTGAATAGATGATCAAAATGATAATTACAATGTGTGCCAAATTTGGCCCACATGAGTTTGACACCCCTGACCTAAAGAGTAGTATGCAGGATGGAAGTTTCTTGGCTACTTGCATGTTCCATGTTAATGGAAAGTACAGTAGTGAAATGCGTACCTAAATATACCTGTTTTTAGCTCGCTTACTGGTCTTTCTGTTCAGAACGCTCACTTCATACATCCTGCATAACCTGCATTTCATCTACCTTTAAGCTGCATCAACCTGCTTCAAGCTACTTTTGCATTGTAAGTTCCAATACCCATGTACACAGTTAAAAAAGTTAGTAGCGCCTCCTTTTATTTGTCCTTGGAAAGATTATCAGCATTTTTACATGGTACTTCAACATTTAATGTGCATGTATTATGTTTATTTTGTTGTAGCTAATTGATTGCTGGATCAAAAAGTGTCAGGAGCTAGAGATTCCTATAAGTCCAAATTTCAGCTTGATAAATATTCTGGGTGACGCCTATGAAATTCGCCAATGGAATACTGATGGATTACCCCGAGATCATGTTTCCACTGAAAATGGCATATTGGTTACTCGTGGAAGACGCTGGCCCCTGATGATTGACCCCCAAGATCAGGTACTATGCTGTTAAATAATGAACAAAAAGGTGGTTGCACTATTGGGTTTCAAAGTCAATAGAAGCATAACAACTGGAAACATGATTTGGCTTTACTTTATACACACTTTTATTATGTATCTTTAAACACAGGATAAAAACAGATACAATGCTATATGAACAATTATATTTATATTTTAAAAAATTCACACTATGAGATATATGTATGGGTTTTCATACAACTTTTATCCAGGATTCACTTAGCAGACTTTATTGTGAATTTTAGTTAAAGCAAATCATACGTGGACCCTGGGTGTTTAAGTGACTGAAAACATACTATAATAAGAAAAATATGTGCAAAATGTAATTCTGTTTCAGAGCACTTTCAACCAAGCATAATCTAGTGTACATTGTAAATTATTGCACCGCACCAAAAGCGAGATGATGATTGCAAACCATTTGATAATTACTCTACTTTGTACCTTAGGCAAATCGTTGGATTAGAAACAAAGAAACAAAAAATGGTTTAAAAGTCATTAAGCTAACTGATGCTGGCTTTCTCAGAACATTGGAGAATGCTATTAGGCTTGGACTACCCGTTCTCTTAGAAGAGGTAAGTTATGTATTTTTTTGGGTTGGTGAACCTAAGGCACTCTTATGAATATTGCTCACACATACAATGTAAACACGTGTTCATGTACCCAGTGTCTAAAATATTTTCAGTCAGGTGGTTTGTTATTGTCTTTTATCTTAAAAGACAAGGGAAAAATAATGAATACTCTTCCAGACACTCAGAACTCAGATCACAGAGGGTTTTGGCAAAATAGGCAATACCAATTCAGAAAGTAGTGAGCAGGAGTAGGTGTTTCAAAATGCTAATAAATTGAAGATTGTGAATGGACAGTGACAATGTCGAAAGCCAAATCCCTTGCAACTTTTTTTTATTGTCCCACTGTAGTACATTCCTGCAATGCCTACAATGACAGTACTCCTCTGAATTTAGGAACAGTGCAGCCTTGTTTCCACATCATAACTGGAAGCTGTATGTGTCATAACAGGGGGACTAAAAGAAAACAAAAGTGCATACACTCTTGTAATTCAGTGAGGCATCACATTTCTTTTAATGGGCCATAGTCCGATTTAAAGATAACAGAGCGTGGTGTAAAGGCAAACCACTCTTTTGTTTGCTGTACATTCAAGAAAATCTTTTTACCACTAGCAACTTAAGTAGGGAACACACGTATAGATATGGGCCAGATTAACGGCCGCTTCGAGCACTGTGCAAGGACAATCTATCTGGCCCATATCTAATGCGGCCATCCCTGTTTTCAAGCGGGACCAATCAATCCCGCTCCAAAACAGGGATATCGGATATGACCATAAATCACGGTCTATGTCAATTGCTTTGCATGGAGACCTTGGGGACAGCAGCGCCATGATGTCATTGCGTTGCTGCTGGGAACCTCAAACGGCTCCTATATCGAGCAGTGTGTTCCCAGCTTTATACTCATGGCGACTGGCAGCTGTTGGCGCATAAAAGAAAACAAAACCATTATCAAGAAGCAGAATCCTGTTATCTTTTATTTTGTTCAACACAAAATCCAGTTATGGTGATAATTAGAAGCCGCCTGTGACATACTCCTATCTGCAGAGTATGGGAGATAACATTTAGAAGCTCTAAGGTAGTGCTATACAATGTTACCTTTCCTTGGCTGTAATCATTTTATATATTTTTTTCTTTGACATTGAAGACTTTTGTAATTGAATGCAGTAAACAAAGGCTTCGTTCAGAGAGACATTGGTGTGTGTTTGTAATGAATAGTACAAAGGCTCTTTTCATTTTATGTCCTTGTCATTCACATGGTAGTAGTTCCTGGACAAACAAAACTTCCTCTATCACATTGATTTTCCAATGTGTTGCTGAGCCGGCTCTCATAAAATCCCTGGATAACGTGCCTATCGTATAGGACAGTACTGGTAGAACAGAAGCCCATCTCTAGAGATCTTACTTCTTATGAGTCTAATTAGTATGCTTTGCTTTGCCTTGCCCTTGCACATTATTTTGCTAATTAGTATTTATACTTGCCATTGTATTGTTTACTTTTATAGTTTGTTTAATTTTTCTGTTACTGAAGGGATGGATTGTACTCTTTTATTTACCATGTTGATACAGGTTGAAACCTAGCCCATCTCGCCTAAACAAATTCAGCTGAAAATATAAATTGAGTAAATCAGAAGACACATTTTTTTTATTTTCTCTCTCAGTTTGTTAGTTTAATCATTCTTGTCTTATTAGCAAAATTTCCTGTACTACTTGCTTTTATTCATGTGCCTTCACTTTCATTCTAAGTCACATCAGGTAATCAGGGCATTTATAGATAGTGGAGGAGAAAAAATGGCAAAGAATCCAAAATTTGCTTTATTGAAACTTTAAAAGTTATATAGTTTTAATAAAGGAGGTATTTTGGATGTTATTGGAGTGCTGTATTTTTCTTCAATGTTAACGTTGTTAAAAGTTTGGGGGTGCTCCCTGTGTCCATTTCTCAGCTGTATGTTCACATAAGTATAGGATCTAGTGGGCTGCTACTTAATTTTGTCCAGTTACAAAGAGGAAATCCTGATGGGGAACCCAGATGACAATAAAAACAGGACAGTGGTTCTGACCCCGTACTATTCTTCTCAGTTGTGTCTTTTGGTCTAGCCCAGGGGTGAGCAAACATTTGGACTTGAGGGCTATTTTTTTTTTAGAACTAACAGCCAATAAATTAAGAACCAGTACAGTCCTATTGGAAATATACACAACCCCCTCTAAAACACACAAACTAGTCAAAAACACATCTAGCTCATTTATTAAATGCATTTAAAATGGACATGTTGGGGCTTGTTAACAGTGAGCAACGCAAAGAGCTGCGTTGAAAATTATGCAATGCTTTATGATGCTGAAGCTTCAGTGTGTGCTGTTCCATTGATTGTAACACATTGCACAGGATGGTGTACCATTGTCCTTTATAACAGTAAAAGTACTGTGGTATTGCAAAAGATCTCAGTCTTATCTGCTCCTCTCTGCTCGTATTTCACTCAGAGGGGCTGCTTCTATGTCATCCACTGTCCCTAGACCTGTGTGGTCAGCTCAGATTTTTCACTGCAATGGCTGCACTGGCCCATGCGGTGTTTTTTTAATGGTTCTTCACATGCTTTTCACTGATGCCGAACGTACGAGAATCGTGATGTGTGTCACTCACACATCGATTCCTATAAGATACTTTGGATGGGAAAAGTATACAGTAGCGATCATAATGCAACTGACTTGCAGTGCTATTGGTGGGCGCCTCCATTTGCCTCCAATCGACTGCCAAGCGAGTGGAGTGTACGCGCATGGCAGCCAATCGTCCACAAAATCACCCGTAGATGGATACGTGCATGGGGGGGCCTAATGGTCTCCTTGTACTGCTATGTTGTGCTATTCCTTAATTGCTTGTTTACTACTTTAGAATGGAAGAATAGACATTTTATCATTTGAAGGCTAGTCAATCAAACTGCATTACAATGAAATTGCTTGTTAATGGCCGCAAACAGGCGGATTGGACTGTTAAAAAAGTGAAACGTCCGCCGGTTGGGAAGATTCAAATTCCCCGTCTGTGTGAATTTGAATAAAAAAAAAGGAAGTCGACGTCACTGACGGTACCTGGTTTCACTATCTGGTTTTCTTTCACTAGAGACTGGTTTCGCTCTCCGGTGAAATAATTCTTCCACTGGCCGGATCGTTCTGCTTCTGATCCAACCAGTGGAAGAATAATAACCTTCTGCCCACCGGTAAACAGGGCGGGTTGAACACCCATACTGTCCGACAGTTCGGCCATAACTAGTCCTAATGCAAAAATAAAAGATACAATCATCACCATTTGATAAAGTGTTCTTTATCCAAACATAGTGTTTTTGCCTTTCTAGGACTCAAAGGGTATTAGATATGAGTCTGTTTCATCATGAAATTATTTCATACTAGTATTTCTGGTGGAGGACCAAATCCAATGTCCATTTCCCAGCTTGATTACATCTGCTTGGCAACAGCACAAATAATTTCTTGTTAAGAAGGAACAAACGGGCACAAAGTGCTAAATTTATCTCTGATGACTGCAAATTATAGAGTCTTGTCGTTTGTTGTACATCAGCCTAGCTATTTTCTCAGAAAATGCAAATATTTAATGAAAGTGTTTAATAAAGCTGATGCCCTTAAACTTAATATATGGTGATGCAGATTGTTTTCCCTCTTAACATCCATCATCCTGCACTGATGTTGGAAGCAATAACACATGCACCCAGGATGGTGTAGGATTGCTGAAATATTGTATTGCAACTAAGTGGCAGGAAGTTTTTTTTTATGGAACAATAAATCACGTCTATATAATGAACGCTATAAATGTGATGTAAATAAATGCATTATAAGTGAATATGTTAATAAGTATTAAAATGCATAACATAAAAAACATAAAACAAAGAAAGTAGTCTTAATAGAATGCACCAAAACACAATATTCATCAGCCTATTGACTTTTCTAAACATTTTATAGAGTTATATTCTACATTAATTCACAAAGTGTACTATAATCACAACTTGAGCTATGAATGATTCTGTGTTTTTTCAATTAAAGCTGAAAGAGAGCTTAGATCCTGCTCTGGAGCCAATTCTTTTGAAGCAGACCTTTGTGTCAGGCGGAAGAATGCTAATTCGCCTCGGAGACTCTGACATTGATTATGACAAGAACTTTAGGTTTTATATGACGACTAAAATGCCAAATCCACATTATCTTCCCGAGGTAAGGAAAAACAGCCATTGCATATTTATCAGTCTGTGACACAGAAAAGGCATGATCTGTGCTGATGTTGTTGCTTGTCCTGAACATAGCCCCTAAAATATGTAAAAATTTAAAGTTAGTTAAGGTCGTGGTGATTTATGCAAAGCTTCAGAAAATTATTTCATGTGGTTAACAATCTGGAACTCAAAATAATAGTGCAATTTTATGAGATACAAAAGCAGCCAGTACTGGCTTCTGTTTGAGATATTCTTAGTAAGCTAGTCATACACACATCATTTTCTGTCTGTCAATTGAATATTGATCAATGCAAAATTTCCTACATTTATTATCTTTAAAAGGGTTTATCCACCAAAATAGGCCACATTGATAATTTATAAACCCATCAGATATGATTGACTGATAATCCAACCTTGAGCTCTTTTGATTTTATACTCACTTTTGGTTGATTCAGTGAAAAATAAATCTATTTTCTAAAGATCAATTTAAATGATTAATTTTCTAAGTTGATTTAACAATTCAAGCCATTTATGACCAGCTTAAGACTCCCTTCACTGGTCAGCCCCAGTATTTGCACCCATTGTACAGGGTGTTAGTGGAAGTAGGTCAATCATCAGGAATTTCCCTCATGTTATGCCTATGGTGATCTGTGTGGTGACATCCTTGTTCATATTTCAAACATGTGGGTTCAACCAACATAGAACCATAGGACCAACATAGAAGAACTTATCATAAATAGTCCAAGTATATCATAAATAGTCCAGGATCTTTTTTTTTTAGATTTTATGTGTGGATTCTGTTGGTGTTTCTTTTATTATTTAGAGGTGGCCTTGCACTGAAATGCAAGATAAGTAGAGATGGTCTAATTTTGTTTACAAACATTTTGACGATTTCAAGTTAATTGCAAAGCCCCTGAGCATGGTATCATCACCAAACTTGCTGGAGATGTAGAGAAGGGTTGGGGCTATACTACAAAAAAGGTTTTGCTCTAACACAAATAGTTTTTGCATAAATTAAGTTCAAAGTCAAAATTTAGGAAAACTAAATTTCCACTTTGATTTTGAACTTAATTTATGCAAAAACTACATGTGCTAGAGCAAAACCTTTTTTCCCATGTTAAACAACCCTATTCTACATCTCCAGCAATTTTAGTGATGATACCATTTTCAGGGGCTTTGCAATCAGCTGACAAAGTTAGCTAGTCAAAAAATTGGACCATTTCTAAAGATCAGCTTAAAGAGATGACAGCCATGTCTCATTTTGGCTAATTGATAAGCCAATCAAATGAATCATGATTTCTTCTACAACAGAGTTTTGCACTTTCTTTCTCTCTTTGTTGCTTTCTATGCCACTCTGATCACATATTGGGCAACAAAAAAAACTGTGGTTAAAATCTTTCCAAATGATATCTGCAGAGTATCCCAATTGTCATGGGAAGATAATTTTGTTCAGCCCTGGAGCTTTGTTTAGCTAGCCATACACGTGTCGGATTCCATGGCCAATTGATCACTCACCCAATTGAT
>CM070032.1:143635170-143675980 GCA_036250615.1 Ptychadena robeensis | reverse complement strand
ATGGATGGCAGGCTTTTGAGTGTCCTTGCAAAGAAAGGTGGCTATATTGGTCACCGATTTATTTTTGTTTTGTTTTTGAATGTCAGAAATGTATATTTGTTGTGGTGTTATATTGTTGAGATGTTATATTGGTTTCACTGGTAAAAATAAATAATTGAAATGGGTATAAATTTTTTTTTGTTAAGTTGCCTAATAATTATGCACAGTAATAGTCACCTGCACACACAGATATCCCCCTAAAATAGCTAAAACTGAAAACAAACTAAAAACTACTTCCAAAAATATTCAGCTTTGATATTAATGAGTTTTTTGGGTTCATTGAGAACATGGTTGTTGTTCAATAATAAAATTATTCCTCAAAAATACCACTTGCCTAATAATTCTGCACTCCCTGTATAGGTAAGTAGATAATTACCTGTGATTTTTTAAATATTAAATATATTAAAATATATTGAAACTATTTATAGAAGTTGCTAAATCCAAACTCTATACCGGGCTTCTTTTATTAAATTAGGACCGCTGATCCAAACTGTTATACTGTCAAAAGTGAACTGCAGTGTTCATAAAGGCCTTTCGTATAGAACCTTTCCTAATTTTATATATCAGAATTTATATATTCTAAATGCCAAAACATGTTCATGTGAGTTGTCTCATTTTTGTCATTATTACATCCCCTATATATTCCTGAATTACCAACCTTAACCTGTTTTAATGAAAATAAAAAATATGTTATGATTTCTGTCTTGCATTTCCAGGATCCCTAGAAGTCCAGATTAATCCCTCCTCTTGGGACGGATATAATACTCAAATGTCTAAGGTACCAACTGTAAAGGATAATGAAGCCATGCATCAGTCATGGGATGAGAGACTGACTTTATTTCAGAAGCTCATTCTGGTTAAAAGTATAATGGAAGAAAGGGTAAGTAAACTTGTAGTAAACATTTTCTGTAAAATGCATGACAGAAGTGAAATTTAATAAAAAACCTGTCTTGATAACATTTTATGAATCAACATTATTGATACACAGTCACATGTAAAACAGATGTTACCTTAAATGGTAGTAAGGATATAACCTTAGACTGCACATTGAAATGTATTACTTTTTCTTTTCATATACCGTATATACTTGAATATAAGCTGAATTTTTCAGTACCTGAAATGTGCTCAAAAACAAAAATAAGTCTTATACTCAGGTCAAGAAATGAAAACTGATGCATTTTGCAGGCAGATTTTGTGAGTGAATTGCAAAGGCCCTGAACAGAGTATCATCACCAGACTTGCTGGATATGTAACAAAGGGTTGTGGGCACATTTGAGAAAAAAGAAATTACTAGCACATGTAGTTTTTGAATAAAGTAGATTCAAAGTCAAGTCAAAATTTTACATTTTTATCTGCATTTATGGAAAACCCCCCAAGAGCTAGAGCAATACTTTTTTATTTACAATGTTCCCACAACAATTCCCTACACCTCCAGCATTTTTGGTGTTGATATCATGTTCAGGGCCTTTGCAATTAAATTACAGATATTAACAGCTATTTGAAATAATAACACCTGACAACAAAAGCACATTTGCTGTGTGTTTCTGGCTTTAGCTGCTTCCCCCCTAAGCTCAAGTCATTCAGTTTCTCCTGAATTTTATTAAACTTAGGTACTTTGGCTTATACTCAAGTATGTATTAAAATCCTTCTTCCTTGTCCTAAAGCTGGAGTTTGATAAATATTGTATTCGATTTTCTCCCATTCCCCCATTCATAAACATGCCCAATTCTTACAAATGACCTTATCTTAAACAACCCCCTTGCAACATACATTGTAGCTTTGTAAGGCTCCTTTTACATTATAACCATTGCTGCACCATTAGGAAACTAATCTTCTTACTAAACTGAACAGAAAATGCTGTTTACAGATTCTGGTGCCATATTAATTGATTCTATTCTTGCACTTTTTTTGTGTTTGCTTTAGAATTCCTTCTATAAATACCAATTAATTACCATCCCTAGGATTAGAAACTGGTTATGTAATTCATTTAGACAGAGCAGAAAAAAAAGTTTTAGCATTAGACAGAGTGAACAAAAAAGTTTTTTTTCTACCTTATAATAAATTGTGAGAAGCAGTTTAAATATTTGAACAATTATTTTATTGTACAGCCTAAATTAAATGTATTTTTTATATTTTCCTTAAGGATTACTTTGTTAAGGTAAACAAAATGTTCTTCTGAAGGATGTAGGTTTAAACAAGTACAAATTGATTTAACCAGTCACATAAAATTAAAGGTGTAAAGTTCTCTAAAAATGTAAAGTTCTCTAAAAATGTTCTCCTGCAACCCTGCTTATTGAGAAGCATGCTGCCATGATAATGAATGGTAAAAATAGGGTGGTGCAATAAACATAATTTTCATGGAACAAAATTGTTATATAATGGGAATTTATCAGTCCTAATGCACATTACACTGAAAGTAATGCTAGCAGGACGTGAGAAAACTGCCTGGAACTTCCCAATATCACTTTGTTAACTCAAATTGACGCAATATATGTAAATGTGTATCTTTTGCCAAGTTAAGTGTAAAAATTTTACCAATTTAAGTGCAAACATTGCCAGGAAAAAAAACATATCTACATTAACATTGTGTCTACAAATTCCATCAGTTTAAATGGTGAAATGAGATTAACTTTATGTCTCTTCAAATGTTTCTATTTTAGGTTGTTTTTGCAGTCACAGAATTTGTTATTAATAATCTGGGAAAGAAATTTATCGAGAACCCACCTGTTGACCTTTCTACCCTCTACCAAGACATGTCACCCTCTACACCTTTAATTTTCATACTAAGTACTGGATCAGACCCAATGGGAGCATTTCAAAGATTTGCGAAAGAGAAAGGATATTTAGAAAGGTAAGTAAATCTGTCATAGTTATGTACATTCACTCTTTTTCCCAGTATTGAAAATCAGTTTTATAAACAATGGCTGTTTAAATCAGTGCCCAGATACAGTAGGTTAAAATAGTTGGTTAGTTGGAAGACTTTATTATCATTCAACATTTTTATCCTGCTTTATTATGGTAAAAAAATATGATTACTTATTTTTACATTCTTGTAGTGTAGTGTAGTGATTTGTTCCAATGAATTAGTGGATCTTATTAAGTCTACATGTTTTTGAATCAATAATACAACCCAAAAACATGCTGTGTTCTATCATGTGTCCTGAAAACCTGCATAACAGAAAAACAATGATAACAACAAACAAAAAATTCCAGCTTAAAATTTCTCTCATATGTGTGACATGACATGTAACAAGCATGTATAGTGCCACCTGTGTTAATCTCTCTATTACAGAAATATATTATACCGTATGAATCTCATTAGCCTGACTGTTGCCACCATATTGTAACCTTATTTAAATGCACATATTTTTACATGTGTATATGATGGAGCCAACTAATGGTAAATATAACACCATGTTGCATGTAGCGGAATCTTCTTCCTATCAGCTTATTTTCATTGAATTTTGTTCAAAGATAGATGTTCTTGCATGCACTGAAAACTATATATTTATATATATAAATATATATATATATATATATATATAATTGATTTTTAAGCTGGGGTGATGAGGAGTTATGTTTCTGCAAGATATGTTAATTCACACAATTGTACTACTACAGGGTGCAGTCAATATCTCTAGGACAAGGCCAGGGACCGATTGCAGAAGGAATGATTAGAGATGGCATGAAGAATGGAAGCTGGATATTTCTACAGAACTGCCATCTGGCTGTATCATGGATGCTGCCCATGGAGGAACTTATAAAAACCTTTACAGAACCAAGTATAAAATATTTTAACTGGTTTTTTTTGTGCATTATATTAAATAATGGTCAGACGAGAGACATTTGCCATTTATAAAATAGAATCTATTTAGTAAATCTAGTTAACAGTCATTGGGGAGTTCACATACTGTGGCACATTTACTATATTAACAGTATGGTGAATGTGCACTGTAACTCTGGAAATACAGGAGCTGATCGACAAACAGGATGGATTTTATCCTACAGGTGAATGTGCTGGCTGTTGCTCTCCATGGTGCTGAATTTGTAAATATCAGTGATTTATTTATTAGTCCTTGATGACCATCTCAAGGTGTCCAAGTGAAATTCTATATTGAACAGAATTTTATGGGATCTATTCACATTTTACACAATTTGGTTTGCCACATCCCAACAAAATTATGGTAGGAAAAGGAGTATGTCTCCCCAATCAAAGAAGATAGGGGATTAAGGGACTTTTCAGGCAGTACCAGTGAAATCAAAAAAATATATATCAAAGTCAAGAAAATTTATTTAAAGTATAATTGAGTAAATCTTGCAGTTTTTTCTTTACATCATCAATTCATCAAGTGACCATAAATTTCTCCATCCATTCTCAACATGTTTCGCAAACAACAGTATTTTGCTTCATCAGGAGTTATATATACAGGAAATTTTCAATAGCCTCTGTGGGAGAGATCAACAGAAAGAGGTGGGTATAGTAACTCTGCGTGTATAATTTGGTATATTATAAATAATGTATATTATATTATATTATTAATTATTTATAATATACCAAATTATACACGCAGAGTTACTATACTCACCTCTTTCTGTTGATCTCTCCCACAGAGGCTATTGAAAATCTCCTGTATATATATCTCCTGACGAAGCAAAATACTGTTGTTTGCGAAACATGTTGAGAATGGATGGAGAAATTTATGGTCACTTGATAATTTGATGATGTAAAGAAAAAACTGCAAGATTTACTCAATTATACTTTAAATAAATTTTCTTGACTTTGATATATATTTTTTTGATTTCACTGGTACTGCCTGAAAAGTCCCTTAGTCCCCTATCATCTTTGATTGGGGAGACATATTCCTTTTCCTACCATAAGTGAAATTCTATATTCTGGGTTCCTGCATAGCCAATACAAGTTATGACTTGGGATGTCAGGACCGCATGTCCGTTTTTATATGTCATGCTGATAAGTCACAAATAACACATTCCAATATTTAAAAAAAAAAAACTGTTCTAAAATGCTACACAGGAATTTGGAATATATATTTGCATCATTACATAATACAGTAGATATAATAAAAAAATATATAACAAAAAATACATGAGGATTTTTTTGTTATTTACAGTTTTATCAACAGAAATACAATTAAGATATGTTATTCAATGTTTACAGAGTCTTCTCTGTAGTTATTGTACTATAATCTAACAGACTTCTTTCACTATTAATCCCAGATCATGACACCAGAGGGTTACAAATTTCTTTTTTCTTAGTTGAGTTTGTATGAAGGCAGTATAGTACTGTTTATAGTGCTGTAGCTCACTGGTCCTAACACCCTCAGTCCTGTAACTGTCACTGCCATCCTTCACTAACCTTTTAGCTGCCATCATTTTTGGAATTATTTCACTGATTTGACAGTTTTCTACAAAACCTCAATGTAGAATATCGAAGTGACACTTGCCTGGTTCTTCTTTGCTTGAGGAAATCAATCTAATTTTATATTCCATGGAAAAGGCCAAGTGACACAACCCCTGAACTCCTTCTTGTCATGGGGAAAAAGTGACAGTGACCTAGAACCCTTCAGCTAATTTAAGATCAGTGGCTTCTCCTATCAGTATAATTTTAAAACAGCATGGGAAAATTCCTAGCATGAAGCCATTTCATTTCCATCTTTTAATCTTTAGCTAGTGTACATCAAGGTGATCCTACATTTGAAGGCATTTTATAATCTCAATGCTTTGTATTACAGATGTTTCCATCAATGAGAATTTCAGATTGTTTTTAAGCTCTATGCCAAGCAGAACTTTTCCTGTCACTGTGCTCCAGAACTCTGTCAAGGTGAGATTATGGACAATAATCTAATGAGAAAACTTGTATATAGCAAAAGTTGCTAGTTTAAACCTGGGTGTAATTGTTTGCTAGATATGAGATGTTGAAATATAGGCATTAGCATATACATTGATGCAAATTGTATACAATTTTTATGTTCACATTTTTCCATCTCATTGGCCATCTCTTTTGCTTGCTATACTTAATACTTTTACATTAAGAGGAGCATAAACTTCTACAAATGTTTTTTTCAATAATTACCTATAAGTGATTTTTTACATATATTTGCACTAATTAGTTTTGTTACTGCATAAAGGCTCTTTTACACATCGTTTTCAGCATGGTACACAGGTAAACACAGCATTGTGCAGAGGGTTTTGGCCTTTTCTACAGTGCACTTTAATGACTGTTGTTTACCTCTTGTAACCATAAACTTAAAATTCAATCAAAACTATTGTAACGTAAAGGGCACTTTAATATGCATTTTGGCTACAAGTACTTTATTCGGAAAAACAAGTGAAAACAAAAATACATACTGTAATATAAAAAAGCAGCGCACCTCAAAACGCACTGCATGCATTTTGCGCTGTGGTTATGTGCTTGACACAGTTTGTTCTAAGTTTGCAGCAACCTCAGTAGTAGTGATAAGTTGTTAGGGTGTAAGCAAACCTGATAAGCATTGAAGCCAGGTTGGCAGCCTGGTGGATGTACATCTATTTTATCTTTTTTTCTCAGCCTGTAATCTTATTGATCCACTTAATTAGCTCCAGGTTTTAGAACTTTGTCTCTCTGCCACTATATAGGGGGGTTGCATGGCACTGATACCAAACCAATGCAGATACTTTGGTTAGCAATACACACATCAACTCAAAAGATTTCCAATTTAATAATCTTGTGCAATTCAAATATCGACTATCAATCTAATATTAATCAGTACCACTGTCACACAGTATAATTCCATTCCTTTCCAGTAAAAAAGATAAAAGTGTGTGCACATGGTCCTAAATTCGATCTGATATAAATGAATCAAAACACCTTAAAACGAAAATTTTCTAATATAGACTGACATGTTAATTTTTTAGATTTTACGTTTGATTTTCACCCTTTGGTTTATCAGATTCAGAAGAACGGAATAAATAGCAGAAGAATCTAATTAAGCTATTTCACTACTTAAATAGAAACCATATAGAAATAGAAATCACCCATGTATGGCCAGCTTAAAGCTTCCTATATTAACAGGGACAGTGGCCAACTGCAGCGCAATGACATCATCACGCTGCAGCCGGTTACTCAGAGGATCAGAACACCCCCTTTGTGTGCCAGCAATTACTGTAATTCGATTGTCCAGTAAAAAAAAAAATACGTTGGTCGATCGTGATTTGGCACACATGGATTGGTCGCTCCAAGTGGGCAGCTGCAATCCATGGGTGATTTTGCTGCCGATCTTTTGCCGTGCACACCAAACTGATCTGACGCAAAATCGTCTGCAGATCTTTACTTGTGAGGGGGGGGGGCTTAGATTAGTTAGCATCATTTAAAATTTATAGAGTAATAGAAGTAATGCAGCATGCTGGGAAATTCACAACATAAAAACCCAAAGAAGGCATATGTTTTTACATGCATAAAGGTGCAGCTTATTCTTTCAATTGGCATACTCTACGTTTGCTTAAGCAGCACAAATGTTAATTGCACTTTTGCTAATAGCCCTGAAGTGAAACAAACTGTTTAAGCTTTCGTAAATGTCCTATTTTTATTCCTTGGTCTATGCGAGTGTTCCTCCGTCATTGCCCCCAAGGGGAGCACAATTTCCAGTCCATAGCGGATTGCCTCTTGGATAGGACTGAGAGGTCTGTAATAACAGCAATGCGTAATCATTACGTTAAAGCAAAGAATACATATGTGACATTTAGTGACACCTCGAATCTGAAATTGTCAGTGCTGAATCTGTTTACTAGTGTAACACTCACGGTGATGGTAATGCCAAAGCTTTTAAGCCTCAAAATAGTGATCTAAATTTAAAGTATGTGTACAGAAATGCTTGCGCTAGAGTGATTTCTGAAAGGTTTGTCATGTCTTATGCATCTGTATAATGTTGCTGTGCGGCACTGAACTTTATCTGCAGCTCAGCTAAAGACCCTTTCATCAGGGAAAGCAAACATCATGATAATCCTTTCCGCTATAAACGCTTCAGCATTGAAATGTGATTACATCTTTGTCTTTGTAGAGTGGCGTGTTGGAAACCACTTTTACTGTGATTACATCTTGTTTCCCACAGAAATAAAATAAAATTCCCTATGTGGTTATTATTAATGTCAAAATATAAAAGATTTCAACATTGGCTGTTTCATAGCAGAATGTGGACCAATAACAGTAGATTATGACACAAAAGTATTTATAACACATATATTCTAATTATAAAAAAAATCATATATTGTGCGGCAAGAATAAATAAGTGAATTAAATAATAATTTTCTACACCCATGGTGGGGCTTTCCCAATACTAAACACTTCTGAGATGCTATTTATGAATTTTACTCCTTTATCTCTACTACTTACCTTTCCAAAGCATTGCAAGTGGGCTTGGTTCTCAGTCCTCTCCCCAGGTAAGCTTTAGGGCCCTTTCACACTAGCCGCACTGCCCTTGCAGTTGTGGTTATTCACGATAAAGCACGGGTAGTGGTAATGCTATCATGGCCACTAATCATGTCAGTTATCTGAAAAAAAAGATGTTGCAGTGTGCTGCTCTTACTTCTCCCATGCAAGTGCATGGAAGATGCTTGCACTGCGCTGCAAAAATGTAGAGCATTTACGGTAATACACGGCATTGTGTGCTCACAAAAGCTCAAGCGCTGGTCTAGTGTGACAGAATAGGAATCCATAGGAAGCCTGTGTATCTTGCGTTGACCCTATCTGCGCTGCAATGCAACTAGTGTAAATGAGCCCTTAAGGGCCTAAAGCCTTTTCATCGCAGCCTGGACCACCATCCCTAGATGGCTGTTGGAAATAGCCTGATGTGTATGGAGAGTCTGACAGCTCATATACATGACAAACCACTGACCTTTGGTCTACACGGACCATTATTTTAGATTCAATGACATTTCAAAACTCATTCACTAAATTCTCTTGGGCATACCCTTTCTTTGTGTTTTTACAGTAATAAAAAATGGTTTGACCAGCACTGACTACTTTTGCTCTACCAAAACCAGGCAATATGAGGACCTTTCTAAACCTTCCAGTCACTATGTATTCTATCAGGGCGGACCCGCACTACATAGTTGTTGGTAGATCTAAAGGAAATTGTATGGAGTGATCTAAAGGTGTATGGGGGGCTTTATCTGTATGGATTTATTTTTTGATTCCCCAGTTTATATTGTCAACCTCTCTTTTCTTTTATTCTTGCTTTCTTGATATTGGTACATTTCAATAAAATGTGATTGCCCACAAATTCCCCCTATAAAATATTAATAACATGTTGCTTAAAGGTAGGAGAGGGGAGCAGAGAAAGAAAAATGTAAGCAGATTAAACCTTGGCATAAAGCAGCATAATGTTCCTTAGTGCCTTTATTTTTTTTACTTTTTACAGATGATAGAACTTTTTACAGAGCATAATTAAACAAGGAAATGGAATAGTGTACCATATTTTAAATCTCCAGTGTTCTGTCTATGACACGTATGGTACTCGATGTATGACAGGATTCATTAAGTACAATCCGCGGTTCAGTTTATGTCACATTTGTGTATACTGCCAGATCTCTGCAGCCTGGGAAAATTCTTTCTTGGCAAGATTTAATCAAAGCTTAAAAAAAGAACCTTTCATTTTAAACCTTAGTGTGATGGATTTGTTTACAAACTACATACTTGAGATTGTTGGCTTATATTGCAAACCACAAATCATTAGTTTGTGCTTGACCCAATGTGTAACCGAAATGCTTGAATTTGTCATGGGGGAAATGTGGAGGCAGCCATTGCTGACCTTCTTTATTTTCTGGATATCAAGCTGACTTTTTCATTTCCATAGTTTCTGAGTCACTGACTTGAATAGAGTCAGCTTCCACGTTTGGTTATTAGAGTCATATTTCAGGGGTTAATATAGTGAAAAAGTTACTAATCTGTGAAGAGCTAATTATTACATATATTTGTCCTTTAGCCTAATTGCACAGACATTACTCCACTGATACAATTAAGGCCCCCACACACGCACCCGAGCTGACTGCATCGCCGGGCACCCTTTGTGTGCCGGCTGTTACCTTCAATGAAGACGCCGGTCTTCATTGAAAGTAACCGCATCGCCAGAGAACATCGGGCATGTCCGTTCTCTGGCCGTCTGAGCTGTGGGGCGACAGGGATCTGTCGCCCCATGTTGGCACCACCGATTGGAGGCCGATTTTGCCACCGACCAACGGCAGCAAGTGCGCACGCCTGCAAAATCGTCCGCTGATCGGTGCGTGTATGGCAGGCTTTACACACATCTGTGTATAAAAAGAACATTTCTACCACTTGCTACTGTGGTCACTCTATGGTGATCCCTACATCATTATTGTGTCCTTTCGTGAACTGTTTTTGTATCTGTGTCAGAATCAGGACTACTGAATAAAGTTAAGGCAAATTGGACAATGGACAGGTATCAGAGATTGTTTTCCCAAAAAGAGTCAGTTAGAAAGACTAGAGAAGACAGCAATTAGGAATAGGGATGTCATGTTCTCCTAGGAAAAGGTATTCTGCAAAAGATGAAGACAAATCATGTGTTTAATATGATCAGTTGATTGGGTCGATCTTCACAAAATTACTGTTTGGGATCTGTTTGGTCATGTTTCTGCCTCCTTTGTAAGCTTAAACAGAAGCAGCCAATAAAAACAGTGCTAACTAATCTGTTTCTTGGATTGGCTAGTAGAAGAACCTTAAGGTAGCCATGCATGAGGCATTTCTGCTTTGATAGGTGAGGGATTGACTTCAGCAGAATGATGTCATCCCGCTGCAGCCGATCTCTCAGCTCACCCTTTGTGTGCCGGACATTACTTTGAATGGGGATTGCCGTCCCCATTTAAAGTAATGGGATCGGCTGGGAATTTACCGGCATGTCGGTGTCTATCTCACCAGGTGGGGCCATCCGGGCGATTGGCAGGAGCAAGCACGGCAGTCGATCAGCAAGAAAATCAGGTGCAAATGGGCCCTGTATGGCTACCTTTACATACCAAAGAAAATTACGTTAATAATCTAACCAAATAATACCAAAACTACAAGTTGATGTTTGTGTTGAGTAAAACATTTGGCTATAATTGTAATGCTTTTGTCTGATGAGTAGTCAAAATTAATAAACTCAAACCTTGATGATTTTATTTTAATCTTTCTTATTTCTGTGCAGAATCTAATGTACCACAAGGTTAATTGGCTTCCACCCAGGCTTAAAGTGTGTCATGAGAATCTATGAAAGCTAAGCCATTCAATTAATCTATACTTCTGAGGCCGGAATGAATGCAAATGGTTTATTGGCCTTTGTGCTCATTCCAAATTATAAGAGGATGGTATATGAATATTACCACCCAAAATCTGCAGGTTTGGAAATGTTCATATGCAGGCTTGGAAAAGATGACATTAAGACAATAATTGTAGGTTAATTGCACAGTTTATAAAATGAACACTGACATCTGATGGTCTCAGATGAGGGCAATATATATATACTTTTTTAGGTTATGTCCAATAGTTTCAAAGCAAATAAATAAATTTATTTTGTATTTAATATGGGTTTAAAACACATTAGTGATTTGAAATTAGTATTTGCCTTTCGATTAAAATCAGTTACAAATGTTTGTCACGGCCTGCACAACCTCCACTGTTCTGGCAGCATGGAAACCAGGTAATTGACACAGACAAGAAGACAATGAGATGTTAAAATGCAATGTTCAACAAAGAGGTCATTACATTTTCTGCAAATGGCTTTCTGTTGCAGGTTACTAATGAGCCTCCAAAAGGTCTCCGTGCTAATATCCGTCGTGCCTTTACGGAAATTACTCCCACATTCTTCGAGGAGCATCTGCTTGGCAGAAAATGGAGAAAAGTTATTTTTGGAATCTGCTTTTTCCACGCTATCATTCAGGTGACTTTGCCTCTTTACTAACTAATCTACTGGAACATGTATTGCAAAATTGTTAGCATCAATTAAAAAGGAAGGTTAACTACTAGGAGTGCACTATGTCTGCACGTCACTTCAGTGCTGTTAATGTACTATACTTAAAGTCAATAGGTCAATAATGGCATTGGTAAAGTCAGTACTGTTATTATAAATATTTTGATTACTCCATTAAGCTTAGTGAATCACTAAATATGTGTACTATAGCAGCAGGGCAATTTACATATCATTACAGATACTGCTGTTATGTGCCTCTTTAAAGCTTGTCATATATATCTTTGGTTATATATCCTACATATTGCAGTTCAGGCTTCGTTATGACACTTTTATATTGTATACACAACTGCAAAAGATTGAGGCTGTAAAACAGATTCCTTTTGAAGCATCAAGTGTGTCTAAATTTTGTTAGATGATCTAAAAAACTCATCTAAAGATTTTAGTACTTCTTGAAAATGTATTTCAAAGCTAGTGCTTTATTTTATATCCTGAGGGTTCATATTCACTTATATGCTTTTTTTTCTTGCTTTTACAGAAAACTTTTTGTTTTGGGGTTTGTCAATAAAATTGTAATAAGACAATGGCACCTATTACTAATGAATAAGTGTAACACAAATGTATCACAATCTATACAGTAGTATAAAGAAACTTATTTAAACATTATGTGAGCATGTAATGATTCATATTTTATTATATACACTGCTCAAAAAAATTAAGGGAGCACAAAAAGAAGACCTGATCCTAGATCTGAATGATTTAAATATTCTTATTAAATACTTTGCATAGTTGAATGTGCTGACAACACAATCACACAAAAATTGTCAATGGAAATCAAATTTATCAACCCAAGGTCTGGATTTGGAGTCACACTCAAAATGTAAGTGTAAAATATACTACAGGCTTATGTATGTCCTTAAAACAAGACAAAATGAGGCTCAGTAGTGTGTGTGGCCTCCACGTGCCTGCATGACCTGCCTACAACGACTGGGCATGCTCCTGATGAGGTGGTGGATGGTCTCTTGAGGGATTTCCTCCCACACCTGGACTAAAGCATCCCCCAACTCCTGGACAGTCTGTGGTGCATTATGGCATTGGTGGATGGAGTGACACATGATGTCCCAGAATCCAAATTCAGGTCTGGGGAATAGGCGGGCCAGTCCATAGCATCAATGCCTTTGTCTTGCAGGAACTGCTGACACATTGTAGCCACATGAGGTCTAGCATTGTCTTGCATTAAGAGGAACCCAGGGCCAACCGCACCAGCATATGGTCTCACAAGAGGTCTGAGGATCCCATCTCAGTACCTAATGGCAGTCAGGCTACCTCTGGCGTGCATATGGATGGCTGTGCGGTTCCCCAGAGAACAGCCACCCCACACCATTACTGACCCACCACATCAGGAGCATGCCCAGACATTCTAGGGAGGTCATACAGGTACGTTGAGGCCACACACACTACTGAGCCTCATTTTGCCTTGTTTTAAGGACATTTCATCAGAGTTGGTTCAGCCTGTAGTGTTTTTTGCACCTTTATTTTGAGTGTTGCTTTAAATCCAGACCTCCATGGGTTGATAATTATTTTGTTTTTCCAATATGTGATGAATTTTATTTCCATTGATCTTTTTTTGTCAGCACATTCATGTAAAGAGCAAAGTATTTAATTAGAATATTTCATTAATTCAGATCTACGATGTCTTATTTTTGTGTTCCCTTTATTTTTTTGAGGAGTGCATATTTTTCAGAGTTCATTTGGTCTTTAATTTCAATACTAGTCAACAATTCCTTCTTTTGTGCTTTGGTATCATTTATATAGGTAATCCTGAATTTGTATCTATTCATATTATCCTGGGGCTTCTGCTGTAAAACTCTGTACATAGTCTGGATGCTAGATTATATTTTGGAATCCTAAATTAGAGGAAGAGATCATGTCAGAGCTGGTGACTAACACTATCAAGCACACAAACAGGAACTGCTATAATAAATGTAGTCAGACACTTTCTATGGCTAAATTGGCCAAAACATGTGCTGCAAAAGTCATCCTCGGCTTATATTCAAGTAAAGTGCCAGGATCCCTCCATTCCTGTTCCCTCTGCCTTCTGCCAACCAGTATTTTTTGGGGTTTTTGTGGCCGCTGAATGAGCAGTTGCTGCCCATGTGCAGACACTGGTGAGCTCTGTGAGGGCAATGGCAGGATCAGTGCAGTCAATAATCACTGACTGTGCCTGCCAGTTGCCTCCTGCACCTACAGGTACCAGTATGGTAAAAATAGATCTCCTGAACCAGAGCACCTCAAAACAGTGCTATGAATTCAGTAGGAGTTTCTTGTCAAAATAAAATTAAGTAAAAATAATACACAACATGGTGTTGTATTTACCACACTGGAACCTGTATGTGTGCCTTGGTCACACCTAGGGCAGAGCAAGGCATTGTGAAAATTGAGTTACTGCATTTCCCACCCTAGGCTTATACTTGAGTCAATAAGCTTTGGCAGTTGGTATTGGTACAATTAGGTACCTCGGCTTTATTCAAGTATATACTTTACCTGTACTTTCTCTTCATTCACCTTAATCTTCATTAACATGTCTCCTTCTGATCTGCTTCATTTGATATGTCTTTTAACCCCCTTTGCATTATGCCTGTGGCAACTTTGTTTTAAAATTGACGACTAAAAAAGCTGGGGCAGCCTCCATTACATGGAGGTCAATAGTGCTGGCCCCTCTTTGGCATCATGGGGTCCCCTGATACTCTACACCGCTGTTGGCTTGCCAGGCATAGGTGAGTAATCATGACTGTACCCCTAAAATGTACTCCAAATTAAGCCCAGGAGGTTAAGTTTAAAACTTTTAAATAAGAAAAATATTTTCATAAAAAAATTCTAAGACATTCTTACCCATATAAATTTTTTTGTTTCCAAAGATTGTTGTTGTTTTAGTTTAGTTAAGAAAAACTGTGTTACATGATTGGATGGTTTTAAATAACCTTCTGTAGCTTTGTTATTTCATATAAGCTCAGCTCAAGCCTTGTTCCTGGGTCCTGAACTTTTTACATTTGCTTCTGTGATTTACTTGGGGAAAAACGTATGAGAAACGAAATATAACATTCTCTATGTGCCTGAATGCACATTTTATGACATTTTATTTTACCAGGCACAATAGTTGAAACACAATAGTTAAAGCAGAGGCAAATACTTAACTGTCTATTGCACATAGGTGTAGCCAATGTCTGCATGGCCATATTTTACTAATGCATGGGAGCGTGGGAGAAATCGAATGCCTGTAGATGGAAATGATTTTTCATGTGTTTGTTTACATTGAATTGAAATCTTTGTGACATGATGGCAGGAAGCTCAGCTGGATACTGTATGTTGGAAGCACAACTTAAGGAGGGTTTAATGATTGAAGAAAGCAATCTTGTAGAATACCTACAATTTAAAGCCATGATTACAGGAAAGGTCAAGTAGATGGCATTTTAAATATATACATAATTACATCTAAGCAGAAGTCTTGCCAATGACTTGTTATTTTTTCTATGCTTTACAAAAGTCTGTTGATAGCAACACAAAACTGCATTTTATAAGATTTTTATAATAGGTATTCCTATCCTCCTAAATAGATATTTAATCAACACACTTTATGATTTTCTTTTTATATCTACCATAATGTTACTCTTATTATTGGTTGACAACAAACTGTAGACTAACAGGATCATCAATTGAAGATAAAGAGAAAAAAGACTAAAAACTACTTAATGCAGCCACACCACATGTAGACTTTTGTTAACTCTTAGCTGTGATGTATTATATTTTTTACTTAAAGTATAAAAAAAGTGATTTTAGTCAATATTCATTGCCAGGATGTTTGTTTTTTTCAACATGTATCAAATTATTTTGTTGTAGGAGAGAAAGAAGTTTGGCCCGCTTGGATGGAACATCTGCTATGAATTTACTGATAGTGACAGAGAATGTGCCCTTCTTAATTTAAACCTGTACTGCCAGGAAGGAAAAATACCATGGGATGCACTTACTTATATAACAGGTAAGCACATTGTTTTCACTGATCAGAATTGACAGACATTGAGGGAAGTTCTATGCAAATTTTTCTTTTTGCTATGTTTTACCGATTACATATGCAAAGAAAATGGTGCAGTAAGGCAGGCAATTCATATTTTGTATTCGGAGTCAACTTTTAAAACTCTATACTTATAGCCAGGACCGTTTGGGGGGCCTATGCAAAATTGTGGATGGGGCCCCCTGAAAAGTTGTTGATAGCAGGAGAAACGCACCTGCCACACACACAAACACAAAAGATTTTCTTCTTTGGCTTAATACAACATGATGACTTTCTATGGCCTACAAATAGAGAAAATACAAACATCAATCATTCTAAATCCTAGGAAATGTGTAAGTTTATTAGTGGGCAATGCCACATTTATATTACTTATTCATCATAAGTTTAGATATGTATTAGAAATAAAAGCTACATACATGTTATAAAATACAGTATCTCGGAAAATTAGGTACACCCCTGTTCACAGGATGTTTAGACATCCTGTGTGTTGAGTTATTTTTAATGGACAGCAAATATACACAGTTCTACAAGCTATACACTTGTACTAAAGTGTCATATTTTTCATGTTGTCCCATTAAAACTATTATAAACTTTTTATCTGTGAGATACTGTATTAGCAGATTCATTAGTAATAGTCATTTCAGGTCATACAATCCTGAGCTATCATTCAGTAAAAACAAATATTTGTATACAGAAATCATGAAGTAGATTTCCAATTTTAGATTAGTTTACATCATTATTCTTATTACATGTTACATTATTTTAAATTAGTTAAAATAAGCCCAGTTTTGGAGATATGTTATCTTTGCCACCCTCAACAGTGTTGTCATTTTAGCATGTAAGTTGTTTGCCTTTCTTTGCCACTACTCTGCACCTCATAGCACCTTGGGGCATCAATGTTACATGAATCTAATGAGCTGCAAGATATTACCATAAACAACAACATATGGCAATAAAACTGGATACTATTTTCCAGGGGAGATAACATATGGAGGGAGAGTAACTGATGCATGGGACCAAAGATGTTTAAGAACAATTCTAAGGAGATTCTTTTCTCCAGAGACCCTTGAAGACAACTACTGTTATTCCAGTTCAGGTAAACACTAAATAAACATTTATATGGGATATATATACTGTATGCAATGTTACTCTTAAATGCCTAAAATGCAATGGGAAGAGTCAGAGCCTGTAGGGTTTTTTTTAAATATCTGCATTGCAACTGGAGAAATAAGTTTCTGGTTTTGTGACCATTTTCAAATTAACAAAACATTGAGCATTTTGCAATGGGTAGCCATATTCTGGTGACATCTAGCAAAGGTATATTTTACTGTAAATTCTAGAAAACTTCACTCACTTAATGTTACAACATTGGCAATGGAAATGATGAAAAATAGCCCCAATTATGTACAAACAGCATTACAGACATAGCAAGGGTTTTAACACGTCCAATGCTGTCAAAGGTTTGGTTGAAGTTCTTCATTAATTGAGTTTATATTTTTTATAACAGTGTATCTTAAACATGTCCTACCAACACTGTTTTTTACAGATAACCTCCAATATGTATAGGTGGGGATATAAGTGTTTTACTAGTGTGGATCAACTACCTGTGGGGAAATTCACAAAATATGTTGGTGGGACTAGAGGACAAGTTTAGGGAAAACTACCTCATAGGATAAAGGTCAACCTGCTATATCCCCCTTTGTTATATTAGATTTTAAATGTTGCTAAGGGTCACAGGTTTATTATATTATGTTATAACTGTGTTCAATAAGAAGGTCATGCTTTGTAGGCACTGGTTCATATTTTGTGCAAGAAGGTGGCACACTCTAAAGAAGAGTTGATAACCTTTTAATTCTTAAATATGTCAGACACCGTTTTCTTTTTTACAGTTGGTAATAACACACATTAAATTGTACTATAAATTATTTAACACCTGAAGAGTTACAAACTCCAAATCACACATAAGTAAATGCCTTCTTTCCTACAATGAAATAACTTCTTTCCAACAATGCATTATTCATACTGGTCAAGTAAATGCATTAAACTTGTAGAGTTACAGCTGAGTACTACAAGATGTCATTTGGTAATGCAAAGTAGGCCTTGGTTGGTCTAGAAAAATAGCAATATTTTAATTCTTAACCCTGTGAATTGGATAAAATAGAAATGTTTGGAGTGTAACAACAGCTTCATGCTTTTATTTAAAAATATTTCAGGGATTATAGTGTGATGGACAGTATTATTCTTAATTGTCATTGTCTGGAATGTCTTCATTCCTCAGGCTACTGTGTAAGCAGGGACACTTTTGTACGAAATAAATTCTTTATGTGTTTTTTTCCTATTTAGAAAAAAAATGAGCAAAAATAATGAGCCGTATTTTTAAATACACTTTAGGTATATATTTCAGTCCAGATGCTGACAATCTGCAGTTGTATAAAGAGTACATCGAGAATCTGCCCTTGTCTGATGATCCAGAAATATTTGGAATGCATGAAAATGCCAATTTAGCTTTCCAGGTTTGTGTGCTTATGGGTACTTGCTCTAATTTAATTGTGTGAAGCATGGATTGCACTACAGCTCAAAGGAAAATGATGATTTAATCATAATAGTCTGTTAAACACAGATAATAGGCAGTAGTTGCCTTTGTATGTCAATCTTCCAATAATAATTTTTCTTTTCAAGCCATCAGATGGCAAACTGCACAAAGGCTTTTCACACAATCCCAGCCATGGCAATGAATAATATTTCAGAAATGGCTGTGTAGAATATGGGTTCTATTAATGCAGAACAAAGTGTAACCTTGTTTATATGTGCAAATATTGCCAAGGGCCTATTGGCGTGTATGCAGTATAACAGAAAATAGTTATAAACATTAACCACTTGAGCTCCTGTACCTTCAGAACCCATATGGATCAGAGTAATCGCCATTTTCTGATGGGAATATCCTCTAGTAAGCACAGCTAAAGTTTACTTTCTAAATTAATTTTGGATTGACTAATTCAAATATAGTTTCAGACATCTGACATTTAACTACTTTATTCAAACACTCTATTCAAAAACTATGAGTTGCTCAACAGATAACCAGATAAGGAAGTCTTCAGATGACCGTAGGCAGTTTGATTTTTCACATTCGATCTTCTTAAAACTATAATTTTTTTAGTCGAACATACGGAAATCAATTCTCACACACCTGGTACGATTGACCAAAAGTGATCGTACAAAAAAATTTATTGGAAAATTATTGGACATGTTGGTAAATTTTGCGCGATCTTACAGATATCTGGCAGTTTTTCTAGATATTTCAATGAACTTATTTAAGATTGTAATAATGATCATAATTACAATTGTATTTAGAATCAATCACACTGTACGGTAGTACGATCTATTGATTGATGTTAGACTGCCACCACAGGATTGTAAAATCGCACATTTGAATCTAAGATCAATCGTGCAAAAGTTGACCCATATATCACAAACTTAAATAAGGATGACTGTACTAAGTCAAAACATTTAGATTTAAGTACTACTTGTCCCACTTGTACAATTTAATTACTACATCAAGGGATTTTAAAAACATATTGGATAATGACTTGCAGTTACTGTAGCCCAATTGTTGATTTTTTCACCTTTTTAAACAAATTCCTGTTATATCAACTTGCATTTTAATCTGGACTTGCCCATTTAATATCTTGCACTTATTGTTTATGTGTTAACATGTCCAATGCACATTAAAATGTAAAGATAGGGTAATGAGGCTTGGTTTACATAATTAAAATTAAAAATGACTAAACTGTACTTTTTATGCAGCGCAAAGAAACAAGTACCTTAATTAACACCATACTTGAGGTGCAACCCAGATCTACATCAAGGGGAACAGGAAAGAGCAATGATGAAATTGTGAGTGAGCTGGCTACCTCCATTCTCTCAAAACTACCAGGTAATATTGTTTTACAAGCAGTGAATTGGTACTTAGCATAATCTGCATATATAATTTTTAGGGCTCATTGATATGGTCAGTTGGTTAAGCACAGTTTCTGCAGACCTATTGGCCAAAAACTGCTCCCCTCTGGTATGTGCAAGATATAGGTGAGGAGGTTTCCCACAGTGGTGCAGCTAGGGCCAAGTGTCAGCCACCCTGTTAACGACCATCTGCATAATGCTATAGGCAAAAGGCCAAGTTCCTCACTATATTTTCATAGTAAATCTACACAGTAATAAAGGGCTATAGGTCAACTCCATGTCAGCTTGTAATGAGAGATATATAGACATTGAATTTTTTAGAAGAGGAGATTTTCAGGAGATTTTGTGGATTGAATTTACCTTTAACTTAAAAGCCACTGTTGAATTATCGAAGGTTAATAGAACTTTGTTTACTGCAAAACACACAGAATAAAACTTTCAAGTGCAAGTTATATCTTAAGCTGGGAATAGACGGTACGATTTACCATCTATTCCTTATCCGATTCTCTGCACTAGGAGTGGCGTGATGACGTCATGACGAGAATCAGCCAGCATTCTGCATCTGCAGCTCATTAGTCCGGCTGGGACCAGCCGTCCCCAGCCGAACTAATGGAAGCAGGCATAAATTTACCATCCTGTCGGATAACTGTGCTATCCGACAGGATGGCTGATTTTAGCCCAATCCCCGTCAGTTGCTGCATCCAATTCCTGCACGACCCGATCCCTAAGGGCATCGGATCGGGGATCGGATCGTGCAGAAATTGGTACGTGTATGCCCAGCTTTAGCTAGCTAGAGTCAGGGCATTTTTTCTAGGGGAACGCACCGGAACACTGTTTCCCCACCAATTCTCAGCCTGGCCAAAAAGGAGAGACTCACATTGCCCTCTCCTCCTCCCCGATGTGAGTGTGACAGGCAGAAGAGTCTGTGTCCTCCCCAGCCAATCAAACACTGGACAGGATACACCCTCCCCATTCCAGCTCTTAGCTGAATAAATCTGTGAATCTGTAACTTTGAACATCCATAGCATGAAAACCATTGATAGTTTAATCATGAAACTTTCAGGATCAGTAATGCTCCCCTACTACTACTTACACCTCGAGTTTCACTACTCTAGCTACAACATTTATAAGTTAAATTTCAGCTAAAATACAGCTATCAGATATTGCTTCCCCGTGAGTATAAAGCAATACTCTGCTGCATACATCCTTTCACTTCTCCTAATTTGAACACATAGATCTTTGAAAACTTTGCATGGTAGAACCTTGACATTTTGGGGGTTACCTGTTAACCCCTGAGACTACATCCATGCAGATTTTCAGGTCCCTGAGCACAATTCTCCCTACTAAAAAGCCCCTTTCATATATTGCTTAGATGTAGTCTAAAAAAAATGTAATTTTTTAGATTGACAATTTTTTCAGTTGTTATTGTTAAATGCATACACTTTCTGTCACTTGGATAACTACAGGGAAACATTAAAAGCTATGAAAGGTTGCAGATAGTGGTGTCACATTGTAAATTACTAATCCAAAAAAGTGTGTCGGAGCATCTGGAGGTTGAAAGCAGGGCTTTTTTCTTGCGGAACGCACCGGAACGGCGTTCCGCCACCTATTTTACGGGCGGGCGATTTTGTGCCTCTCCTCTTTTCCTCCCTCGCAATCTGCAGCGAGGGAGAGGCGGCGCCTTCCCATTGTTTATAGGTGGTGGCCCTATGATGGGGCATCTCCTCCCCCATCCATGCTGGAGTAATCTTTCTCTTCAGCTTGGACTGGTGGGTGGAGATGTAGCCGTTCTGAGGGAGGGGAGGCGGCACGCGGGGGCGCGCGCCTGTCTGCGCTGGCAGGTGCATGTGCCCCCGTTCCCCCGATGGGGAGCTTTTTATATCTCCCCTGGCGGGTGCACGTGCCCCCGTTCCCCCGATGGGGAGCTATTTATGTCTCCCCCCTGGCTGGCGCACGTGCCCCTGTTCCCCCGATGGGGAGCCATTTATGTCTCTCCCCCTGGCGGGCGCACCTGCCCCTGTTCCCCCGATGGGGAGCTTATTAACAGTATCATGCCATCCACTGTATGTATACCCAGTTCTGCAGACCATTGAATTGAAAACCAACAGCAACCAAATTGCTTCATTGAACCAGTGTAAACAAAAATAATGATAAATAAATAAATAGTGCCAGTGTTCCCTGTGAAGTAAAAGACAACTTTGGTAAAAGCCTTTTTCTGTTTCAGCAAGGTGGTGCCCTGTAACCTGTCCATATAGCCATCATCGGAGGTGGTGGTGTTGTGGATTTAGAAGAGCCCTTAACCCTATTGAACACATCAAAAACAACCTACAAATGTTTTTTTTGAGGGGGTAAACACCCGCAGTTCAAAGTCTTGTAGAAATCCTTACAAGAACAAAAGGGTGCCCAACAAGCTAATAACCGTGTAAAGACTCCATAAATATTTTAGTAATACACAGCAGGTTTGTTCGGGCACAGTCCCAAAGATCAGGATCGGCATACGTTAATCCGCCCATACACCTTTAGATCTTTCCATACAATCTCCATTAGATCTACCAACAACGATGTAGTGCCGGGTCCTCCCTGATAGAATACATAGTGATTGGAAGGGTTAGAAAGGTTCTCACATCACATGGTTTTGGTAGAACAAAAGTGGATTGTACAGAAATTGTATGGTAAGGTGTATGGGGGCTTTTAGGCAAGTATTCTAACAGGTAGGGCTTTTTTCCTGTCTGCGCTGGCCGGCGCACGTGCCCCCGTTCCCCCGATGGGGAGCAATTTATGGAGTGGACATAAAAGTGAAGATAAATGCTGCTCATAGCAAACATCCTAATCTGCAATTTTTTCCAGTATTTACACTACACTACACTACACTACAAAGCAATAATTACTTTGCAATACTATAATATGTGGCCATAATATACAATACTACAGCTGAAGATCATCAATTAAAGTTAAGGTTAAACAACCAAAGCCCCAATTGCTGTGTAATCATTTATACATTTCTACATTTTATCACCTGTGCAACCAGAGATATCATGGTGTATCTGTGCAAACAATGGACATTAACTTCTCCATGTAATTTTTCAAAGGAAGCAGCAGGACAAATTTTACTTATTCATTAACACCCTTTAATTGTTCATACTAACTTACCCCAATTGCCCTGTGGTATCCAAGTGACGTGAAAAATGCTAGAATTTTTATGGGAATAACTGTAGAAAAGTCAGAAAACAACAGATGACATTGATGATTGTACACAAAGAAAATTACAGGCCATCAGATATATAAGATTATTATGTGTTTGATTTAATAGCAGTTTGCTAAATCCAAGAATACAAAGTACATTTGCAGAAACTAAGTTTTTCCTTGTTCTAATGACAATAATACACATTTTAGAGATGTGACAGTAAAATTCAGCCTCCATGTAAGATGTTTTAGACATCACATGGATCACTGCTTTGGACATTCAGCAATAATGATGTTCTGACAGCATATAATTTTTCTGCGTAAATGTATCCCCATTTACTGACAATCTTCATCTACTGTGCAACACTCAGCTATATTTTACATTGACTTAACAATTCCAGTTGTAGGATTAAGATATAAACTTGAAATTGTTTTGTAGAAAAACTGGACATGGAAGCTGCATTGGAAACACTGTTCACAAAGGACTCCAAAGGACGTGTTAGTTCATTGACAACTGTACTTGGACAAGAAGTAGACCGATTCAATAATCTTCTCAAAGTACTTAGAGTAAGTTTGCTTGAACTAAAAAAAAAGACGTTCTTGAGTGTTAAAGCCCAACCTTGGTTTCTTTTGTTAAATGTATAATGAAGTAAAGCATTCAGGAAAACAGTTCTCTTTGTACTTGTCTCTATTTTTGCTCTAGTGGTAGAACAAAGTTGTGAGCATCGTTGCTGTTATCTATCGCCCCCCTGGCCCTTCATCCCAATTCCTCTACAACTTTACCTCTTGGCTCCCACACATTCTTGCCCATGACCTACCACTTCTTATCCTTGGTGATTTCAATCTAGCAATGGATGACACCAGCAACCCCCCATCTGCCAAATTCCTATCCTTAACAGACTCCCTTGGCCTAACCCAGCACATACACACACCCACACACCTTGCTGGACACACACTTGACCTGGTATTCTCCAAAAATCTGAACCTCACCCACATGGAACACTCGCTTTCCCTCTCTCTGACCACCATCTCCTAACCTTCGACATGAACACTTTCTGCCCTGTGTCACCCCAGCACCCCCTGACCTGAACGTTGGCACAGAGACCTCCACAACTGGACCACTCTGCATTCTCTGACTCTTACTTCACTGCTTCCACTATCTCTAATCTCACTCCTCTGACCAAGCCGCCTCTCACTATAATCTCACCCTTCATCTGTCCTAAACAAACTTGCTCCTGCCACCTCCGCTCTCCAGCGCACCACCAACCCCGTCCCTGGCACGGTGGCTAGCACGCGTGCTCCTCCAACGAGATGTTCGCAAGGTAGAGCGTAAGTGGAGAAAGGTCTGGTCAGAGCACTGACTTTCTCCTCTACAGGCCAAACACCAGAAATTCAATTGAGCTTACTGCTGCCAAACAAACCTATTCTCTCCCTTATATCCTCCACAAGCATCCAACCTCACTGCCTCTTCTCCACTTTCAACTCTCTGCTCAATCCTACAACTCTCCTCCCACTGCCACCTTCTCTGCCCAAGACCTGGCGCGCATATTTCAAGATAAAATTGAAGCCATCCGAATCGATATTTTGCCAACCACAACACCCCCCCTCCTCCAATCCCATCCTCCTGTAACTCTTCCTCACCTCACTCCTCAATCCCATCCTTATGCAACTCTTCCCTCACCCCCATTCCTCCAATTCCATCTCCGGTAACTCTTCCCTCACCTCACTTTCCCTGTCAGTCTGGAGGAAGTCACCTCTCTGCTTCGCTCTTCTCCTACCACAACCTGCCCACTTGACCCTATACCCGCTGATCTTCTTAAGACCATTCTACCACCCTCGCCCAGCACTGACTGAACTATTCAACATCTCCCTTTCCTCTGGTATCTTCCCATCACCTTCAAACATGCCACAATCCCTCCCCATACTAAAGAACCCATCGCTTGATCCCTCTCTTCCTCTAGCTACCGACCTATCTCTTTCTTCCTTTTGCTTCAAAACTACTCGAGCGCGGTTTTACAAAAGACTCACGGACTATTTGACTGTAAATCCCTCCTTGACCCCCTCCAATCGGGTTCCGACCTTCTCATCCACTGAAACGGCCATCACTAAGGTTTGCCAACGACTTGATCACTTGCCAAGGCCCAAGGCAACTCTCCCTCCTTCTTCTGTTGGGTCTCCTCTGCCTTGACACTGTTGCCACCCTTCTTCTCTACAGACCTGAGCTCTATCGGTATTCGGACTCCTGCTCTTTCCTGGTTTTCCTCCTTACATGACTGACCGCTCTTTCCAAACCTCCTTCAATGGCTTCTCTCTTCTCACCACCCCCCTCCTGTTGGCGTCCACAAGGTTCGGTCCTGGCCCGGGTCCTTTTCTCCCTCTTACCTCCTCCCTTGGCAAACTCATCCATACTTTGGTCTGCAATACCATTATGCTGATGACACCCAAATCTACCTATACCCCGGCCTTTACTCCCTCTGTCCTGGACACATCTCTCAGTGCCTATCGGCCATCTTTTCATGGATGGCTGCAGATCCTTAAACTCAACTTGAGCAAAACAGAACTCATCATCTTTCCTCAATCACCTTCCAGCCTCCTCCCCCCCCCAACATCTCATTACCTAAATAACACCATCATCTCCCCCATTCCACAAGCTCGCTGCCTTGGTGTCACCTTCGATCTCTGCGCTCTCCTTTACTCCCCAAATACAGACATTGCTAAATCCTGCCACTTTAATTTCGCAACATCTCAAATCCGCCCCTTCTCTCCCAGAGAACCAAAGTCCTGGTACATGCTCTCATCATCTCTCGTCTGGACTACTGCTAACATCATCCTCTTTGTCTCCCTCTAACAAAACTGTCACCTCTTCAGTCATCATGAATGGCGCTGCTAGACTCATCTACTCTCCTCTAACGCTCCTCATCTGCTGCTCCTCTCTGCAAAATCTCTACACGCCTTTCCTTGTCCAGAGAATCAAATCAAAGTTATTCGTGCCTTGCTTTAAATCACTCCACACCTCGTCTCCTTCATCTCCAACTGGTAACAAATACACCCCTAAACCGCCCTCTCGGCTCCTCAGTGAACCTAATAATGACATCCCCACTCATAACCTCATCACACGCAGTTCAGGACTACTCTAGGGCTGTCCTACTCTTGGAACTCTCTCCCTCGTCCCATTAGACTTGCTCCTACTTTTGGCACTTTTTAAAAAAGCCCTAAAAAACCCACTCTCTCAGTCTCTCCTACCCATCTTCTCTTTTCTAACATCACCACCTGCCAGTCCATCCCCCCACTATTGGTACTCTGTTCCCCAACCTATTAGACTGTAAGCCCAACCGGGGCAGGGTCCTCTATTCCTCCTGTTCATTACCTGTACTGTGTGTTATTGTGTGTTGATCTCCACTCTAATGATTGTTACAGCAGCGTAATATGTTGGCGCTATATAAATATATGATAATAATAATAATAATAATAATAATAATGTAGGCTTTAACACAACCTTGGCTAAGTTAGAGCTATGCAGGGATCAGCTTCTTGAGTTGAACTAGACAGAAGGCAGAATATAAACAAGGACACACCATTGCTTTTCTACACGCTTTACATAAATATGCATAAATAACTTTAGTTATATGTTAATATGACTAGATTTGTGTTCATCTGGGTGAGTAGGAAATAAAGAGTAGGGTAGATAGCAATGTATACTACATATGAAGTCATATGTTAGTCAATTGCAGGATGGCAAGGACATAAATATTTTAACAGAATACAACTGTTTTGTCTTCATACACTTGACTTATAGAGGTGAAAGCAAAGGGTTAAGGTGGCCATACACAATTTGAAGTCCATCTTACTGAAATCGTTTTAGCACACCCGGTACGATCGACCAAAAGTGATCAAATTTGAGCAGTGATCAAACATGTTGGTAATTCTTTGTAGATCGTACATCTGACGTTTTTTTCTAGGCACTTCGATTTGTATGCGAACATACATGCACACCAAAGTATGCAAGGGGAATCGATTGCATGGTGGTACAATTGATTAATATTAGACTAGTAATTCATTTTTAAATTACACAACACAATCTAATCTAAGATCGATCCTACAAACCTCGACCCATGTATGGCTAGCTTAAGTCAGTGGAGATAGTAATCAGAGTTAGGAAGAGTTAATGGGGTAATAGACCAGACGTAATGCCCACCTCTTTTAGCAATTGAAGTTAGGCAATAAAGGGTACTCCAAACCTAAACTCCCACATTTGTGTATTCATCGATTGCTAACAAAGTAGACCACTCTACTACAATAAATTCTAGAAATAGCAGTTGGTAACTGAGAAGGTTAAAGTGATTGTATTTTTAGTATAGGTACAACTATAAGATTGGAAGACTGGAAAGCAGGGTACATTTGATTTATTTAATCACAGTAGTGGGACTACTTTTAGGATGGAGACTAGAGGCACGGTGTCTATATACATTAGTTATCAAACTTTGTTATTAATATTGAAAATAGGATAGGATAATGCTTTTGTTATAAGATTGAACATTCTAAAAACTTGTAATGTTCTTGTAATGCAGTTATTTCATTTATGATTTTTTCCATTTCTCCAGAATTCTTTAGAGACCCTCAATAAAGCTATAGCTGGTTTTGTGGTTATGTCAGAGGAAATGGAGAGACTATACAAGAGCTTCTTGAACAATCAGGTTCCCACATTGTGGGCTGATGCTGCATATCCTTCACTAAAACCCTTGGGATCTTGGGTCAAAGACCTACTGCTGAGGACCTCATTTATAGATGTAAGTAGGCCATAGTTGCTTGCTAATGCAAAATGAAATGGTAAATTTATACAGAAAAAAATAGTCTTTATGAAAGTATAACACATAATAACACACAATTTGAATTTTCTCTAGGCATGGATTCGCATGGGTAAGCCAAAGTCTTTCTGGATTTCAGGTTTCTTTTTCCCTCAGGGATTTCTTACAGGTAAGCTAATGCAACCCTACTATTAGCCACTAATTCAGATATAAATTACTGTTTAGGTTTCTATTTTAGATGGTAGTGATCTGTCTGAATAAATTTATATGTAAAGGGAGCCCCTGCACAGTCTCATTTTAAACATCCATAATGTCCTTTTAGAACCTTATTTTTTAGCTTTTAGTAGATGACAATAAGTAAGCTGATATCCTGCAATCTAGACCGACCATCCACACAATACCCTGTAACTTAGATTATTCTAACTGTATTTTCATCTTGTATGTGTTGAGTATATGGATGTAACAAAAAATACAAATATAAAAGTATAAAGATCAAAACATGCTAAACAAAGGTAAGTCATTCAAACAAGTACACAAGACCTTAAACATAATAAATAATCAATTACTTATGAGCTATAAATTAAGCAATAGTGCAGTTAAACTTGTACATTCCAATGTCCTCAAAATGGTCCTGACTGAGCTGTCACCTCTTTAATAACTGATACATTTAGCGTAATGGTATATGGGTTTATTACGTTTCGTCCTAAATGGTAGTTATACTTATCTCATGCTAAAGATTTTTCTTTATGTAATCAACTTTAAAGAGAATTTACCTCACCTTCATTACTGAAAAGCCTATAGGAAGATAACTTTGTCCCCACTCCACATGACTTTTCTGGGATGACGCCTTCACTATTAGGAGACATGGGAGTGAGTCACGTATTAGGGAAAGCATGTATTGCAAGGAAAAGGGGAACTTAACTTAAGCAAATCAATTTATTTACCAGCAAAGGCACTGCAGAGGTTTAATTTAAAAATGGTTGCCAAAATGTTATATTTATGTTTTTTGCTCGTGTTTTAGGCACACTTCAAAACCATGCTCGAAAATATAACCTGCCTATTGATGAACTTAGTTTCCATTTCAATGTACTCCCATATTATCGAGACCAAGCAGCTGTAATTGAAGCATTGAAAACCATCAAGTTTGGAGAAGAGATGCCAATGGATAAACAGGTATTTTTAACTATTTGAAATTCATTTTAAAATAATTTTTCCTAAAATGTTTTTGGTTTTCCAAATGACAAAATTAACCCTTTTATGTGTGTTGATTTTATTATGTGGCTCTGTTCCCTTTGGAATTATTTGCCCTTTTCTCCCAGGGATACCATTCACTGGGGACAGAATGTAGAGAGAGTAAAGAGAAATGACATGGTCCAAAAAGTACAGTATTTATTATACTTTATATTGCTACTTAAGACGCACTTTTTCACCCTCAAAAGGGGGGGGGTGCCTGCGTCTTGTGGTCTGAATGCGCGCCCTGGCTTCACGCCTTCTCTCCCGGCAGATTAGTCGGCGAGCTGTCAGATTAGAGATGCTGGCCAGTGTCCGGATCTCCCATCTGAACTGTATTATTGCTTATGCCAACAGAGCCCAGAGCCCTGCTGGTATAAGCAATGAAGAGAGGGATAGATGAACTGCCATCTATCCCTCTCTCAGTCCGTGGAAACTGCAATCACTGCAGCTTCCACAGACACAGGCACAGCCAGAGGGGGAGAGACTCTGCAGCTCCCCCCCCCTCCTCCCAATCAGTTATGAAGATGATGTTGTGCTGTGAGTGTACTGCTGCTAGTGACATCTACTGGCTGTAAAAACTCGGTGTGTATTATGGTCCGGTGCATCTTATTACAGTCTGAAAAATACAGTAGATGTGATTATATAAACGTGTTCAAGCTTCAACCTCTCCCTAGTTTTTTGATACCTAATTACATATATGTTGATTAAAAAAAATAACATTGACTGAATTTCTTTTTTAAAGTATATTAAATGCCTGCTCACTTTTTAATTAAGGGTTATATTGACCTTTATTATGAACGTATTGAAGTACTGTTGCCAAGCTGTCTACTCCATCTACTCCCAATTCCATACTTCTTTCCCTGTCACCTATTTGGACCTGCTTCAAAAAACATACCTTCATTCAAATATTTCAATAACTACTAAGTTAGTGGCAATATTCATGTAAGGAATGTAAACCTATTCCCTCACATGATATAGATGTGACATAGACAGCACATGTACAAATATGTGATCATGTTATGGGTATTGGTTACATTCTTGTATTCTGATGCACCTACTGAAAACATGGCTGCAGCTAAATTTGTTGAAATTTGAAAACAACTAATTGAAAACTTTAATACATTTTTAAGAATTTTATAAAAATCATCAAGCAAGAGAATAAAACAACCAAACTGATGTTATTAAGATAAGCGTTATTTCACTAAAAGAGCTGAGAAGTATTAGCGGTGATAGCCCAATTGTTATATTAAGAGTGTGTAATCATAAACAATGTTATGGCTTGAGAACAGTTTGGACCCGATTATGTCCTATAACACAGCTGCTGCTTTAGTACAATGATGATTATTATCTTTGTACAATCGTCTATATTGCAAGCTGTTTGTTTTACACTGCCTATTCTGTGTGGATGATGCAGAACATTGAATTCAGACACCTTGGATGAAGAGGCCAGGAACATAATTGTGTTTCCCCTGCATGATAATGTCTTTTGCTGTAGAAATCACATTATGCACCACAAAGTCATTAAACCATCGCCATTCAAGCATCGTCAAGCTGGAGTATTGTAAACTTTTTATTTTTCTGATATAAAAGCTACCCTTTAAGAGTAACCTGAGACTAAAATATAACAGCGATAAAGCTGAGAAGACCATAACATGGAAATCAGACTGTCAATCCCCCATCTAATGCACATTGGATAGATGCCTTTCACATCTTCACATGACTGTATACTCAAGCATATAAATTAATAAAATATATTAATTTAATCTAACTGAATCCATCAATGCCTGCTGAGAGGTATGGATCCTGGATTCTGAGTAGGTAGTACCGCATAACTGGTATAACCAAAAAAGGATGCTTAATTACCTGCCAAAATGGTAAATAGGGAAACCATTACATATAAACAATACATTAGAGATACAAACACACAATAACACACAGGTACAGGTATGACATAGGAGGAGTAGAGGACCTTGCCTGGACGGGCTTACAATCTAATAGGCCATAAACCTTTAGATCTTTCTGTCAGATATCTTTTAGATCTACCAACAACTATGTAGTATAGGGTCCTCTGTGATTGAATACAGGTAGACTTGATGCTTTAAGTCCCTCATATTACATGGTTTTGGTAAAACAAAAGTAGATCTAAAGGAAATCTGACAGAGAAATCTAAAGGTGTATGGGGATCCTAACACTTTGTTAAATCGGTACTGGAATGTTTAACATTTTTGTATGGCTACCTCCAAAATTTTAGTGCTCAAATGTTTCACCAAATACTTACAGACCATATATACCAAATACTTGTGTTTTTCGGAAAACCCACTTTCTCGTTTGATTTACAGTAGAATGTGATGCCTAACTTGACATGAATTCAGTTTTATGCACAAGGATCAGCCACACACAGTTCAGTAAATATCTTATTGACTCATTGGCTCATAACACACACATCCAGCCAGTAAGCAGGCAGATGTTAGTCAGACTCTGACTGTTCAACATGCTGTTCCCAATGTATAAAAGCTAAATCCATAGTAAGATTTCAGATCTACCCAGCTGTGATATGCTGATATATAGGGGAGAATGTGTGAACTAATAACACTGACTTTTAAAGGTTTGAAGCTAATTTCCATAGAAAAAAAGTTTACACTTATGTTGTAAGAAAATATATGATTTATAGTTGATCTTTGGGATATAGTACTTTTTGGGATGTAGTACTTTTTTCAGCCCATCCTTCAACCTCAAAAACCAAATAGATACTATTTTGATAAAAAAAAAATAATTTTACTTACTAAATGCTGTGGTTCATTTTGAACTCCAGTGCCAGTTCTTTCTCTTCAAGCAATGTTCTTTTTTGGAGTGTCCATGTTGTTGCGTGTATGATGAAATTTTTTTTATAACCAATTTAGGGGCATATCGGGTAGAATAGTCAGCGCCAATATCCCCAAAAAAGTATAAACAGAGAAAAAGCTTGATCTTGAAAAATTGGACCAATACATGGGGTGGCTAACCCCCTGGATTTTAACAACATGATGTATTGAAACAATAGTTTTATTAAAACATAATTTTATTAAGATTAATAAAAGAAAAAAAAACAATCACTGCATTATGTCATACACAATTACAATAGCAATGATGCTGGGTTACATCTCGTAATGCTTCTATCGAATTGTGTATGATATATATATATATATATATAATGCAGTGATTTTTTTTTCTATTGATGTCCTTTTGCAGCCATTTTTTGCTGTGTGTAGGCATGTCTGGTTTACTAAAATGGAAATGCACAGCGCACACAATTGATTGCAGCAGCATGTTTTGAAAAAGGTTTCTAATTGAAAGGCATTACTGTGAATGGTACCCAGGTCTTCAATAGGAAAACTAGTGTACCTTCAACTGCAAAATGTTTGGCCAAAAGTGGACAGCAATGCAAATTGCAAGGGCCCTAAGAGCATGGCTGTAGTGCTGGATAAGCAGTTCGATAGTAAGTAAGGTAAATATAAACAAAACACCCATGAGAAATGGGTTAGAAGTAGGATATATATATTTATACTATCACTTTTTTATTGTATATATTAAATGCACATATTATCACTTTTCAGCTACCTACTCCTGAGGATGGTGTGTTAGTCCATGGGATGTATATGGATGCCAGTCGCTGGGATGATGAAAACATGGTGATTGAAGATGCTTTGCCAAGACAGATGAATCCAACATTACCTGTAATACACTTTGAACCACGCCAAAACTATCAACCTGATTCCAGCTTGTACCAAGCACCACTTTATAAAACAGGAGCCAGAGCAGGGACACTTTCCACCACAGGTAACAATATTGTTACATATATTCTAGAAAGTAGAACATCAGTAGACCTATATATAAAAAAGATGATAATATTCAGACTCAGTTCTGAGATTAATAGAAGGCTAAATTTCAGATTTGTGAAAATTGTCTTGTCCACAACATCCAGTTAGATTCCATTTAATCTAACTTGGCTTGAGACAAAAAGGATAATCTCTCATATAGTTATGGTACTGAAAGTGTTTAAGGCATTTATATATTTTTTACCTGTTTTAGGGTAGCGCTTAACTGCTTTTAGTTCTTTTTACTATGGTTGACCTGCTATGACTGTATGTGAACATATGGTACTTCTCACAGGTTTGTCACTCACTATGTGTTACATAGAGTTATACATTGCTCACAATACCCCTTAGTTTACCCTAACCGGTGAGCCCATGCTAACTCTTCTTTTAACACTTGCTATAACATTATCCATCTCTAAATCAAACTATAGCCCTCATGCTTCTTATAACAGTAGATTGAATTTACTCTCCCAAGGTCCAAACTTTTCTTTAGCCCTCCTTGAATTCCACATGTAAATCTTCCCAATAACAGATAGCTGTCAGCTAACTCTTTCTAATATAGTCCTTACCCCTTGTTTTCATACATACCTCTCTTACCGTGGAATCCTTTGTGCCAAAGCCCAACCTTCACCCTATTAAAAGAATGTGTTACTATGATGATGAGGTCCTCTTAAACTTTAAACAGGTACTTTTATCATAAAAATGTACTTATTATCTATGTTTCCTTTCTTTGCCAGGGCACTCCACTAACTTTGTGGTTACTGTGCTTTTACCATCAAAGAGACCAAATGACTACTGGATATCAAAAGGATCTGCGTTACTGTGCCAATTAAATGAATAAATACCAGACAAGCTGAAGATTCAATTGTTAAAATAAAATGCCAAATGTTTTACAAGTATTTGTTGTTTCTACAAACCTGATTAAAAAGAGAACATATATTTATGTTAAATACAGTAACATATATTTGACAAGTTCTGCATGCAGTATTATTTTTTATGTTTCAGAGTATGCATGGGTACTTTGCAAAATTGTGCAAAATGTAACCTACCTATAACCATCATACACATTTAGGTTTGAAGAACCTGATACAACATTTATTTTTCTCGAGTGTAGCTGCCGCCAAATATTAATTAACATTTACAAATTATAAATATTACCAATATAAAATAATTTACATATTAGGCCCCCAGTTAAAATAGCTGACTTGTCTATCAGATGTGGAGACTAAAGGAAGCCATACACAGGTCGATTTGTCAGCGACCAAATGCTGATCGATTGCTGATCCAATCTTTCTAGGCGATCAGGATCGGCAATTGAACGGATCGGGAATCGATGCAACACCACCTTGGGAATCAGATTTGTGGCTGATTTGGACATGAGCCGATCCGATTTTTAGTCCATCGATCTGTCAAAAAGTGGAAAATCGACCTTTGTATGGCTACCTTTAGGGCTTGTCCCCACTTCAGCGGTTTCCCATGATTATAATTGCAGGAGATCATGGCCATGTATATGATGGGGCTCATCCTCACAGCTGTGATTGGGTGCGCCCGACTACCCCTGATTGCGCCAATAGATATGAATGTGAGCGTTTCACATTCTCCCCCTTCATTCTCTATCACACCAAACGGGGGATTGGGCACAGTTCCTGTTTGCCCCCAATCAGGGCCATAAAAACGCGTACAAAAAAGCGGCCAAACGCAGCCAAGAAAAATGGCTAGCGATCACTGCTTCTTGAGAGACATAGCCCAAGTTTACAGTTTAGGGACCTTGATATCAAACAAGTTACAGCTCCCTGATCAGACCCTGGATCTCCTGTGTAACTGTAGCTTTCCCACCTGTATGTCATTTTGTTCGCTTTTGCAGTCTGTTTTAAGTTTCAATTCCCTGTACTGCCACCAAGTGAAGTATTTAGATGAAGCTCATAACCTTTTATAAACAAAGAGACACAATCAGTCATTCACAACTATGACACTCGATGGCAGAATGGTGTAAACAAGCCAAGGGAGCAGGTTATGTGGATGGAGAGGTAGGTGAGTAGGAGCACCCATACCTAGAACAAAGGAAGATAAGTATATTAGTGACCCATTTTTTAGCCAGAATTGAAAACAATTCATAATTTAACAATGTTTATGCTGTAAAGAAATGAAGGTTGCCAGGTGCAGCCTATACTTTCCCTTTGCTCAATTGCTATCCAAATTGGCCTATGGAAGAAAGAAAATTCAACAGAATGGATCACAGCATAAAGTTAATACAAGAAAGTGAACAAAGTATAGATGATAGTGTGACGAATAATCGTTATATTCGTCGTGTATATAAAAATATCGTAACCTAGCACATCACCTTTTCCCAGAACTTTCACAGTTCACTTCCCCTTTCCGTCGAAGGGTGGAATGTCTCCTATGCCTGATAAGCCCACCTATATAAACGTCGTAAAAGCTGATGTCCTGTGCTTCAAAGGTTCTAAGTAACCCACGTTATTGCCCCCCAATAAAACCATCTCCTATCTGGTATTCTGAAGAAGAGGGAGGGGGGAACGAGTGAGTCATTCCAGGGAACACAGAAATCTGAACCTTTATTCAACCCTGGATCAATATGAAGAAGAAGAAATTACCTATAAAATCATATTTCCATGCATGGAAATACGGGTATTCGCAGAAGGACTCTGTAGGAGAACGCACCTCTGATAAGCTAAATTGAATTGGTGTTGCGTTCCTGGGCTGAGATCTCTAGACTGACACTGTGGCATAACATATTCCACTCAGTGTTGGTATCTATGACTTTGGCAAATCACGAGTGAGAATGTGAACTGTGCCCATATCGTGATCGCATGTTCCTCTGGCCAGTTATGCATATTCATGTATATATGACTGTGGTCTTGTCTAAGGAGGAGGCTTGTTCTTGTGATTCAGTGGGAGTTTGTTCGGCTCCGATGTCAACTCCTCCCATGGAGGTTCCAGGAGGAAGAAAAGCATCCCCATGAATTGTCTGTGTCTTTCTTTGTGTCGTTTGGTGAAGTTGTGGAAGTCTTTGTTTTGTCTTTTGCTGGAATCGTATTGCTTCTGCGCAAACCTCAAACTGCCGTTCTTTGGTGTCCCGAAACTCGTCATGCAGTTCCAGAATTGGACCACTGATTACAATATTTGGACTTATTGCTAAAAGGACACTTCACCGGTAAACTCTTGAACTCCTCAGACACGTTCCCTTTTCTGTTTTTTCCCCATTTATTTACTATTGAAAATCTCTGTTCCTTGTTAGTTTTTGTTTTCTTTATATTTTATGCACGATTTTATCTTTAAAATAAATGATTTTATTTAACATTTCAGTCTGACTGTCTGAATGACACACAAAGAACCTAAGTTACTGGAGAACGCTACCTAGTGATAGATATTGGTTTCTAGATTTTTATGTTGAATTAACTTTTTCTCCCACAGGGATAGTTTAGTAGGGAGTCTGGCCCTCTTCCAGACTGGTGGCAGTGATACCAGAGATATACAATACAATCACCGAGATTGCGTGGTGATGTATAGGGATGCATTCACATCCGCCACACCAATCGACTTCCCATTTTTGGCTGTTCACAGGAGGAAGGCGTCGAGGGCTCCAGTGGCTGGGACCGGGCGACTGTGAAGAAGTGTCAAGGAGATTGATTGCTGCTGGTGGGGGGGGGTTTGTGACAGATAGAAATCTGGAAATAGAGGTTTACAGGAAACCAACCCACACAGTACCTGCTATTTGACTCCCACCATCCTATAGATCAGTGGTTCCTAACCTAGAGATTGCAGAGGGAGGGTGTGGCATTGTAAGGCAGGTGGCAAGTGTGGGCCCTGCACAGCCTGGATTGGCCTCCTCCCTAATCTTTCACAGAAGACTGTCTCTAGCTGCATGGGGGTCACAGCTATTCCTGTGGAGTAGACTGCTTGCTGAGATGACTTCTGCAATGGAATTGAGGTGAGTAGTTTTTGATGTGTCATGAGCTATGATCCCTAGCTGAACTTGAACTAGTGAAATGTGGCAGCACCATCTTGTGGATGTGTTATTATTTTTTACTAAACATTGTGGATTTTTTTTATTTCACCATCTGACTTTGCGAGTTAATTAAGCCCCTGAACATTGTATCATCCCCACAATTTCAGGAGATATAAAGAAGTGTTGTGTGGATGCAAGTTAGGAGGGGGGACGTTACTCCAGGGCAGGAGTGTTTTGACGTCACTTCTGGGAATTTTTTAAATGCGTGTTTGAGGGTATGAGTTGAGTTTGTGGGCCTGGGTTGTCTTGGACCCAGGAAAGGGGAGAATTAAGTGAAATAATGTGAATGAACTAAAGCTAGCCATACACGTGTCGGATTCCATGGCCAATTGATCACTCACCCGATCGATTCCGGCGATCTCAGCGGGAATCGGAGCTCCGATCAATCAGCCAATTAAGAGTATCCGATCGCTGCATACCACTTTGTCCCACGGACTCCTGGACGATTCCGTGTCCAATCACTTACTTCCCAAATGGCAACTCCCCCTGATGTGTGCAGAATCGGATCAGAAAGACCAACATGTTGGTTCTCTGTCGGATCCGATTCTGAGCCCCCGAACAATCGGACGCGAACGATCGGACAAGGTGGGCTGCACGCGATTCCGGCACGATCGTTTCGCGTGCACGCGCCCGGAATCGATCGTGCCGGAATCCGGTGGGAATCCGACACGTGTATGGGGGCCTTTAAACAGATATTTTTGAGACTCTCAAAAGAAGATTTTTAAAACCTCATGCCTGTTCGCTTTAGCCCAACAAAACAATGAGCCAGTACCTGCTTCAAAAGACCCCACACCAAGACAGTAACACCATGTTTGGAGTGCAGTCAAAAGTGTTTAGTCATATACATTGCATAAACAAAACAACAGTTACCTCAGTGTATGACGCAACACTGAAATGGTAACTGGTCAGAATCTGTTGCTTAGGCTACCTTCTAAAGGAAAACAGACAACCATTTCAGGACAGAGGAGGATTGGTTTACATAGTGCAAAAAATATGAGATAGTTTGCATAGCTCTAAGACGCACTAGACCATAAGACACACTTATAGTTTTGGAGAGAAACTTTGAAAAAATTATATAGAATCATAGACCCAGCCATCCACAAATAAAGTGACTATACAGCATATTTAATCGTATTGGGCAGGGCCATGCATGATTCACTCTATATTCCTGCAGCCAAGCCAAAAGGCCAGAACCAGGAGGCAAGGCTTTGTTCTACTCCCTCCAGCCAAGTGGCCAGTGCCAGGAGGTCTTAGTTCCATCAGATTGTGCAGGGCTGAAACTTTACTCATATGTGAATACATACATATGTGAGTACCCAGTCTCTGAATCCTCTGACTCATAATGTAGATAGCGAATATTCCAATTTGAGAATTTTTATTGCAAATATTGGCACTTTGAGAATTTTGGAAGTGCTATATTGTGGTAATTGTGAATATTCAATATTTTCTGAATTAACAAATTTGCAAATATAACCTATGCTGCTCATCACTGACAAACTCATGAAGAGACACATTTTACAATTTTGCACTTAAACATTACCAATCAACACCTATTTAAATTTTGGAGGAGGGATAAGCCTGTGCCACATTTTTTTTATTGCAAAGCATAATGTTAATGTAAATACACACCTCATGCTGTCAAAGTAGCATCAATTCACCCAACTATTACACAGTTATTTACATATAGGCGAAGTCACATTATATATTCACAACAACAATTCAAAATCACACAGAAAAGATCGGCCACACTCCTTCACTGACCCTCCAAGAACCACCTAGACCTTCTCCCGAGCTCCTTATTAGATTGCTATGGATTGCACCGGTGCTGGAGTTGCCATGGTTAGTTTACAAAGTCCAAACAGTCTATGCATATACGAAGCAATCTGCACACGGCAAAAAATCCAAAAGTCTTTTATTGAAAAATTCAACGAAAATCAAACGTCAAAACAGCTTGAAATACCCACTCCCTAGGGGTCCTCTTTCTTTTAGGTGCTTAGTCATAGAGATTCACATCAACAGATTGAGCTCACAACAGTAATAGCTGAAGCAAAATATGACCACATAAATCAATATGGCATCTACCTGTTTGCATTTGCTTATGCCAACATCCAGGTTTAAACATGAAAAATAACAATTTATGGGGAACTTATCTAGGAGAATCTTCCTGTCATCAAGGAAACGCCTCTCACTATGGAGACAATGGGTTTCAAGAAGGTGCAGCTTAAATGCTATGTGTCTCTGCTGTCAGGAGCTCCTCCTCATCTCTCAGATGAGAAATTGCATATTATGGAGTGAAAGATGCAGTGTGTTAAACATTGAATAAGAGGTGGGCAAATTGAAAATATTTTGTCTGCTCCATACAGACACCTTTAGTGAGATAATGCAGGAGCAAATTAATTTTAACACCTTACCTACTCAAAAACACTTATCCCAATGCTGGTTGGAGCAACATCCCAGGGTAATTATTGACAGAAAGAAATACTTTATGTATGTCATTGAAATAAGTAATTCTACTTTACATCAAGGCAGTGAGAGTGTATTTTGGGGGCTCCACCACTTAAGCCGGGAGGTGGGGTTAAGACCCCAAAAGCTTTGCTGCTGCCTTGAATATTAGATCCCAGAAATACATACATTAATGTCTAGCACTCCAGGCTTGCTTGTAGTTGTAACATGGAGGGGATTCACTATGTCCTCTGCCTTGCAGCTGTACCTAGTTTTGATTTGTCCTCAGGTTCCTGGACCTTACATATAATAATGCTTGCCTGGTATTTATTACTTTTATCATTTACATTTTATTTTGGTTAAATATGTTAACCTTTTTTGGATTCTGTGTTAAAAGAAGACTACCTTATATGTTTATGAGTAACATGTCAGCCAGTCTGACCAACTACTGAATTAGTTTACAATTCAGATAGATTGCTTGAATACAATGCACTATAATGGAAAGGAATCAAATCAAATCAAATCATAGAACACACATTTTAGCATAAACAAGCAGAACAGCAAAATTCACTTAACTACTAATACCTATTTATGCTGAACATAATTTTTCTTGCATTCCATGGAATAAAGTCAACTTCACCTTAAGCTTAGTAAATATTAACTTTAAGTATGATCATTCCATTGCTGAAAATCATCTATTCCTTTAGTAAATTGTGTCCAGTGTTTACTTGCTTAGTAAACATATGTCCAAATGACCACTAAAAAATAAATTCCTTTTAAGCATAGTAGAAATCCATTAAGACTTTGGGGATTTATTTGCTTGTATTTGTTATGTAACATGAATTAGACTTATTGTCCATTGTAAATGTTTGATAAGCAGATTATTTTTATGGCATCTGTTTGCAGCTGAATTCGATGTAAGAAATTACTGAGTAAGTGCACAAACCTTAAAACCCCATTTATTATTTGTCAAAGCAGTAACATCACTAGGTTTAATGTCATCCGTAGCTGGAAACCCATGGTGTCACCCCATAGCAAAAAATTTTGTGTGGATATCCTGGCCGCATTCTGATTTCAATAAATCCTGGATTTTTCAGGGATTTTTTAAATCAGGGTAATTTAGGAGGGAGGGAGCATTACACTACCTTCTAAGTTCCAAGTTCTACGTTGACAGGTATGGTTTGGAAATAATGCACATATATACAGTGGAGGAAATAATTATTTGACCCCTCACTGATTTTGTAAGTTTG
>CM070032.1:143572443-143627372 GCA_036250615.1 Ptychadena robeensis | reverse complement strand
GCTCACTGATGCATATTAACTAGGGATATTAATTAGCAATAATTAATATCTCCTTTAACAGTGTTACAATTGTCATGAATTATTGGAAAAGGTGGATAAGCCGGGACAGGGTTGAAGTCAAGAGTTTGGAATATTGATATTCTAGTTCAAACGTTTTGAGCTGTTATGGGACACAGAAGCATATAGTTTATAGTCTTATGGACAAAATTTCAATGTCAATATTTTATCTAGATATTAATATATTTTTTAGTTTGTCACCAACACAGTTATTTCTTAATTTGTTAAAATACGTTTATAGACTTGACGAGAGCAACAATATTTAACTTCATTAAAATAAATGTTTGCATTTGCAGCCGAAGCATCCTGATGCTTTTTTTCATGTAAAGTCCTTGGAAACTGCTTCTACAAAGTTTGGTGCTGACATCAAGATGGTTATTGTACAGATGATAGCGAAGAGTGAGAAAGCAACAAGACACAAGCGGTCGATAACTGCAGCAGCAAATTTCCACTCACTGCAGATCTCCTCTCCCTCGTCCTGATCTCTGAAACGCCTGGCGATATACTGCACTTCTTCAAGTATCTTAACAATCTCTGGCATACTTTCTCGAATGCATTTTTTTTGAACAAGGTCACTGTCTTCCAAAGAAGGACATGTCACTCTTCCACACATAACTCCAGAGTCACTGTTTGGTGGACAACAAGGACTTTCCAGGGTGTGGTAACCACAGTAGAGGTTGCCGTTGGTGGATTGGTGTCCTGGGGCAATGTTCATTTCAATGCTGCTAATGCTGGAATGGTGATGATTGGGATACATATATCGGCAAGGCATAGGCCTTCGGTGCTCTCCAGGTTTTTTCATCCTCAAAAACCAGGCACACCAGTTGAGAAGGATAACTCGTACCTGGCACAAGCAACATAAAAAATCTAATTTAGTATTATTTCATTTAGTTCATATAATAATACAAATATGCTGTAATTGTTCACCTTTATATTGGATGATTATATTGGATGATTTCTTGACATTTACTCTGGAGACCCTGAAGCTACATTTGCCATTGTTGGTAAACTTTACCTATAAGCCATTTAAGTTATTTATCCAAAAAAATCGAATGATCTCGTGAGTAACAGACAGATGGTCTACGTTATTTTATACTCGATAATATTGGTCATGCAATCAAAGAGCTAGGAACATTCCTATGATATTCCCACTAAGAGTAAACTATATAGAACACTGAATGATTATTTGATAATATTATAAAATTAAATTTATTTTTTTTGCTTACAGTATGAACAGCACACACTGTACAGCATGAACGTTGTCCCATGTATGTGGTCATTAGGACAAGAAGTAGGAAAAACCCTCTCTAATACCCTGTTTTCCTGATGATAAGACACTGTCTTATATTTTTTGAAACACCAAAATATGCCCTGTGTCTCATTTTCAGGGAGGTGTCTTATTCTGATCACTCTGTGCCATTCATTGTCACCTTTGATCACTCTGTGCCAAACATTGTCCCCTTTGATCACTCTGTGCCAATCATTGTCCCCTTCTGATCACTCTGTGCTAAATATTGTCCCCTTTGATCACTCTGTGCCAATCATTGTCTCCTACCCTTCACTTTTTTGGTGTTCTACCGGTACGGCCGGGTAACAGACTCCGTTACGGCAGGGATCAGCAGCTTGCTTGTCCTTCCCCAGTTACCCATTGTACCACCCGAATGGGAAATTCAGGCAGGGGCAGGTATCGGTGGGTGTCTCATTTGTGGGGGGTGGCTTATTTTAACATTTTGGGCAAAAATTGGGGGGTGGCTTATTTGATGGGGATGGCTTATCATAGGGGAAACAGGGTAGGTCTAATATTCCACTCATAACACTAATCTAAAAATAGAATTTTCTGAAGAGTTGTAATATTTACAGCTGAACAGGACCAAGGTGAAGATGCCTTGGGGCAGTAACTATGTTGACTTAGGGACCTTGGTAAAAGACTACCAATAACAGAAGCATTCAGTCAAACATTTCAACTATAGATCTATAGATAAGTAACAATGCATACTAGCTATTTTAGTAAATCAGTTCAGTATATTAGATTATATAATATATCAAATATATAAACTCTTGTCAACCAATCAGATTGGTTTTAAGAATAAAAAATTCCATTGATTGTTTTGAAGTACAGCTATTTACACAAATTTTGACAACTACAGTATGTGTAGCTAACTGCATAACTAAAGATGTGTTTCCCAGATTAAATAGTACAAGATAATCCCATAGATCCCTGACTCTAGTATAGTTAACATTTCATTCCACTGAACCAAATCCTTAACATAAAGTGTTGGCCTACATCTGATTCACTAATCTGGTACAAGTATACAATTCAGGTAAGGCAAAGAAGAAGACCAGAGAAATAAAATCATATAAAAATGCAGCCCTTTAACTACCAATAAACAAGGCATCTGCTTGATACCAAAATGGTATTATACATCCTTAAGCCAGCCATTCCCGGCAGTATTTGCAGGCGTACGCACTCATGCCAAGCGCATGGTGGTCGGTCACCTGCAACTACAAGTATGCCCACCTTGCAGTTTCGACCCAAAAATGTACTCTTTGTTGCCAATCCTGTTGAAGTCAGGATTTACAGGATTCCCGTCAGTTCTGTAGCCGACTCCTCACAGCATTGTGACGTCACCACGCTGTAATGAGTCTGCTACAAGCCGGCCATGGATCGAGACTTCTATGGCCGGCTTTAACAACTTATCTCAGAATAGTATAGAAAGTTTAAAAAAAGCTTTCTAACCTTTACCACAGACAAATGAAAGTCAAAACAGTGGCTGGCATGGAAAGAAGTAGATTTGCGTTTCACACAAAAGGTAGCCTCATATATCATGTTGGGTTCATTAGCTGCTCACTCATGTTTTCTTTTTCCTTTAAGCCTCATGAAGAAGTTTATGAGATGTGATGTCAGTCTAAAAATCGCAGCATATGCTTCTTACCTGCTTTATGTTCCATTGAAAAGAATGTCCTGGCCATCTATTGGCAGGTCTTATGTATTTAGTTTTCTTGCTCAATAAAGCATTTGAAAAATAATGATACTTAGCATTGTGTTCCTAACTTACATCCCGCTGGCAAGATTGCATATAGTGCATCATCTTGTTTACTCAGCTAAAAAGGAGTCTACACGAGGGGAATATAATGTAGGGTTCACAGCACAATTGTTTGTTGTTTTATTTCCAGAAACTAAACTTTTTGCAAGTGAGCTTGAATATACCATATCAGCATTCAAATGACTGGCAAAAATAAACATAAATTACTCATTCAACTATGCAAAGGGATTTTACTCCTTTGGTAAATCAGTCTCAATACATATGAGTGATTAAATCTCCCACTAACAAGAGAAAACTATTGGTAGTATACATGAGCTCATTAAATGTTGACATATCTACCAGTAGCTTAACTTAGGCACTTACCCATTTTGGCATTTTTCCTGCTTGTGGATCATGATGGTGAAACTGTAGTACCAACACTGTCACAACCACAGATAGACCCACAATGACCATGATGCTTGCAAAATACTGAGCTGAAAAAAAATATATATATATATTTGACAGGTGAACAATAAATAAGTAGTAAAATTTTAAAAATAGAATAATATAATGACTAGTAGAATTTAAGATCTATTTTGTTAGAGCAACCATGGCAAAAGGCTCAGGGGGTTACATGTAGCAAAAACACCTTTCTCTCCTTGGAAGAGTCCGTAGACTTTTGTAGATAGTCCATTTTGTCACATTAACGCCACTCTCATATTTCTTGATCTTTTTAATTGTAATTGCTTTCTTTACCTTCCCTTTCTTGCTTTCTTCTGTCTTTTCTAGCTCTTTTGGGGCCTTTTTGATGCACTGTCTGAAATTAAAGCTGGCCATACACGTAAAGATTTAGAAAGAGAATCGATATTCAATTAGATTTAATAGTTCGATTTTTATCAAAAATCGATTTGTTGAACCTCCATCTTTTTATAAATGTACAACACGATGTGTAATCAATCAACCTCTGTTAATCATCTAATTAAAGCGGAAGTGCTGTAGTGGTAGGCATGCCTTCAATGCTTCATCGATCGGTTGGTAAAATTCATGTCTCGATTACAGTGCAATAGATTACAATTTATGGACATGTGCGATACAGTTCCGAACGAGATTCAGTCCGATATCGATACTTTTACCTCGATCAAACGAATTACAAATATTCAATAAAAGTCCAATCCAGCAGAAAATTTATAACTTTTTGTCATTCTTAAAAAAAATATCTAATCGGGGTATGGGCACATTTTAAGTTCTTGTATCTGGGCTCAGAGTGATATCTCTTATCTTTGTTTATAATCGCAGAAGAATGTTTTAGGCTTGGCCATAATCCTGGTTGTAAGGCAACACTATTGCTGTAAGGTAAAACACACATTTTGGCTGCAATTTATGTTGGTCTCAAGTCAAATGTATTTAAACTTAAGGATGCATCATATATGTAAGAGCTAGAATACATTTTGGTGACAGTCGTCTTGATGACACTATTGTACTAGAATAATCGAAGAGAAAGAAATATGTAGTATATATTGCCTACTATCGTGTCTTTCCAGGAGACTCTCAATGCTCCACTTGTAAATCTACTGCAGTACATTGCAATTAACTGTATCTGTCACAACCAATATGTCTACAACATAAATATTGTAGCAGTAATGTTCCATTAATGTTAAGATTGTAGGCACTCAATAACTAATAAAATTGATTGAAGTATCCACATATTTCTCAATAACAACTATCTGACTTAAGAATGTAACTATATATATATATATACGTTTTATTTTATAACAGCAGAATAGCAGAACTCCACCTGATATCCTTCTCTGTCAGCAATGACTACCAAAGAAATAGACATATTTACAGGGAATAAATGGGATTATTACTGACAGGTTATGAGAAATTCCTTCCGGCCTTTTTTATCAAGAAACAACCAACAGGACAAAAGAATATGTGGAAATGTTTATTTTGTTTCAGTGATTTTCTATTTTGTATCTTGGTGCAGGAACAGCATAGGAAATGAGAGAGGATTTTGATGAAGATAGTTTTTATGATATACAAATTGTCTGCCTTCAAGTCTAGATGAAATTGATATCAGGATTTTTTTTATATTGTGCAATGTTGAAGGTAAGGCTGACGTTCAGTTTTAATTACTTTAAAAACAATTAAAACAAAACGGTTTAAGTAATTCAATAAATAAAATGAGCCAGATGTCTACTAATACAGTCCAGAACAATAACAAGACAGAAGGGAATATAATATTAGAACAATATAAGGAAATAAAGTGGGAAATTATGTTACAAAATACATCATTTATAATAAAGCCTCATATAGCAACGAGATAAAAGAAAATCTCCTGCCCCTGAGGTAACACCTTATGGTGCAGCATACATAGCTATAACATTCTCTGGGAATACAGAAACAATATATTATTAAATATAACAGAACACAGCAACAGACAAAAGGAAGCAATTAAGCCAGATAGACATATTGGAGAGATGCCAGAACAAAAAATAGATTGAAAAAATTTATTCAAATAAGTAGCAATCAGCAATGTGGAACTGCAATGTCTCAGGATCTATTCATGTTAGAAGAAATAAGAACTGGCAGTTAAATGTTCCATGATGCCTTGGTCGGATATATGCTATACAACATCTGTGCTTCAAGAGCAGTGGAAGGGCACACCTGTAACTGAAGTCTTGCATAATCATCACACATCTATTAATGTGTTAGTATACACAACAAAGCCTCCTTCATCTCCCATTTCTTTAAAAATATACAGCTAAATGGTATCCAATTCTACATCTTCTTTGAATGTCAACTACAGCTTTTGAGCTAAGTGTACAATAATGTAATATATTAACTTAATCCCCTAGGTAATTTCAAGTGGAAACTACATTCTTTGACATAAAAATGAACCCTAGGCAAAATGGCAAAGCAAAAAAATAGCACTAGCCTTCAACAGATGCTCGCTTATCTCTGATCATTGTCAGAAATGATAGGTAACTATTTGCTTCAAGGGGCACCTGAACACAGCAAGCTACATCATTTTGCTTGGCTAGGTGAATTAGGGTCATCACCTTCAAAGGAATGTTATTTCAGCTTGTCTCCTATTGCTACAGAAATCCGTTAGGTACATATCATGCCTAGGGTTTTTAGACATAAAGCTGGTTGGCAATTACTCCTCACTGTTTTGTGAAAGAAAGTGTCTGACACAAGGTGTTCTTGATATTTATAATCCCTATGTGACAGAGAAAAATAGTTTTTTGATTAACTGTTTCATTGACATGATTAAGCAACAGCAAGATACGGACAAACAATAATGGATGGTGTTGGGGATTAATGAAACATGTCTTTTTCATTCATAAGCTGTAAATATATTATTACATATTTCATATACATTACAAAGGTTTAAAAACAATCTCAGTTTTCTTTTTTCTTATTGAAATCAAACCAGTCCAATGTCTCACTTTACTGTGAAATGAAAGCATAGAACAAATAAACAATCACATTAAAATAGTGGAATTTTTGTATAAAACAAAATGTATTTTAAACTCTTGACACAATTAGTGTTGAGCGAGAATATTCTAAATTCAAATATATTTGCAGGGGCGGATATTCATCATATTATGCTTCAACATTGTTTACCGCCATACATCGCATATTTGTGCGCATTGCGAATGAAAATGTGCATTAGGCACAGTGCTTGTACTGGCTAAGATCACAGAATGAAGAAGAGAGGCTGTAAAGCTGGTTCACGAATCTTTGTGAATAATTGTGAACAGCTACACGTGATATATGGCAATAAAATACAACTTGTAGCATGCTTTCTACAATGGAAGTCTAATATTCTTCACAAAGTTCTTTCAAACTCTGTTGCAGATGTTTCTATAAATGTGTGCCACCAGTTTAATTCATTCCAAACCAGCTCTGGAGACTGTGCTGGATATTCCAGATTTTAAGCTTATCATCCTTTCAGGTTGTGTGATACCCAGAAAAAAAGAAATGCTCTGGTTGAGGTGCCCATTTACTTATTTTTGGGAAAATTATAAAAATAAAGTATAAAAATAGGTATAAAAATGCATCAACGTGTTTGGGTCCCAAACCCCGAGTGAGGCGAGAGACATAACTAGCTTTTCCCACCACAACTCAGAGTGCATGCCAAACTTTAACGGAGAACTAGCTCAGACTCACTTAGAGCATGGTCTCTGAGCACCTAATTGTTATACTAATCATCCTAAAGAAGTGGGCAGGCTTAGGTTTTGGGGGCCACATGTGAAGAACCAAGGGGACCGCAGAACAATGCCCAAAGGGCCTTATTTGTAAGCTGGAAGTGATCTCATTCTTAACTAGGAAGTGAGGTCATCCTGAAAAGCACATGGCCCTGGAAGAACCATCCTTGTAAACCTCCTTTAATGTGAGTATCTTGTCTTTTGTTTTGTTTTAATTTATTTTATTTTATTCCAGATTATTTAACCATTTACAGTACCATACTTTTTTGTACTAGGTTGTGTGCCTCTGTCCGTGTTTCTAAAACATAGGAGGGGCTAAGTAGTCTTGCCCTGGAAGTAACACAGCCTGACAGCCTCTGCAGTGCTCTGCTACCAGAACCTCCATGGGACAGGCCTCACACCTCAGGGTGTGCAGGAACTTCCATCCAAACAGGTGAGCAACAAAGGTTACCACAAAGGGCTAGGGTAGTTACTGGACAGACACACTAATTCTCTCAGCGCCCTGGGGGAAACAACGTCCCACTTTGGCTAAAGGACACTTTCAGGAGTTGGGCTGCAGCTGTTTATGGACTATTTTGTAACTATTGAATATTATTTACAAGGGTATGCACACAGTGTGTCCCAACATAACTTCTATGTAGAGACAGATGTAAGTAATCAGGAGAACATGGGACACCATAAAGTGCACCTAAACTCACCTGATTAACTTTCATCCCTCGCTGGCTAACACTCTATTATTGTAGCAATCTGTAAAAATATATTTCCCCATCACTCTTCTCTGTTATTCTGTCCATCGCTGTGGCAGAGCAGGCTGACTGTCATCTAGTTCTTGACTTTACTATGCGTTTAGATGTGATTTAGTCAACGCATCAAAAAACACAACCCCTGCATTAAGGGGTGCGTTTTTGATGAAGCGTCTCTGGATTTTTTCCTTGTTGAATCCAGGAGCAGCACGTCATTCCCTTGCCTTTTTGCCATGCCCAATATGAAGCCTTGTGTCTTCTAAATGACCCCCGGTCAAAGCTACACTTCTAAAATGGGTATAGCATACATACCAGTTTGTGGAACCTAAATAATGAGTGATAAAATGGTAATTTACACATATCAGCATTCAATGAACCACCTCTAAAGAATACATAATTTTCTAAAGCAAGCTATATTAACCGATGCTGAACTTTTCACCCCCTAGATATCAATAAGCCTCTAATTTTGTGTCTGTGAATATGCTCATCCCTTCAGCAGAAGTTAGCATAACAGATGCTGCCTAGAAAATGGTGTAATTTCTACAGTGGCATTTGTTCTGGTTCGAAGGTTTCTTGTGAAGTAAATGATCCATCATAATAGCAATTCAATTTTTTCCTCAATAAAATAAATTCCTACTGAAGGGCGAAACAAGCCTTTGATAAATGTCCAGAAACCATAAAAGACAGGGCAGGAACATAATTTCAAAATAAAATGTACAGAATTTTTAAAATGTGTTTCAACAAGGACAAACTTATGTTTTGTACAATAAGGATAAGGGCAGATTTGTTGAACTGAGTTGTGTTGTACTTTGGTACATCTGTATAAGAATTTATAACTAAATAATTGTATGCAGTTTTTATTTATGGTAATATGCTTAATGTAGTTCTCCTGTTTGTCAGGCATGCTGGTTTTTCCACTAGCTCTGCAATACTTAAACATTCCTGTAGGTAGTCATTTCAGGCAGCCCATAATTCAGATATCAATTAGTTAAACCCACCAGACAAACTTTTTCCCCTAGCTAGCCAACCCCACATTATTGGAGTGGAGATATCTGTATAGTTCTCCCCTCACCCCTCCTCATCTGTGGATCGATCTCCTAATCGCCGCTGCGGGCTTCCGACATTGCTTCAGCAGCGATTCACATTTTTTTCCTGCTTTTAATTTGTGTCCATTGACAAACATTGTATCTGGCGCCCCCGGTGGCCGCCGGTGTTATTGCAGCCATAACTCATGCAAGCCTGGATGCAAACACTGAATCTAAAATGGTGGCTCCCACAGATATCAGCAGGATATGACTATCTGTCCTTTAGGTGCTTGTACAGTAGGACAGCAATAAATCCTGATTTGTTTATGTAGACTGCTGCCCATGTTAAAATATTGCCCATGTTAAAGAGACAATCTCTTGAGGGCAAAAAGAAATAGCAATTAATGACATGTTCCAATTTTTTCCAGTTTATAAAAAAAATAGAACTGTTTTTAAATTATCCTGAATAGGCCAACAAGATCAATGTCATAATTTGAGTTGCAATGTTTTTTTATAAAATCACGCCACTGCCCCTGAATAGGGCTACAAAACAATGAAACAATCACAACAAAAGCATTAAAACATTAAATTTTCAGAATTGTATATGGATTACTTTAAGCAGATGAAATATTTCCAATCTGCTGGGAACCAAAGAATGTGTCCTTGCATGGCAGTTAAGACTCACGTCTTTATGAATTAGGTTGTCATAATGATTCTAACAATGGTATACAGCTGTGTAATCCATTCTGCTTCTTCTAGCATTTTCTGGCTTTCTTTGTGAACAAATGTATAAGCTGAGGTTTATATCTTTGAAGCATAACCATTTGTGTTTGTGAATTTCAATGCTTAATATTATGCATGCTTGACGTTGTGCACAATGGCATTTTAATAACAGCAGCTCAATCTGTTTGAACATCAAAAATGTTAATGGCACTGTTAAGGTAGTCATACATGAGGCAATTCTGCCTCGATAGATGAGGGATCGACTTCAGCGGGATGATTCCTGGTCTATCTCACCAGGTGGGGCCACCCAATTTTCAGGAGCGTGCACGACAGCCATTTGGCTGAAAAATCAGGCTGTGTATTTTATCTTAAGTGTACAAAATAGTTGAAGTGCTACCAATTTTTTTTTACATATTAGTTGTTAGAACTTTTGTCAGGTTTCCCTTGCTATATGTCTTCACATTTTAGATCACTTATAACCAAACCTCTTCTTCTACAGCAAGCAATGAAGAACTTTTCATGCTCAATCGTCTCTAAGAACGTTATTGTCCATTAACAGTGAATCATCTACCACCATCAGCTGATATATAATTAAAGTTGTGCAATGCAAAATAATTTATTTGATGCTGTGTTGCCATGTGGGTTGCAGCTGATCATCACTAGTGATGATCGCGAATATTCGGATTCCGAATATTAATTGCGAATATCTGCAATTCGGAAATTCACAAAGATGGTGAATATATTGCCGAATATTCACAATTCCGGATAGTCTGTATTTTTTATCCATTACACACGCCTCTCAATGCAAGTGGACGAATGGGAAGGCTGCAACAAGAGCTTAGCAACACCATCAACACTTTTCTAATTGAATATTGGGGTGATGCGAATATTGCGAAAATCGTCACTTTTAAAATTCGCATAAAAATTCGCGCCATGTTAAACATATATTGCGCGCGCGAAATTCGCAATAAAAACTGCCGATATTCGCAATAAGAAAAAACCCTGAATATTGCGGAATGCGAATATTTTCCGAATGTTTTCCATAAAATTCGCGGCATGCCGCGAATACGAATGTTGCCTATGCCGCTCATCACTAATCACCACAAAGAAGTATGAATCATGTTTTCAATAGATTTAGTGCTTTTGAGCCATACTTGCATAAAATGTTGCAGTCATGTCCTCTAGATTGAAAGAGCTATCCAGTAGTAATGAGCTGATACGTTCCTTCACTGCCCCATCAAACTGATTGACTTTGATTGCAGAAGCTGCTTTCAGTGATTGCTCCTGGCCTTGTAATAGGCATATACGTGCTATTACTGTTATGCATGCAAAGTCTATGTGTTCTACTCCATGTGTTTTGCTCAACATTGTTGCAATTGAGTGCATTCTGTTTTTCAGAATGTGGGATTCTTAACTAGGGATCTTATCATTTTAACTTACCTAGACAACTGTAATAAAGTTGTTATTATTTTCAAGTACAGATATAGTTTCTTAAGAATGATGTGTTTATTGTGACAAAAGTAGAATTACAGAAAAATACAAGAACATTTCTATCTCTTAGTTTTAATGTGTGTAGAAGTATATGTGTGTATCCCTGTGGATGTCTGAATGTGTGAGTGTCCCATTAGTATAGCTCAAACAAATTATATTTATGAACTTTACCAGTTACACATATGGAATACAATACAGAAATAAATACATCACACCTCCTGGTTATCTATACACAGAATCATGATGTAATGTCTTGACTGACAGTTACAATTTAACTGCTGACTGTTACAAAAGATATATACTGCATTTTACGGGCTATAAGTTGCATCCCCCCCCCAGAAATCGGCTCACCACCAGCCTCTTCACTCTCCCGGCAAGAAGAGAAGCTGGGGAGGTGGAGGAGCTGTATCTCCTATCTATACTGTATTGTTTATATCAGCAGAGCCCTGCTGATATAAGCAGTGAAGAGAAGAGAGATAGATGAAAGAGCATGCAATCTCTCCCACCTATCTCTGCTGTGAGAGAAAGCTGCAGCTTTCCCACACAGAGCCATGAAGGGGAGACATCTGCACAGCTTCCCCCGATGTGTGAGGAAGATGCCGTAATATGATGACACGTGCTCTCTAGTGACATCTAGTGGCTGAAATTGCAGGGGGTTTTCTCCCCAAATAATTTGAACACTTCAAATATATACAGATCACCCCCCCCTTCCTCCTGCCGATCAGTGTGAAGTATGAAGTTCTGCTGGGAGTGTACTGCTGCTAGTGACACCTACTAGCTGAATTGAATGTTCCATTCACTGAATTCATTGCATTAACCCAATTGATGTGAAAACTTATTAAAGCTTTTTTCTGGTTTTCCTGCCCTAAAAACTGGGTGTGTCTTATGGTCTGGTGCATCTTATATGGCGAAAAATACGGTATATATATATATATATGCATCATAAATTCTTAATGATAGAACATATGATTTTTAAGATTCTACAACAGTAGCCCCACTGGAAACCTGATAGGCAAGGTACATTATGATTAGTGTTTTCTCCCAAAGTGTTGTCTTTTTTTTAACACAGCCCACAGTATTTAAAGCCATTAAAGCCAAACTAAACCCTTCTATTTCAATTTCCAATGATGACTGTGTAATTTTCTATCTGTGGGTTTATTCCTACATTAAGGATGCTTTTCTCTAATTAAGCACTTTAATATCATGTTGGCTGGTATGGATTTCTTACATATACATATAGAGAGTTAAATTGTTCACTTTAAATTCTATTCCTTCCTAAAACTTTCTCTAATAACATGAGTGAAGGAAAGCAATGCCATAAAATGATCATTACTAAGGATTGACGTTTAAATCTTATAAGTTTTTTGGTTTAATGAGTAATTTTACATTTTAATGTCTACTAATATGCACTGCAGATGTGCTTTAAATTTATTACCACATTTGATTCCCACAAATGGAAATCTGCATAGATAACATCTCTTTCATGGTAAGACTCTAGAAAATATGTGCTCTGAAAAGGCCAAAATTATCTCATTATTTCACTCTACATTGCACATTTTCTACTCAATAATCAACAATCCTCAAATTAAAACCAATCATACATCTCACTTGGAAATTCAGTCTTAATTACCTTACAGAATTAAATCTGCTATATTTCTTCGTAGAACTATTCTTTATGTAATCTTACTTCAGAAAAGTTTTTTTTACACGTATTGCTGGTTTAAGCATATTCTATAGTGATATTCAAATATAAGACATTGAACCACATTTGTCCCTTGTGGTTTTTAGTGTTAGCCTACCTTAGATTTGCTTACTTATACCTTATGATGCTGCCATTGTTCTTGGTTGAATGATGTACAAGAGCAGAAGTTATCATGGAAATACTCTGAACACAGCAAATGTACTTTCAAACCAGCACTTATGTTTCAATACATCAACACCCTGCTCTTTAAAAGTAAAGATACCCATACATGAGTCAATTCCAGTGTGATCGATGAATGAAAGATTGATCACCTCGAACGGGCATTGAACCAAAAATCGATGCCTATTTGTGTACCTTATTAATGAGATTTTAATCTAGAAGCCAAAGTCAGGATGAGCTTGAGGTCAAGATCAAATATAATTGTGAATATTCACAAAATGTGTTTCTAGCAACAGATGAATCTAGTTGGAGAGGTATGGAATAGGCTGGTAGTACATTGTGAGCAGCTTGCATACATAATCTGAAACCAATGGCTAAAAGTAGCAGATCCACAAGCAATGCCCTTCTCTGTGTTTTGTGTCCCACAAAACAACTATTTAAACAAAGCTCACAGATACAATTACATACTTAAATAAGGTCAATCAATGATTATTATATAAAAATAGAGGCATGTAACAGCAATACCCTCCCAACACCCTATGTTTGACATTGACTTAATAAAAAGGTTTCTATCATGGTTCTTCATGGAAATGAGCCATTCCTAAAAAAAAGTTTGACAGCTGGGAAGAAAGAAATGAGAAAATGCTTCTTCTTCTAGAAGCAGATGAATTACATGATATTAGGCTAGCAATTGATAAAAGACAAATACAGATTTTTTGCCCTTTTTATAACACTATATTGTAATGAAAGTATATTCTCTTATGCCAGACATTTATTCATGCAAAATTGTAGTTGCTACCATACTGAATAATGAAATACTGTAAAGACTTAGTAAACCATAAATTGTTTCTAAAAAATACAGTAATGTCAACAGTAATTTATAAATTTTGGAATGATCCACTTGCTAGAACCAAAATGATTTAAATATATGCCTCCAGCATACATAAGTCTAATTACTTATATCTAGCTTAAATAATCAAAAGCAGAAAATGTTTAATGAAGAGACGTGAATCAGATTAATCCGTGAAAATGCTCACTAATGAATTTGTTAGCTGCAGCTTTTAGAAATTAATTGAAGCTATATAGCAATAATGAAACAATGTAATGCTTTGACGACAAGGAAAAACAAAATATAGAACTAAAATGGGGGTGTAATGATAAAATAATTGTTTTAAGGATAAAATAAAAGCAGAAAAGATCAGTCTTTCCATCTCCTTTAGCACTATCTACAACCTACCAAGCAGACATAAGGGATCTATGTGGACCCCTGATGTCTCTATAAAAGTTACCTATCATCGATTATAAATGTCAGTATGAAGATTGAAAGTTCAAGCTTGCTGCAACTGTAACCATTAATGATAATTTTATTATGTATGAATTGACACTAAATGCATCTTTTATTGTGTTATAGGCATTGTATTAAATTTTTAACAGTACATGGGGGAAGATGTAAACTGTCAAAATGCAAGGACCACAGCCAACATAGATTGCTCACAGTCAGGACAAAGGTGTTACAGCAGAAATGAAGAAGTACTCAGGATGCCATTATCAATAAGGAATCGTCATAGGCTAGATGTACAGTTCACAGTAAAACATAGGTGTTTCTATGTGAATAAAAGGCTATGGTAAGGGTAGAAGAGTAGCCAGGGTCATGTGCTCTTTATCTGCTTTTCTCCTTGTGAACCCTTTTCCACTTACATTCCACTCTTGTCTCATGTTCTCTATTTGTCACTGATGGGAAAAGTGTTTTTGGCAACATTGATTTAACAGCAAAATTAGCAGTTTTATCATTTAAAAAACATTAAATTAGGTACAAACTTCCAGTTTCCCTCATTGAGGTGCTTAGACCAGATTTATAAAAAAAAAGAACATTCTTGTCTTTGTATTGAGAGTAAATAGGGTCATGTTTAGAGTAGTTTGTTTGGTGTTCTTTGTTCTCTCAAAAACAAAAATTCGTCATGATAATCCTTAAAATTCCATGATATGTAGAATTGCAATTCACCCTGATTGTTATTTTAAATTACATCAATGCCACGCTATTGTGGATAAAGGACACATTTTAATGCAAAATATTTTAGTTAACTTATGCCAAATCCTTACTTCAAGTACTCCTAATGCTGGATTTATGACTCACAACTTGATATTTTAATTGCTAAGTAGCATGATCAACCTATATACAGTATGTCAAAAGGGCATTAAATGCTAAACCACACTAAGTTATGTGCATTTGTTGGATTTATTATGGGAGATGTTCCTTTCCTACATGATCCGCAGACTCAGCAGGTAAGAGAATACTTTTACAATATGAAAGAACTCTGCTCCTTAGAAAATTGATCATAGTTTTTAAAACTTGGACAAAGTCAGAGGCCAACCATAATATTTATTCAACACATTTCTACAATTGAGAAATTATTTTCTTCTCAAATGATAACACAATGAACCTTTTCATATAGAAACATTGTTTTCTAGGTCCAGATTTCTGTACCAAAAAAACACCATAGACTGTAATGGATTTTTTTTATGTTGTAGGCCTGTAACTTCCCAAAATATGTCCGTACAAGGGTCTAGTAGATATCCTGACTATAATAATGTTTGAAACACCCAATTATTATAAAAAAGTACATTAAAAAATAATAATAAAATGTATCATTTGAATGATAAAATTTCTTAAATACTTATCTGGTATAAAAGATTTCAAAACAGTGTGAATTCATATATTTATGTTTGTTTATAATAACATTTTTATTACAATTGGAAATGTGTTTTGTTTTTGTTTTACTTTTGAATTGTATTGGATACAGTTATTACTATATCCAATACAATGCCATTTGCCACTTCAAAGAGCACATCTTGAAATGACACTGGGGGTGATTTTCCAGGTGTGCTCTTTGAAGATAACCCAATTTGCATTTGAATGCCCCCCCCCCCCCCACGAGAGGGGAGACATCAGCCGGCTTGCTTCAGTGAAGAAGCCAGCTTAGAGCATCTGATCCACCGGGACATTACAGAACAGTGAGTATGTGCTGCCGGGGATTTAAGCTTAGCTGGACGGCTCTATCTCGTCAACTGCATTACTGACAAGAAAGTGCTGGACGAGATGGAGCCGTCAGAAGCACTAGGGGGGTTAACCTAATGGTAGAAGTGAACCCAGTTTGTCCGCTGTTCGGGTTCGTCCCAATCAACAACAGAGCGGGGATTGGGAAAACCTGTATATACCTCCATAAAGCTGGGGCTATTCTCTATGTCACCGCAGCATTTCCAGGGTTCCGGTATTACCGATGACCTCCATGGAGGGCTGTCGGTTTCCCAGCCCACATCAATGACGCCAGCGGTGTGGACAGGGGTGGAAAATGTAAGCTATGTACTCTGCTGTGATTGCCAGTACTGTGCCATCAGTTTGTTTAAAGATCAAATGATAATTGCAGAGCCCAAAGAGAAACCAAATAATCCAAGCTGAAAATCTGTGATGCATTAAAATTTATGCTACACTGTAAAGCACTTCAAAACTTATTGGCAAAATCACCCACGTTTTCCCTGTAAAATATACATATAATTGTATTGTCTAATCCATCCTTTAACAACTCTGATGATCAAATCAAGATGAATATGTTCGAGGATTCTAAAACAATTGTCCAAGGATAAACCATGCCATCATGAGTTGTTTTTGCCCAAATTCCTTAATTTTGTGTTTAAATTACCAGATGTATAGATTGGTATAAGGTGACAGACAGAGTACATCACTTGGATTGTTTTAGCCAGTCATTTACAGAAAACAGCTCCATCCAACCCCCAAGGCTTTTACATTCTAGGGCATGAAAAGCTTTATCCTCTTATTTCACAAGGGAAAAAAAGGAATCTAATGAACAGATGAACAAAGTATGTTCTGACCTAAATGCCAACGTCCAAAAAAGCTGTATATCTAATATACTATTTCATATGCTCTAATTATTTGCAGAGAAAAGAATTTAAGGTGCAAAATGCACAGGTTACTATGGCAAATGGGAAGGAAGCAAGTTCAAAAGTACATGAGGAATTAACCCTTGCATTTGTGGAGGAAACTTTTTTAAATAGCTATATATGTTTAAATGTCATTAACAAGTTGCAGTACATATAAATGATTAATGTGGTAGAAGTATTTATTTATTTTGTATTTATTCAACATATTGAATGAGTAGAAGGAAAATGTAAGATTTAAGTATAAGTATTTTAAACAGTATTAGAATATTAGAATTAGTTACTTTATGCATCATATAAATGTTCAGTAACCAGTCATAATTCTGATCATTTCTATTTATTATGTCACCACTGAAATATTGATTATGATGCAAAACCTGGTCCTATTTTTCCCAGTTGCCATAGATATTCTTTTATATAATGTTAATTATCAATTGGTTGAAAATGCATTGGGTTTGGCTAGTGTACGTTTGATATTTCCGTTGATTAAAAATCTTAAAACGATTGACCAAAAGTGATCAATGTTGAACAAAAAAAATATCTAAAGTGTTCGGACATGCTGGTTAATTGTACAAGTGGAATTGATTCATGTGAGGGAACCGAATCCTGTGAGGAAATCAATTCCACTGGAATTGATTCCTGTAAAGGAATCGATTGATTTTAAATCGAATCGATGATTGAGAGAAACTCAAATCGATAATCTAATTGCAAAATAATTAACCCGTGTATGGCTAGCTTAATTCACTGTTAGCCAGAAATGCTGTATTGAACTAGTATATCCAGAATGCTTAAAGAGCTTCACATCTCGATGGATCCTAATCTATGGTAGTTTCTGCAATAGACCATTTGCCAATTAGTATTTATGTTAGGTTATGTTCCCACATAGGCAATAAAATGGTCCCCATTATAAAAAAAAAATTGCTTCCATAGAGAATGAATAGATGCGATTTTTGATCACGTGTGGACATCGCGTCCATTCATTCTCTATGGAAACAATTATTTTTTATAATGGGGGCGATTTTTTTTTCTAAATCGTGAGTGCCAGGCGATTAATCTCGGGAACATGTGGGAACATAGCCTTTAGCCCTTACTTCATCTGATTTTAAGCAAATTTTCCAGTCAATAAGGCAACATTTACACAGGCGGTTTTTAACCGCCTGGTAAATGAGCTAAGATCGCAACAATTAGCCCGATTGACCTGTAATTGGGTTACTTTTTAAATGATTCCCAAGTGCCTGCAAAACTGTGCAGGCACTTGGGAATCATTTAAAAAGTAACCCAATTACAGGTCAAGTGGTCCTGGTCGTTGCCCGGAGTGCCGTAGCAGCCCGGAAAACAACTGTGTAAATTTAGCCTTAATCTTAAGTGACTAGCATGCATATACCCTCAGCACATGCACTCAGATGAAGATCCTTGTGTATGGATTACTAGGATTACTAGATTTATTACTGTATGAGAAAAATCCTTATTGCTGAACATTGTACATGTGTATACCAAGATCTGGTAGTTTCACGAGATCATTTTCATTTTTTTTAAAAAAACAATCAAATAGGTTGGTTGAATTCTTCTTCTTGCACTAGACCTAAATCCCTATGTTTCATAAACTATCAATGTTTAATTCTTAGCAACCACTCCTTGCTTATATTAACATGATTAAGCTATGGCTACATATAATTGCTTAGGGTTTTCTTTCAATGATTTCAGCAGACTATGCTTGGGAATGGGAAGCTGAGGATCATGTTTCAGGGAGAAAATAAGGAAAAGATATTCAAGTTTCTATATCATTTTAAGGACTGAAGTGAGGTGGAAATACTAAAAAGGCTCCCCTGTGAAAAAGTTGGTATTGACCATGAAGAGGCTTTTGCGGTTTTCCAAGGTGGTATATAAGACCTAACAAGGAGGGGGTAATGGTGTCTTATGAAGAATGCTTGTGGCAGACTCACATATAAACTGCCTGTGAGACCACAAACACCAACCAGCAACATGTGAGTATGGTATATCCCTCATAGTACAGCCCCAGAGGGAGATATCTATGGGGAATAAAATCAAGCTAACTCCTGGGCAGCAGCATCCCTCTTTTCATGGGGGAAAAGGACTGGACTGTTTGTAACTTAACTCTAAGCATCCATTCTGCTGTCTGGGACAGTGATCATACATATTGTGTGACAGTACCCTAGTTGATTATACCTGTGGTGTGGACATTACAATTACTTTCACAGACACCTGTGTATTAGCTTTAATAAGAGATTGAGTGTGGTAGCTGGGTAGTGAATAACTCTGCACAGGGGTTTTGGTGGTCTAGGACTGGACTGGGGCTGTCTGTGAGAGGTAAAGCCACAAGGACACCTCCTGGACTGCCGCAGAGCATAGCAGGAGTAGATGGACCAAATGAAGCAGAAGATGGACCAAATGTAAGCCCTCTCCTGTGAGGTTACTTCTACCAATCATGATGGAGTCTAGAAATGTATCATCATGCATCTCAGGTGTATGTATTGGAGAAAGCCAGCAAAGTGAAGGTCAGAAGTTAATATGTCTAGTAACTGGGTTGAGATAGCATCAACAAGGATACCTCAATACCCATGACTCAACAGGACCTTACACAAGACAACACTTCCCTTGATGTTCATATGATCTGCCAGTAGAATATTAAATCACTAAACAGTATTGCCAAGAGTTTTGCACAACATTATTATACTTAAGCGCAACTTCAACTACACCATAAAAGACACACATGAAACAAACAAGATTATATTTTGAGACAAACAAGTGAAATCTCATTGTTTTACTGCCATTAGGAGACCCATTTTACAGAAGACTCTAATGAGATGACTGAGATAATGCTTTACTGTAGCTACAACAAACAAGAGAAATCTGGTTCTTTTAGTCCTATCAATTAGATCATTCCGTAATACAATAAAGATCAAATAATTTATGCCCAGCAAATTAGAAACATTCCAGTTCATTCAGCCACAATGCATAAATATTTCCCCCAAGGCATCAAATGTTATGACCATGACTAAGACTAATTCAGATCACTGCATTTTTGTATGATTTACTGTAAACACTTCTGTCCATTTGTCTAACAGAATGGACATAGATATTTTCTAAGGGAAACCACTGTGTGTGTAGCAAAATAAACTGCAGATTGTACGGCAGAAGTACATACAGAGATATTACTAGGCAATTTTCTGGTCAACCCTTGCGTTGCAATTCATTGGACAAAGAAAAACTTAATTTTTGGCATAATCCTATTCTAGTCTGCTGAAGCAGGCAAATTATAACTGATTTTATAAAGCATTTACATAAAATATTATATTCATATTCATTTATTGAATATGTATGAATAACAAATAATATATATTTTAAAATCTTCCATAGGACAATAAACAAAGAGATACAACATTAGAAAACCAAACAAAACTAAATATAAAAATATGATATATTAAATATTATATATTAAAATATAGAGGCAAACTTCAATTTACATAAAAAGAAAAAACAATAGCAGACAACGTTCAGGGTAAAAACATTGAGAATAGTACAAAATCAATGGCAATGGCATATAGAAGCTGCAAAAAAATAGAAAGAGAGAGAGAGAGAAAAAAAAGAAGAAAAAGTCGAGAAAACAGACAATAGAACATAACTGATTACTGTAAGACCGCTTGAACAATGGAATTCAATAGTACATCTACATATCATGATTAGATATGTATGGTCTGCCGCATACTACATGGTATCTTAGTATCCAGCATCCACTCCCACCTCAACATATAACCATGCTTAAATTCAGGTTCAGACATATATGACCCATAAATAGCTGAGAGAAGACGCTTTTGGGAGAAACCTCACAAACAGAGACGTTCAAATTGAGTCAAAGGAGAAAAAGTAAGTTGGCGTGTAAAAGTAAGAGTAAAATGTCAGTTCTGAAGATACCATACCAAGCATGCTCAGGAAGACCAAATTTGTCCGCATGCTCTGGAAAGGGGTGCAATTTCCTGGTGAAGACATCAATCAGATGGCCATTACAAAACTGATGGCATGATGACCAGTTAGAGAACATGAAAGCAGTTAAGTTGTCCAGTATAGAGGGGGTGAAAAGAAAGGAGGTGAGTAACAATGCCAGGGCTTGCAGTTCAAAACGATCTCTAGATCTTCTCCAGATGTCAATATTGAAAGATATGGAGGCTAGGGAATAAGAGTAGGGAATAGTCACCGTACCATTCCAAAACTCTGAATTAAGGTGAATGGGAGAAAGCCACAGCTTCTCCAGCTCTGTTCATCTATTTAAGGTTTTCAAAGACGTCCAGGACACCACTGCACGAAGATAGGTTGCCAGATAATACTTATGGAAGTTAGGAAAGGCCAAACCTCTCTGAGAATTCAGAGCAAATAGGACCGAGGCCATCATTTTGGCGCTTGAAAAGGTACCGGGACTGGCAGGATCTCGAAAAGATACAGAAGTTTGGGGAGAACAGTCATCTTAGTCGAAGCCATGCGGCCGAAGAAAGAAATCGGATACGGCTTCCTATTAGAGAGGAGAGCTCGGATTTTCTCGAAACAGAGGGACAAAGGCCTGATACATGGAGGAGTAGGAGGGAGTAAGGTAAATCCCCAGGTACTTGATGGAGGTGGTGGACCAAGAATACAAAAGGTCGAAGTCAGGCGAGTCAACGTTAAAGCAGGAAGGGCCTCAGATTTAGAGCGATTAATTCTATAACCAGAAAGGGAGCCAAATTGATCAGTCAGACTATGGAGGTTGGGAAGAGAAATCAAAAATAATATATTTTTTATGTGAAAGGAAAATGGCTTTTTAGTTTAAATTCTAAATAATTTACAAAGCAACAAAAAATTCCTTTTCACATGATAATTGAAAAGAATATATTCCCTTATAAACAAATTATTTATGGATATGGAAGACAGATTATTGTTACATTGTAGTTCCTAGCTTTGAAATGCAAGTGCATTTCATATTAGTTTATTATAATATGGAGGAATAATTTAAATGTAAGTTACAGTCTCATATAGATCATTGCTTATGCCACACTCAAGAGACAATTCAATAGTCAAAGCACTATGCATGGGGCTCTTCCCTCTGACCTCTATGACTAAGCCAGTCTAGGGTGTAGCACCTCATGCATGGTGTCAAAGTGCGTTTAGACTTTCTTGCATTAAGTTAATTTAAAATGTCTCCTGAGTGGGTGTTATTTCCTATGGGCTTGGAAAGGAGTTGGAAAGGTGAAAGCACACTCTTGATCCCTGACACCCGTCAATATGATAGTGGGGGAAAAAAACATATTTTGACTTCAGTATACTGTAAGTCTGCCAACATCTCGGTATGAGTCAAAAGTATTGAATTCTTCAAAAAAAAGTCTTATAGTTCGAAAAATACAGTACTTTGTCTCAATTGTCTCAGTTGCCTACTCTCCTTTGTTAATTTCTAATATTGAATGAGCCTTAAGCAGCCCATACACAGGTCAGATTTTCAATCAATCGACTTAAAACGATCAATTTTTTAATCGATTGATTGAGAATTGAGTTTTGCCCACCTGGTTAAATTGACTTAATCCGATCAAAATTGAGTGAAAATTCAGTCGATTTTTGATCGGACTGGATGGTAAATTTTGATCGGTCGATTGAAAATTTGATTGAAAAGTGTGGTCAACCAATTTTTGATCGATTTGTTTTCTACCTATTCTACCTCACTTCTGATTGAAATTTCAATCGGACTATTTTGGATCGATTATTATGTCGAGTAAAAAAAAAAATCGATCAAAAATCGATCAAAAATCTTGTAATACATATGGGGCATGATACAATCGACATACAATTTTATACAGACTTAAAAATTGATTGTTTTAAGTTGATTGATTGAAAATCTGACCTGTGTATGGGCTGCTTAACTCTCCTGTTTTTCCTTCATTCCCAATCTACATGAAATATTTGTGATAAGTCTATGTTTTAAAGCAAATCTCCAAATGGTCTTTATCCATTACAAAATGTTTTATTACTTAGATGTTAAATATGAAATATATAAAATTATATATAAAATGATATGATAACTTACCAATTAGTGGTACGGAATCTGATGTTGCAGGCATAATTTCTGCCACAAGCAGCATGAAGACTGTCAATGACAACAGAACGGTGATGCCTAAGTTATTAGAAAAAAAAACAATACTTACTCCTTGTTATAAAACAAAAACAAAGACAGCTAAAAAAAGCCAATGTATTGCTCACATTACAGACTTTAAGACACAAAATCTCTTAACATCCAACACAGTACCCATCTTGACAACTGGCACGCTATGTCTAGCTTCAGACCTGCTCTCTTACTTCCAGTGTTTATGCACTGGGGGGTTGTCGGGAAAAGTCTTGATAGCAGCCAGGAAGCCACAACAAGGAGGCTAAAGAGCAGTGTGTTGCAGACCCATATACTAGACAAAAATACTTGCTCAGAAGAAGCAGAATGTTCATACGTGTGGCTGTACAATTCTTGGCTTTGTTCACAAATGTCTTGCACAGATCAGCCCTTGCTACAATCTTTCACTTTATGACATGTTGAAAGTTATAATAAGAAATGTTTGCTCTGCATGCAAAATACTAATATTATTATCTTAGTTTCAGCATATTAACTTACTAGCATTGAAGAAGACTTTTTTTTAAACTAGTCTAAATTATGGTTTTATGTTTTGATGTATTTCTGATCTTTTATGTACAACAAATATCATACAAACTCTTTGCATGCTGACTTTTAATTAAAATGTAATTGCTGTACTTCCTATTCAAAATACATTACAAAGAACATTGATGGTGTTGTGCATTGTTAGTTAGCCAATTTGTCAAACTTACAATACTGTGTCTAGAAGCAATAAATGTGAAACAATATCATAAAATGCAATCCTTATACATTTCCATTTTTACTTTGGAAATCCTTTGTTACTCACCTAGAGATATCTTCTCTCCTGAATCAGCAGGCAGGAGGAAAACCAGTAATGCCAATCCAGATATAAGGACACATGGTATGAGTAAATTTAATCCATAGTATAAAGTGCGTCTGCGCATGGTCACAGTGTAGGTAACATCAGGGTATGGTTCCTTACAGCAGTCATAATATAACTCATTTCTTTTCCCTGGGACATCTACAAGATGCAGAAGGTGTGGTTAAAAAAATATTTAGTGGCATGTCAATGAACATTTTTCAGAAAAAGCTGAAATGATGTTCATTGGAGGCAGTATCCTGTTCCAAAGATCCTACTGACAGCTACTACTTAATTGGCTTAGATTAGTCTTTCTAAAGCCTGTCTTCAAGTCCCACAACAGTGTGTGCTTTGAAGATAACCTTCAAAATGTACAAGCTGCGTTATTTAATGTCTTACCAGTGTGGATCAACTACCTACCTGAAATCTAAATCAGCCTAATCATGCTCTGTTAGTGGTAATGGAGGTATTGTTACTATCAGTATATACAGTTGTATTAAGAATAATAGCTGATTCAACAAAAAATAATTAAGCTCAAAATCCTTTTAATATCTTTTAATTCCATACACATCAATTGTATTGGAAATGGGGCATATATGCAAAACATAAAGAAAAATTTATCACATTTGTGTCATTTCTTTACATAAAGTTAGGGTTAAGGGAACAAAACATAGCAGTATCTGCATAGATGCATAAAAACTCAAAAATTCTCAATACAAACTGAAAGATAATTCAGGATTTTGCTCTCTTTATCGCTGAACTAACATATGCTTTATTTCTTTTATTTATTAATATTTAAAATTTTTCTATACAATTTTAAGTTTCTAAGCAATACTCAATACCAAAAAAACTGCAATAAGTTATGTAAAAATACCTTCCAATGATGGATTAGGCTTTAACTGACAAATGGCATGAAAATGTTTCAGTTATATTTCAAAATTAATCTTGTGGTGAAGTGGTGAAGTGTGTAGAAAAGGGATTTAAGGAAAACTAGGTTTGTAAATTTATACGTGCTGATTGGTTTAAAATTATTGGAACATATCTGTTCTGGAAATAAAACTTTCATGTATTTGGTGAACATGAACTAGAAAGAGCTTCGTAAAAATGAGGGTAAATCTAATGCTACATTGTATTTAGGTTACTGGTTTACAATTTGTTTTAGGTTCTGGCAAGAGAAGAAAGTTGGATAAACCTAGTAGATTGGGTGATATTATTTGATAAACATAAGTCCTTTATTAGACTGATCAAGACCAAATCTCAAAAGTTGATCATCTGAGACAATGGGGGTGAAACTATCAATGTTCTAAAAACATTGATCATGTAATATCTATAATATATTTTCCATTATGTGTGTTTGCATGCTTTGAAAAATGGCCCAACATCACTTGTACCCATAGGGAAACTTAGCTCTGTCCTTATGATAATTATGAATTCTATATACTTCACAACAATTAGTCCACGGACCCCATAAAACAATATAATATTCTGTTAATTGATTTCATAAGTTTTTTAATACATAGAATTAATGAATCATTCTTACCTACTAGATCCCACTCTCCATTAGAAATGTAATTAGAAATATCTGCTTCTAACATCTGTAGGTCAAGTAGCCATCCATTATGGGTCCAAGATCCAAATTTTAATTTGCACTTTTGCACATCAAAAGGAAACCACCGGACATCAATATAGCATGTGCTTTTTAAAATTCCTGTAAAGTGGTAGGTTAAATTGTTACAACACTAAATAATAAAAACAAAAATATTCAGTATCGTATATACTGGAGTATAAGCCGACCCTAGTATAAGCCGAGGTACCTAATTTTATCTACAAAAACTGGAAAAACGTATTGACTCGGGTATAAGCCGAGGGTGGGAAATGCAGTCAGATAGTGGAGTTTTCTAAATGAGAAAATATAGAGAAAGCACCATTGCCCCTAGAAATTATTCAAACAGGATTAATTATAGTGCCACATCATCAATAAATGTAAGAGAACACAGGATTATTATTATTAAAGGATGGGTTGTGCAAGGCAATTCTTATTTTTTAGGCTATGGAGTGTTGTATCTGTACATGTAACTGGCCACTAGGTGGCAGAGTGGAGTTTGTTATTGTCCATCAGCTGATTTACCCCGATAGCACGGAGCTGACAGGAACTCAGAGAGATCACAGAAGATCTACCGAAGAGGGAAGCTGCCTGTCTGAAGCATTCAGCATGGCAATTCAGATGAGGTGAGTGGACCCCCCTCAGCTGACTCGAGTATAAGCCGAGGGGAGCACTTTCTGCCCATTTTTTGGGGCTGAAAAACTCGGCTTATACTCTAGTATATACGGTACAGAATGGGGGGATGGTAGCTCAGATGCTTTTTGCTACCAAACTTTTATCCCAATCGTATTTGTTTAGGCTGAATATTGCGAATATAACTGTATATTTAGAAATAGAATGTATAGTTTTATTGATAAACTCATAACCTCTTTTTTTTTTAATTATTGTACACTAGAAGGTACATTTAATACTTGTATTTAAAAATACAATCATAATTGATTTGATTGCATTATTTAAAATCAAGTAGACCCTTTTCACACCAATCCGTTTTAACATGCTATGGGCAACACATATTAATGCATGACCAACAATGGCATTTTATATCCAATGGGCTAATTCACGTGAAAGTGATGGGTTTGGATGGTGCCATAGTGTATGTCAAGCTTTAGATGTCTAAAGCTCCATATCCACACATCAAATCTGATAATAGGTCAAATATGGCTTCCTGACCTTGAATGCTAATAAACATTTTCTTCTATGCACTGCAACAGACAATCTGCATTTTCAGGAGAGAACATGAGTGGAATCTGTTATGTTTCTCTGATGATAGGTTTACTTTTTCGTTTCAAAAGATTTTTATAAATTTTTTATTACAATAACAAAATACATTTACAGTCATACAAAAGTGTGCATAGTAGCAGGCATAAAAGGCATCATCGGAACATAGCATAGAGGCCAATGACCTCAGGAGGTAATACCCGCTACATATTCAGTATACATGGCACGAGCACATCCAGTAAGACACGTGTAGAAACACGCCTGAATGGTGCCATAGTAAATAAAGAAAAAAAAAAGAACAAAATAGCAACAAATCAGCAATCAAAAAAGAGAGAAAGAAGAAATAGCAATATAGAAAGAGGGTGAGGGATGAAAAAGGGGGGGGGGGGTTGGAAAGCGGGGGGAGGGGGAACCTAGGGGTGGACCACTTGACAAGCACCTTTGGTAGGGTTTACGGGAGCTTAGATAGTCAGGAGACGGGCATCTAGGTTCCGGTCATGGTAATATTCCAACCATGGGTTCCAAATTTTTTCAAACTTAACCATGGTGTCCTGAAGTTGCGCATTAATTTTCTCATTGGTGCAAAACCTTAGCCTTGACATGAGCAACCGTAGGGGTACCAGACCACCATGCTTTGGGCAGAACCAGCTTAGCAGGCGTGAAGATAAAGGTGAGTAGTTTTAGTTGGGTGAACGTACAGTCTATGGGTTTGAGCGTTAAAAGGGCCTCAAAGGGGTCCTTGCATATGCTACATCCCAGTACATTATAAATTAGCTGGTACACCCACGTCCAGAAGCGTCTAATTTTTGGGCAGTCCCAACAAATGTGGCACAGCGTGCCCTCAACCGCACATCTGCGGAAACATAGCGATGAGGCTCCCAAGTTCATTTTGGCTAACCGAGAGGGCACCAGGTACCATCTCATCAGTAGTTTGTAATTGGCTTCATTAAAAGACACGTTGACTGATCCCTTGCCCGTCGTCTCCCAGATCTGCTGTCGATGACAGGTTTACTTTAACACACCCCTTGCTATATATTGTACATCAGGATAATTTCTCACTTCTAGCACGCAAGGCTTATTTTTACAATTAATAAATCGGTAGATCTAAAAAATTACAGTAACATGCCTGAAATATTAAATCTACACTTGCACTAAAACCAATAGCAATGGTGATTACAGATTAACACTAACCTGGTGGAATATATTGGCAGGCACCAGAGGAATTGACCAAGACGTTAGTATGAAAGGTGGCATCAAATCTTTCATCTGCACTGAAACGCAAACGGGAAAACTGAGTTAGAAGCACAGTAATAGCAATATAGCAGAATTTTACATGCTTTAAAGCGTTTTTAAACCAATACAAATTAAAAGTAAAACATACCCCCCCCCCCCCCAAAAAAACAAACAAACAAGAGTTCCCCTGCTCAGGGAAGTTATAACAGAATTATTTCCTAAAATACCAGAATGATCTAAGACCAAAAAACCCACAAATCTCTTGATTCAATACACTGTTCTGTGTCTTACATTTGCCAGTGTCTTTGGTTTGTAGACTTGCTGTTTACTTATTTTGTCTGGGCCAATCCAATATGTAATGCCTACCAATGACCATAAGGTAGCTTAGAAAGCATTTAGAAGCACAACTCCATAGAAACCTCTTTTGTCAGTTGAAAATTGTTCTTAAAACTTAACTTTATGACCTTTTCTGTTGAGAAGTTAAGAAATTAAAATGATCTCTTTTTTGTCTCAGTGATAACCAAAAACAATAGAAGAGTATTAGTAGAGTAGAGATTTTTCTCCTACACAAATCATTTCATTAGTGCAAAGTTTTATTAACACTAACTTCTTTTGCAGTATAAACACTGAAAAGAATTAATCATTTGTGATTGCGCCGAATCTCATATGCATCCAAATTACAATTGCCACAAACCTTGTGCTGTGAATAATAGGCTGGATAAATTACCTAATATGATGTGAAAGCCATCCCGGTCATGCTGTCAACTGTCACAAGCCCCAGATGATGAGCACAGTGATAGTTTTATCAAACTGATTTAATGCATACATCAAGCATGAACAAATAGATCAGCAATTATAGAAACACAGCTCTGCACGAACAGTTAAGTGACAGCTCAGATTATCTAAAGTCACGTCATACAGATGATCTGCCTGGAGCTGGAAAATATTACATACAAATAATAATATACAAAGTGTACAAGTAAAACAATTGCCGGTAAACATTTTAAAAGAAAATGGGAATTTTCCAGTTTGGCTGATGCATGTTTGTAGGGCTTTTTAACTGCCCTAGCGTTAGGGACGGCAGCACCTCATCCAGCGCTCCAACTGCTTCTATCGCACTGGACGAGGTGCTGCCGTCCAGTACAAGTCGGGGCTCTGGGAGAGCGCATACTCACACTGTCCCTGTGTCCCCATGCAACATTCCTCTTCGGCTGTTCGTGTCTTCCTCCCCCCTGCTCCGAGTGACGTGATGACATCACTCGGGGAGGTGGCGGGAGATTTGTACAGTAAATAGCATGAAAGCAGTTTTCTATGTAGAAAACTGCTTTCAAACTCCCCCTATGTACTAAATATCGCCAGAATAAAGTCCCTGATGCCCCAGATGTGCCCATTTGCAGTAACCCTTTCTTCCCTGGTGTGATTTTATCACACCAGGTTAGAGAGGGTTAAGTGCAAATGGGAACATCTGGGGCACCAGAGACTTTTTATTTTGGCGATATTTAGTACATAGCAGCATAGTTTTGTGTCCTAATTTTTGTGGTTTTTTTTCATTATTTTTATTTAAAAAAATATTTTTTTATTTTACATAATTGTTTGTTTCAAACATTATTATATTCAGGATGTCTATTAGACCCTTGTAAGGACATATTTTGGGAAGTTACAGGCCTACGACATAAAGAAAAATTTACCATTGAAGTCTATGGTGCACTTTTGGTACAGAAGTCTGGACCTCAGCAGTGCGCTAGGGAGGTTAAGTAACAGGAGCAGCAGGAATGCTGCCCTGTTGCTCCTGTTACTTAAAAAGTGAACGATTGTATACTTTATATCATAATATATTATTTCACCTGGAAGTAAAGGCTATAATAATTTTAAATTTTTTGGAAGTTTTGTGATTCACTTATTTGACCATTTCTCTGGTGCTACTTTACCATTCAGAAATATCCTCATTATAACCCATACCTAACTTTTTTGCCTTTTTGACAAACCCCCATTTTTTTATTTACTAACCTTTGTATACTAAGCACACTGGTGACTGGACATTTTATTTTCTTGTTACATAATTAATACACTACCACTAAGTAAGGTGTTAAGTGTGTACAGATACTCAATTTTCAAGATCATTCCCAATTACTAGAGAACGAATAAAGTGTGCCATTGACCATGCCCAATGTAAAGTTTGCTTAAACTTACAACTTAAAAAAAACTATTGATACAGCAATGCACTCTGTAAAGTGCTGTACAATATGTCAGCACTATATATATATATATATATATATATATATATATATATATATACTTAGATGCTCTGACCTGTGGAACAATGAACATGATAAATTAAACCCATTTACTGTCAAGTGCCATTAGATTCACTATGATAATGATAACTCTTGCACTAGTAAATATGCCTTTATGAATGTTTGAATTTGTCAATTAATTAATCCACAATAGTTAATAGATTGATTTGTTGGTTACATGTTAATCAGTAAATCATTCAATCATACTGGAGACCTACAATCAAGAAGCATATGTGAAATTATTAGCATTGATTGAATTACTGAAAACATTTCACTGCATGAGTAGACAGGCTCAGTGGAACACAAATAAAATATAAAAGCAATCCATATAATACTAGTAGTAAAATAACAGAAAAATATGATCTCATAGCAGTAGCTGCAACCATATGGTGCTCAGAAGAAAATTTAAATTGAAGGAACAGTATGTGCCCCTTCTAGCTTGATTTAAAATATCTCTTTTTCTCTAACAGAGATGGCTTGAATTCATATACAAAGGATCTGACAGAGTAAAACTGCATCTTCCTCTCTCTTAGCTGTTTTAGGTAAAAGGAAGATTTACAGAAAGGTCTTTACCAAGTCTGGTATGTTTCATTGGCTCTCCATGTCAGACGGGCAGAGCCAGATGAAGACAGACTGATACTTGCTCAGTAAAATATATCTCAGTGAAGCCTGAGGCTAGGAAAACAGATTCTATTATTTTAAACTGTTTCTAGGCCTTATTAGATACAGTTACCTCGAGGCAGAGAAGACAACTAGACAGAGAGGGAAGTTTAAAGAAAACTTTAAAAAATACAAATTATGAAATGGGGGATACTCAAATGAGAGCTCTGAAATTAGTTCAGAAAATTAAAAATCCTAAAGTAAGATGTCACTAGCCCATCGTTGTATTTACCTAGTCGTCTTAATTTGGGTTTTGAAAGACTGAACCTTAAAAAGTAGAATTATAAAATTTGAGGTAAAAGAAGATGAACTGCCCAGTGCAGCCATGAGATTACTAATGAGGTGAAGAATGTGATAGATTACTCTGGGCAGTTATTCAATTTTTGTTCTAATATTTGTAAATCAGATCTGCACACATCTCACTCCTCAGTGCCTGATTATGGAATAGCTGTCATACATAAGGTTCTTGCATCTTTTGATGTCTTTGTTCTATATCCTTGCTTGTATTATTTCTCTTGCATTTTTCTTCTTTCTCTATTTTTATTGTTCTGAATTGCATTATGTAATTGTTCTACGTTATACAACACAAGTTTAGTTATTATATGATCAAACCTTTAGACATATTTCCTATGTAGTTTTATTTGTTTGACCCAAATTAGAATGGTTGAAAAATGTTTCTGAACATTTGACTAGCCAACATTGTGAGTTAATTGCAAACATGAAACATAGCTTGAAGGGTTGTGGGAACATTTAAAAAAAATGCTCTACCTATGTGTGGTTTAGTAAAAAGTCTAAATAAAAACTGGAAAAATGTGAACCTTATTTATGCAAAAACTGTGCTAAAGCAATACTGTCCTTGTTTTATGCTGCCACAATCCTTCTCTACATCTCCAGCAATTGTGGTGGTGATACCTTCTTCAGGGACTTTACAATTTACTCAAAAATAAGCCAGTCAAAACAACCATCTATACAAGTAATTTGTTTTCTAGATGCCAACTTCAGAGGCATGGTGGTCTCACTTTCTTTTACCTGGAGCAGTTTTGCAACCAAATACCATTTTGAGCACTGTATGGTATAACCCAAATTTTGCACAAATGATGAACACATTATTTCAGAGGCGCATGTTACCTACATTAGACACTGGATATATTTCTCATACAGTATTCGAAGATGCAGACTTACATACCTACCCATGTCAGAAATATAATGGGAAAAGCAAGGAAAACTTTATCCTAGACACATTTTTTTTAACTTTACTACCACAATGTGAAAGAGCATTCCATTACAATTAAGTAGATTGCACATAAATAAATTCTGGACTCTGATACCATACTTGGAAAGAGTAGGTGATGTAAGGTTAACCAGGCCACAAAACAGAAATCTTGAAAGAACATGGACATGGGTAAATGTAAGATATGGAGGGAGGAGAGGAATATAGTACAGCAATTTTTGGAAATGCACATGACTAATAATTTAAATCTCTTCAAGCACAACAACATTTCTCACATACTTTGAGTTGTCCCATTGTTTATCTTCTGAGATCAACCAACTTTCCTTCATTTTTCAGCAGTCCACATGACCTGTAATTACCTGTGCTTACTTACTGTTTGCATAATAAGTTTGTACTAACCCATCATCTCCTTCTTTCTGTTTGAACAGAAATCTTATAGAAAACTAGCTTCTGATGTACCATATTTTTCAGACCATAAGACGCACTTTTTCACCCCCAAAATTTAGGGCAAAAGGTGCCTGCATCTTATGGTCTGAATGCGCGACCCCCGCGGGCACTTGGCCGCCGGTGGTCGCATTTTGGCTTCCCGCCAGCTCTCCCGGCACGGAGATTAGCCAGGGAGCTGCAGGAGCTGTCAGATGTGAGATGCCAGCCGATGTCCGGCTTTCCCATCTGAACCGAGTAATTGCCTATGCCAGCCCTGAACTGGCATAGGCAATGAAATGAGAGTTATAGATTAACTTGCATCTATACCTCTCTCCTGTCCGTGGGAACTGCCATCATTCTGCAGCCCTCACGGACACAGAAACAGTAACATCAGGAAAGGAGAGCAGAAGACAGTCCGCCCCCCCCCCCTTCCTCTTTCAGATCAGTATGACGTGTTCAGCTGAGCGTGTACTGCTACTAGTGACACCTTCTGGCTGAACTAAATATTGCATCCATTAAATTAATTGCATTAACCCAATTGATGTGAAAACTTAATTAAAATTAATTAAAATTATAGTCCGAAAAATAAAGTACTTAATGTACTCCAGAAACCTAGGGTGCAAATATCACACCAGTTTTGAGCCCTAGAAAAAATTGATGTATATTCATATATGTATATTTGGATGTACTTTACCTGTTGTATAACAGTATGTCAGGAACCCATATCTGATCAGATGGAAATCGAAGGGTTTGAACTCCAGGATACTCTGATTGGTCCCATGTCAAGTAGACATCATTCCAGTACTATTAAAAAAATATGGGATATCAATTTTTTATTGATAAATACAGAACTGCAAGTAGCAACTAGACTAGGAAAGGTAGGTTTGTGGTTAAAATCTAAAACATTGAATGTAAAATTTGGGAAAATGGGCACTTTATAGTCCTTCTGACAGGCCACAATAAACATACAGAATATTGGTGAGCTTTTACCTATAAACTCTAGATGAATTAAAATGTCTGAAGGAAAAATAATCTTTGTTGCCTCCAGCAGTGAATCATATTCATGTTCCTAGGACAGGTTGGAAAATGAAACGTAGAAACTAATATATTATTATGAGCAACATGAACAATATTTCCTTCCAACATTGTATTTATAATGCAGTATATGATTTATTCACTGAATATTGGTGAGCATTTCTATCTAGTTTATGAAACAGTTACAGTGAACTTCTGATTGGCTGTGAAAGTCATGAAACTTTTCTTCTTATTTTCTATTCTCTAAGTTTTATGCTTTGGTCCCTATGACTTCTATAAAAAATTAAAGGGGAAATAAGCAATGTTATGTTCATATTGACTTATCAGTGCAGGGATGTCATGGGTGTACTAAACCTTCCATCCCCCCAAAAGGCACATCACATGTTGCTGCACTTTTGCAATCTTTTAAAACACTTGCATAGCATGAGTTGTGTTACATGATTACATGTGCCATGGTTTGGCAATCTATTAGTTTTGAATGAACTGCTGACACACAAAAACAGACAGTGTGTAAAGCTTTTTTCTGATGTTGAACTCCACAAATCACAGTTGTGGATTATCTTGTATTGGAGCTGTGTTGACTTAATGAATGCCAATTGTATTTAAACTTAATGCACTGGATAGTAAATAAAAGATTTATCCATGAAACTTTGTTCCATTTTCAGAAAAAAAAGCTTGTGGCAGATAAGTCATTTCTAAACCAAATTTAAAAAGAACTGCCTACCTCTCTACTAGAAATGGCCATACTGGTTGGGTGACTAAGAGTGCTGTAGTCAAAAGGTCAGTATGACATCAAGGGGATTTCTACTGTCAGAAAGACATTATCAGTCCCAGGTAGCAGCAAGGCGGTCAGTTCAGCCGCGAACATAACATGTTTGCTTTTCTTACCCTGGCGAACACGGTCTCTGGTGAAAGAAAACCAGCGAAATCTGGAAGTGACGTCAGTGATGTCACGTCCGGATATCTTAATCTGCCTGTTTTTTGTGGATGGACCTATCTAAATTTGGGCCATCACCAGTCCCAGGCAGTCTATAATTATGTTTCATTTGTGACAGTTTTACTGCAAGTTTAGGATACCCCCCACCTTGAGGATACCCCCCACCTGGAAGCATCCCACTAAGTTCAGTGAAGTAAAAATTAAAAAAGCTGTCAATAATATGCTAATGACACAAGACTTTACAAGTTCCTTTGAACTTAAATGGAATAGTCTTTATTAGGATTTGCTCTTTGTTCTTTGAATTTATTTGTGTAATTAAACATTTGTACTTACTATCTGAAGCCATGCATTTGTAACCAAGACTTGATTCTTTTCGTCCTGCAAGAATCAAATACATTTGTAAGATTAGTCAATGTTATTAGCCAACTGTATAACTAGATTAAATACCTACTTGTCAAGCAGCAATTTACAAAGAGAAAAAGAGGTTTATGAGGCTTCTTTACTATGGGTAATTTATGTACAACATACCAGTCTTTAAGTATACCAGCCCCATGTTTTTTGGTATGCTAAAAGTACATAATAATTTAAAAACCAATTACACAATAAAAAAACAATCCTTCTTTAGCTTTACTATGTTTAAGGGAAAGCAACTAGAATACTCATTGGGAAGGGACAAGAAAGAAAGAGATTATGGAAGGAGGCATGGTGGATCTGCAATATTTATCATACCATCACAGAAAGCTGTATTAGATCAACGGTAATGCTGAGAAAATTCTAATTGTTTTTAAATGGGAGGCTCTAGTTTCAACTTAGCAATGAAGCTGGGAGGGTGACAGCATGAATGAGGGAAAATAAATTTTACATGCAGAATAAAATGTGAATCTTAAGGCTGACTGAGAAACTCATTCATCCGGTCACTCAATTCATACATTTTTTTCATCATATATGTGTTACATCCGCCGGTGCTTAGGAGGTATTGGGAAGGCGCTGGTGTCGGGAGTCTAAGCTCACTGTGGGTCTTCACCCAGAGCCCCCCTCCACCAGGCGAGGGGAGGTAGGCAGGAAACCTTGAGGGTCCCCTGTGGACTTTTACCACACACAGTGGGCAGGTCCGAATTCCCTGGGCGGATGTTGGATGCTGTGGTTGGAGTTCCCCTTTAAGGGAGGGGACGACCAGCTGACAGAATAGTCACGATAGAGTCCGGCTCTTTGGGCAGGCGGTGTTCAGGCAGGGTCGGGGTCATGGACCAGAGTCAGGGCAGGAGGCAGGCAAGGAGAGAGTCCAGATAACAGGCGTGGGTCGAGGGCAGGAGACAGTAGGGATCGTCCAGGAACAGGCAGGATTGTATACCGGGTAGTCAATCCAAAGGTCAAGCCTTTTAACATCACACAGTAACTGCAATCACACAGCAAAGCCTTGCTGTGGGTGGGGCGCTTTTATAGTGTGTCATCCAAATGAGACACGCCCAGTGCTGCTTGTGATTGACAGAATGCAGGAGGCTGCAACTATATGGAGACTGCAGAACCAAGATGGCGGCTGGAGCTGCTTCCTGCCAATCCAGGGGACAAGGGGGCAACTGGTAAGCATGGAGGTAAGGGTTGGCACTGTGTCAGTAACACCGCCGAGGTACTGGGCACCGCACGTGGGTGTGCAGGGCACCTGGGCGTAGCTGTGGTGGCTCCAGCTGGTCTGGCTGTGGCACGGGGTCGCCCAGGGCGCCTGGGGACAGCTGTGGTGGCTCCAGCTGGTCTGGCTGTGGCACGGGGTCGCCCAGGGCACCTGGGGACAGCTGTATTTGCTCCAGCTGGTCTGGCTGTGGCACGGGGTCGCCCAGGGCGCCTGGGGACACCCGTGGGGTCACAATATGTATTTTTCACTAGTGATGGACGAAAAGTTTGCATGGCAGGCAGTTCCTGGTGAACATAACATGTTCGGAGTTCGCAAGGCCAGCGAACATTATGGGTGTTCTACCCATGGAGACAAAGTTTGACACAGTCAGGACAGAGCAAAGTTTTGTCAAAATCTGTCATCTTGATATGATTTCCGGCCATAAGACAGCTGCTCTCTGTATTTTTGGGGGGAAGTTTAGCCATTGATCCCCCTCTGTCATGACATTGTCCTGGTGGTTAAACCCTTTTCACACTTTTTTTATTGGTATTGTGGCTACAAATATGACCTGAAGATTTGAGAATATAAGTCAATATAAGTTTCGCAAGTTGGCAGAATTATATTGAATTACTTTGTGTGACTGCATTTAGAAAATATAGTTAGGGATATAAACATTATACCTCTTTGCATTACTGTGATTCTATTGACGTTGCCTTGGGTTTGTTATTCAAAATGATCACTATGGGTAAATTGTTCACTTTTTCCCTTTACTTTCATAAATAAACCTTACAAAAAGGCTTAACATGAAAATGGCTATAAAACTAATTTATGTTGATAAACAAATGTGATTATTACTGCTAAAAATCTATAAATAAAGTAACAAATCTGACATTCAGCGTATATTCTTTGCAGCTGAATATTTCAGAAACTGTGTTTTAAATGGGAGTGTAAAATTCACCCCATTCAGCATATATGCTGAATGCCAGATTCTCCTTTAGTTCTATTCCATATTTACAAGCAGGCCATGCTGCCTTTAGAGATGATCAATGAAATACATAAAATTTTATTTCTGCATTCATATTGCATGCAGATTGCAATGGATTCACAAATATATTCTGTGGCTGCTGTGTTCACATGGCATAATTTGCTAGTCAATGCAAACAGAATGCAAAAGCAGAATGTTAAGCATCTTATGGAGCATATTTACTGTCCATGACCATACACCACAAAGTCCTGTTCAGATGGATCCTGGGCAACTCATTTGTAGCTAAGGTCGATTTTTTACCCAGTTCAACTTTCATGCCCACTTAAATGTGTGTGATTGGCTTGGAGAGAGAGGAGGTCCATGGAGACTAAGGAAACAATTTAAGCTGAACAAGTTGTCAAGTAGTAGTATGTTGTCAAGAATCCAGTTGTATTCATAGTACACAGTCAGATGTTACATATTACTTACATGCAAGCAATTTGATAACAGAAAGGTACTATTGTGACCATCAATGGTCTCAACGAGTGTTCTTTACTTTAAACCTTTGGCCAAATCTTAACACATTTCTATAGGTTTCAAATCAGTCATATTTTTAACTTTGTAAGCATTTCTAGTCTAAAAAATACTAAATTTAATGCAACTCTTTATAACTGGTATATATTTATAAATGGTTCATATACTGTGTCAGAGAATAAAGATAGGGGGAGACCAAACCACTGTGGTTTGCTTCATGTTTCTCTGGGGTCAAATATTAACTGAATACAAAGGAAGTGGATTAAATGGTGCAGCCCAGTTTCTAATTTCATATATTTCTGAGATAATAAATTTTTTTGGCTGTGGTAGTACTTTATGGTCACTTCATTTATAAATCATCTCCGGAACATCTCAACAGATAAAAATAGCTCTAGTTTTATATCAATCATGTTGGATCTATGTAGATAAGTCAAGAAATTAACAATCAAACTAATGTTTAAAAATATGACTTGTTTGGAGCAGTGACAGTAAAGGAAAAGACAACATGCTAGCTGTAATTACTGTACCTTGGACTATTTCTGTATACGGTACACAATTTAAGCTGTGTATAGTCTGGAAAAGGGACCTAAGCTTGTAACCGTAAAGTCATTATTGTCTGAAAATATAAGAGCATTTGTAGAGACACGAGTAATGATTCTGGCATGAGAACAGTAAAGCTAGTATCATGTAACCTGTGGCCACTTCTTTATTCACTATGCTTTGGTGTGAAACAAGCGTTAAAATTTTTATTCAAGAAGTCCTTTAAATAACAGATGGTATTATCATGGAACTGTGCACATAAAATAAATGCATTTTAAGTGGAAGACAGGATTGTCCATCAAGCAACAGCACTGTATAACAGGCCTACATATTACCTTTTACAATTCTAAAAACAAATGTTTTTATAAAAAAAGAAAATCAGTAGCAACAATTACTTTTTTTCATATTGATCCAAAATAATATGTGATGGTTATCTGTATTGTTTGGTATATATACAGTACAATATATACAAGCACAGTAGTTGTAATAGTTGTTAAGGTGGGTTTACACGTCAAGATTTTTTCGTCCGACAAACGAACGATTTTTTGGTTCGTTGTACAAAAATCTAGAACGGCAATTTGCTCCGATGGATTTTTTTTGTTCGATATCGAACCAAAAATCGTTCAGAAGGTTATCGAAAATGTTGGTAAATTTTCATCTGTCATTTATTATTTGTGTAAAAAACGGACGCTCCTTATTTCACTCAATATTTTTGACTCGATTTTTAACCAGTAGCATGACGTATTTCCTGCGCAATGAATGTTGGGATTTTTACAATGTAAGATTTTGATTCGTCTTTGATGTTGTTTATATTTTATTTCCAAGTAGAACTTTCCGAACTAAACAATTGCATTGTGGACGAACGTAACAACGTGCTGTCTGTAGCTGTGGTATAAGGTGTTTCAAAGATATATATTTTAATATTAAATGTTCGTTGTTAATAGCGATATGTATGTATGTATGCCCACAGAATACATCACTTCCTAAAAAAAATCTGAAAGATTTTTCATTCGTGGATCCACTGATTTTTTTTCATTCGATATTTGCGTCGGTTGTACAAAAATCTAAAAAAAATCTAATTACCTTCGAGAAATGGACAAACGATATCCGATAAAAAAAACTATCAAAAAATTGAATCTGAAGTTGAACGAAACAAAAATCTTGATGTGTAAACCCACCTTTAAGGTTGATATACACAATCTTACTATACAATTTCTGTACAATCAACCATGTAATATGAGGACCTTTCGAAATCTTCCAATCACTATGTCAGGGAGGATGCTACATAGTTGTTGGTAGATCTGAAGAAAAATGTATGGAGTGATCTAAAGGTGTTTGGGGGGCTTTAGAGCTACTCATATTAGTGCACAGCCAGATACTTGTATCTGAGCTGTACCATACCCTTTTTTCTTACAAAAAATGTTTGCTATGATCACTCTCTGATACTTCCTATCTGATAACTGTACATCTGACTAAGGATTGCTTTTTCCTATAATTAGCTGTGATTCTCTAAGATGATGTCTACTAGTAGGAACAACATAGCATAGTTGTGTCACTGGATTCATAAAGTCAGTCTAGATGAAAGATAAAAAAAAATGTATTAATGTTCTCAGCAGTAACAATATCAGGGCTAGGCTAAATAGTATCCGAATTCAATGCCACATAATATACCACTTTATATTTAGACATCCGTTGGATAGTGCTATGTAGTTTACAGTAGATATTATAAACCTAAACAAATGAGAATGTAGGATAAAAAGTTATAAATATTTTTAACTTTGTATGTTTTATAGTTTTTTTTTACCTGTAACACAGTCCTGTACTATGGTGGCTGCAAGCTGTGCACAAGCAAGGGCACAGCAGAATTAAAATTTTGAAGCAATAGGGACAATCCAGATCCCAGTACCACAGTGTCTATGAGCATAGTTGGCCATGGTACCACTGTAGGCAAGATTAGGGTGCTGCCAGCTGTACCATGTAATTGATTAGCCATATGGAAAGATTTCCAGAAAGAGAATTTCTATTGAGGATTTTTAAGTGCCAAGGTATTTTTTTCCATTATTGTTATAGTATTATTTTTAGGGTGCTAAAATTACTTTTGCTGAATTGGTTCTAGTTTTTAAAGTAATGGGCATCCAATTCACCCAGTGTAACTTGTGTGTGATAACAAATGCAATAACATTTGTCCTAGGTAATGAAATATCGTAATGTTAAAATCAACTTTGTGAAGCCAGAATTCAACTATGAATTTGCAGAGGAAAGCAGAGGTCAACACAATTATTTTGTCAACCCAGTTTTGGTTTATAACCAAAATGTTCTGTCTCAATAAGTATATAAATACCGTATTTTTCGGACCATAAGACGCACTTTTTCACCCCCAAAATTGGGGGGGGGGGGGCTGAGAAGGAGCTGTCATTTGCGATGTTCGGCTCTTCTATCTAAATGCCGCATCCCCTGCATCCCCACCAACGAGAACACAGAGGAGAGCTGTGTGCTGTGTTCAGTTCGGCTATGGATGGCTCGGCCGGGGTGCAGGGGATGCCGAAATCCACAGAACACTGAACAGATCAGTGTAGTGTGACGTTTTGTGCTGACAGTGTACTGCTGCTAGTGACACCTGTGGCTGAATTGAATATATTTTTTTTTTATATTTTTTTTTCTGGATTTTCTGCCCTAAAAACTGGGTGCGTCTTATGGTCCGGTGCGTCTTATAGTCCGAAAAATACGGTACATATACAAATTATAACTATCAAGAAGCCAGCATTAACAATCCTGATTTATTCTTCCACATCTGTGGAGAGTACATGGTTGGAAAAAAAAGATAAAATATAACACACTTTGGACATCAGGTATACCTGGCTTATTTAAGAGAACAGGATATGTCTTGGGCTTCACATATGGTTTGAAAAACAAAAGGTTAAATAACTTTATGTTAACTATTAACTAACTATTAAATATATTTAAACTAAAGTCATAATTATAATCAGCACCATAAACGAAATAAATAAAATCATTCAGAGGCACCAAAATCACTGTATACAAGCAGTATATATAGCTGTACACTGTGTAATACACCACCTTATTTAATGTGATACCATAAGGACTTGGCAACCAACCATTCAAAATTCAAGCTCTGCAATGTAGGAAAGCAGAAAACAGGGCATTGAAGTAGTGTTTTTGTACAGTTCCTTTTGCCCACTGATATTTATCTTGCTGCCTGCAATGTGATTTCACACGTGATGTGACAATATTTTAACATAGCAATTAGATAATAAATCAAACCTCTGCCACATGGGAATTAGTCACAGGCATTCCCTTACCTGGAAGCATCAGGAATTTTTGCTGAGGTAGCATAAATAGTATAGGAGAGGGTGACTATAAGGGGGGCAGGGTGCCTTATATACAGACAATAGTGTGTGCTTTGCTTGAATTTCATATTACCATTATAGGGTATAGGTCAAATGCCTATTGTGTTTTCTTATAAGTTTAAAGGATTCTCTCACCAACCTCTTGTGCAGATCTCTTGATATAATTGCAAACATCTTCTATACTACCCCTTGTATGGCAATCTCCCGCGCAAGATTTATGATAACATACACATATACATGATTATGATTATGAGGAAAAAAAAAAACTTAAAAGATTTTAGTAAATTGCTGCATTATAACAAAGAGTGAAAAATATAAGGGGTCTGAATACTATCCAAAACCCACTGTATACAAGTAAATTAGAGCATAAACTCTGAAAAAACTAAAGCTTGAGTAGAATTAGATAAGCTTGCAAAAACCATTCATTAACACAATTATACCATTTGCCATCCGTTAATAAATATAACTTAATTTCAATAGAAAAACATTTTCTATACTATTCATCTGCGCAATGATGAATCTAGAGATTTATGAGCTATAGGGCAGTCTGGAGCCTCATTCAATTCAAATGCTTAAACTGCCTGAGGGGCCACATAGAAGCAGTAAAGGTCTGCATGTAGCATAAAAAACACCCAATTGCCATATCCAAGCAAATATATCTACCCATGCTGTAACTGAAATAATTGAACTACTAGTTTATGGATACAGGTGGACTATTATTGCACATTTCAATGCCAACTGTGCTCAATTATGTGCTCCAGCACAGAGGGTTGAAACCAACATTTACTTCTTGCTAAGATGACAAAAAATATTTCATAAATGCTGACCAGGGAAGTACACCACACTGACTGTTGGCACTGTGCAGTAAGGACTCGTTCTCAGTAGCTGCACTGCAGCTGGGGTGCGGTACAGTACCACAATGCATCGCAGCTAGAATAAAAAACCAGTGTAGCTTTTACACTAGGCTTGCAGTGACAGCACATTGACTTCTTGCACTGTGTTGTAGAGCACACTGACTGCTGGCACTGCGTTGTAAAGCACACTGACTGCTGGCACTGCGTTGTAAAGCACACTGACTGCTGGCACTGCGTTGTAAAGCACACTGACTGCTGGCACTGCGTTGTAAAGCACACTGTGTTGTTTTTTAACTGTGGTGTGGACTAGAGCACTTCAACACTACCTGTTTGCATGTCACCATAAAAAAACGTTTGGCAGTAGCATGCGGAGTGAAGGGGCATGGGCACTTTGGGTGGAGGTGTTTGCATTGTCTTTACATGCCAACATGACACACAATGAGCAGTGGTAGCCTCTGGGGTTTGGGTGGCAGTGGCATGCACTTTGTGGTGTGTGTCTGTGCATGATTACATCCTTCTTTTAGTATAAAGGAATATAGTATATGTATAAATAATAATTGTAACATTTATTCATGACGAAAGGTTTTAGTGACCATCATTGATCGTTAGTGTCAGTTTCCTGCTGCAGTGAACGCTGGGTGCAGCCTTGTTGTTCCAGATCCTGGGTCATTTGAAGGAAATCTTTGTGCTGAACATAATCCCATCTATTGCTGTTTATAGCTAAATACCACTAGTAATGACCATTCCCAAGCTTATATTCACAATGTGACCTGTTCAGTTACTGCCCATTGTAAATAAAATATTGTTAACGGCACATTATATGGATATTTATACAACTAGATGTATTTAATACTGATCAGGTTCATTTATTTGTGTTGCAATTGTTCTTTATTGCACAATGTCTTTTATAGTTTAAGAAATTCTTATTTTGTTATAGAGTTTAGAATATTCAGTAAGCATTACCATACTGTATTTCAGTAGATGACACTGTATTTATAACAAATACTCATAATAACAGTGATTTACTACTCTCAACAACAAGCTTAAAGAGCATATGTATTTACAGCTGAACATACTTTGGTCATCTACTGTACAGGACATCTTGTTGTTACATATGTTAGAAAATCTGTAAATTGAAGTGTCACTTTAACACATGCATACAGTATGGTTGGCTTCTGATTGATAATGTAATTTACAACATCTAAATTATCAAGTAAAAAAAGCCGAATTCAACTAAATTGTAAAGTGGCAAACTGCTAAATATGCATTTGAAAATACATTGTCACCCTAATACATAGATACACCTGGAAATATGACTTAATACACATTTTGCCAAAAAGCAACCAAAACAAGAATTTAATTTTGTACAGCAAACATCAAAACTCCAAATGATATAAAACTTATAACATTGCCACATACTGCATAAATACATTAAAAAATGTATGTACAACAAGAGATATTGATCATATTAGACTTTTATACAATGTTGCAGATGAATGATATATCCTCAACGTGTTTTACCTGAAAAGGTTTTTCAACAAGTTATTAAAGACAATCTCTATAGCAAACAAAACATATTGTAACCATAATTATCTTTTTGCAACCCCATTGGATTGCCTACCATGATTTTGTAGGTACATGTCAACAGCACTCTTGTTTACATCTCAAACTCCACTCCATACATCTCTCAGACCCCACACATGGTTCACCTCCCCTTCTGCACCCTGGGACTCTTTTTTCTTTTTTGTTATGTTCATTAAAATGACTCATATGTTATGACCTAGGGCCGGGGTACTCAATAGGTGGATCCCGGTCCAGATCCGGACCCAAATAGGGTCACATGTGGACCTGCGGCTGCGGCTCATTCCTCCCCTCTTTCCTAGTGAGAGCCGATGCTTTAAAGCGAAGGAGAAGAGCTAAATTTGTGTGTGCTGTGCTTCCCAGGACAGGACACACCCTCTCCCCTTCTACAGCTGTAGAAACTTAGCTGAATAAACCTGTGTGACACTAACTTTGAACATTCATAGCACGAAAACCATTCATAGTATAATCATGAAACTTTTAGGATCAGTAATGCTCCCCTATTACTACTTACACCCTGAGTTTCACCCCTCTAGCTACAACACTTATAAGTTAAATTTCAGCTAAAATACAGCTATCAAATATTGCTTCCCTATGAGCATAAAGCACATAGATCTTTGAACCCCTGCATAGAAGAACCTTGACATTTTGGGGGCTACCAGTTAACCCCTGAGACTACATCCATTTAAAGAGGTCCCTGAGAATCATTCTTACTACTAAAACCCCCTATCAAATATTGCTTGGATGTAGTCTCATTTTTTAGATTGCCAATTTTTTTCAGTTGTTATTGGTAAACACATACAATTTATGTCACTTGGATAACCGCAGGGAAACATGAATAGCTATGAAAGGTTGCAGATAGGGGTGTCACATTGTAAGGGTGTTGGAGCATCTGGGGGTTGAAAGTCAGGGAGTAGGCATATGTAAAGCCCTAGCTCCATGTCCACTAAAATCCCTGTGTTGAACACAGAGATTTTGTTGCAATGCTCAACGGCGATGAGATCTGGGGGTTCAAACATTACTGGGGGTAACATTTGACCCAAAGGCAGCTGGTGACCTGTGGATGGAGACAGCTAATCAGAGGCTCAATTAGGAACAGGGAGGTTTATCTGCAGCAGAAATTACCATGCAGGAGACTGACGCAGAGGACAGTAAGGAAAACCACCCTACATATGGGGTGAGTACCAAACATCATCTCCTGGTACTCATCTGAAGAGCTCACTAAAAAGTTATGTGCACCCCTAGATAGGCATTCTCTGGAGGCCTCAGGCCGGGGGGAAAGGGAGTGCTAGTGGTAGGGGGCCCTGAAAAATTACCTAGTATGGGGCCCCAACATTTCTGATGGCGGCCCTGCACAGGAAGGTTAATAAAAACTTGAATTTATATCAATATTTCCTAAAGGAAGCTTTGTGAGCAGAGAAAATGGCCATCCCAGGGCTCCTCAGGTCCTCCTACCCCTTTCACCCTCCACTGACCCCTCAATATATACTTGTGAGGTGCCCCTTGTCTAGTTATTGAATACATATGTTTGAAGCTGTGTCCTGTATAGACAGGGAGAATATTTATATAAATGTACTTGACTACGCCAGGCTTCTGTCCGGTGGACCGGGTCAGCGTCGTGAAAACTGCCAATCCGCCGGCAGTGCACAGTAAAATTCCAAACTCCTGACCTCAGACTGAATGGAAATTTGGTAAGTGGACCTTTCAAATTTATATTTGAGTAGCCCTGACCTAGGGGGATACAGTGCGATAGAAGCATTGTACCAGGGTCTAGCGGGGGAGCACGACCATGTATTGGATCTAATGTTTTTCCAAAGAAGTCCTAGAGATATAAACTAGAGTGCTGTTGGGATGGACTACCATTCTTGTAGACATGTATGCACAGAATGATAGCAGGCAATCCAATCATGTCGCAAAAAGATATATATGGTAACAATGCTTTTTCTTTCCTTTAGAGTTTGTCTTCAACTCCTTAACTCCTTGTTGCAAAAAAACTCTTGAAAAAGCCTTTCAGGCAAAATGTGTGGAAGATATATGATCAATCTGCAGTCCAATATCGTAAATAAACTATTTGTACATTTGTAAAAAAAATATTTTTTATGTATTTATGCGTTATGTGGCAACATTTTTATGTTTCTTATCATTGGAAGTTTTGATGTTTTAAACTGTTCAAAATAAAAATCTTATTTGTTCAATGTTGGTACCTTGAAACCCTCTGGTAAGGGGAGGTGGTGCATAAATCCATTGAAAGAGATTTTTTTATGCTCACTGCAAGGTCAACAAGGTTTTCCTGGAAATATAACACCTACAAGGCATACCATTCTAAATCTATAAGCATCAATATAGAGCTTGTCCACTCTCTGAAGCCATACCACCTGACACTTTTCATATGTTTGTATGTTACTCTTCAATAAAACCACTTACAGTTGATGTTGGATTTCTTGCAGGGATTCCAAAGCTGTCAGCTGTTGACAGTATTATGATTGAATTCACAGAGCTCATCATCCTTCTACAATTTTCTACATTTCTACTATGGGTTTACAAAAGATGAATTGTATATTTCTGTGAAAACAGGTTGCAGGTCATGGAAGAAGCACGGAAAACAAGTCTGCAATGGTTACCTTCTGCTGTCTTCTGGTTGTTTAACATGTCATCACATTGCTGGACAATATGATTGCTTATTGGTTTACTTTTGGGGACATAGAAAAGCTAGATTAAAACATATAAGATCTAACTTTTTTGTGAATAGAGAAGTACATGAAGGCACGACTGTACTCATTCCCTATGAAGGAAATATATATCGAGTTTCCCCCTTATTAAAAGTGTCTCCCAGACTTTTTATGAGGGACTGGTGTCTGTTTTCCTAATAATAACTTTAAGAATAACTTTTAAGGCATAAAACTGGAGGTTTTTTAAGTGCACGGTCTCTTTTAAATCGATAAAAAACAGCATTGCTTTAACACTATTATTCAAATAAGAACCTCCCCAGAGCACCTGCTTTGAGGAATAACTTCATGTATACAACTACAAAGGTCAGTGTTATAGCCGGTCAGAGGTATATGAGGTATGTAGATTAAGTACTTTGGAAAAAAAAGGCTGTTCATTACCTTCTTCATTTGGTTGTTATGGCCGCTGTTAAGTTTTTAAGTACTTGCTCACATCCTTGGTAGTACCATCCTAACCAAACTTAAATATTACGAGTGCCCATGCAATAGGGGTTTATGTTTCACCTGTACTGTATATGTATCCTGTCCAGTCTTTAATAATTAATATATAATCTACCCCTACATCAATTATGAACATAATATCAAAATCAGCATTTCATCAATGTTACATTTCAGGAAGTAAATAAACATGCAACAAAATTATGTTTGGATGTAATTTACTTTTTCATGAGGTATATATGCAAATATCAATTACTATACCAATATTGACTGACAGATAATATGCCTGCCAGATGTATCAGAGATATCGTTAGACAGTTAACTATAATCAATAACTGTGTGGGACTTACCCGGATAGCATCAAATTTTGAGCCACATAGGCGAACCGGTGGGGGAAACGAGAAGTCAACGGGCAGAGCAATGGGGCAGCCACTCCCCCTAAAATAATTTTTTGCATGTTTATTTACTACCTGAAATGTAACATTGATGTAATACTGATTTTGATATTATGTTCATAATTGATGAAATTTTGGGGCGAAACATGTTGACAAGACAACCTAAAGCACAGATTTTTTTCTTTTAAACCAGTTTAAACCAGAAAAAAACTTGTCCATATGGGGCATTCCCAGTATTGTATTCATTGTTATACTAATTAAATGTGTTAATATGTTTTCTATATGAATGTTCTTTTGGGGGCTGAGGGTACTTTCAGTTCACTCCATTGCCATTTAGGGGATGAGCAGCCCAACTCATTAGAGATGTGAGTTGTCTACGGTTTTTTCTGCATCGAGAACTTTTGTTTGATTGAAAAAGTTGTTCGGTACTCAATTTTAAAATCTATTGTTTTCATTTGATCAAATGAGAATATTGAACTGCGTATGGCCACCATTAGTCTCCTATGTCCATACTGTTCCATTATAGATATGTCATGCAGACTTGATTGCAAACTACAGTAACACATTGGACTTTTTTTATGGGCAACAATAACCCACGTTTGTTGCAGTGTTGTTGTTACAGAGTAGTAATGAGAAGCATAGGTTATATTCGCATTTGCAAAATACTGAAAATTTTCGCCTAATATTCGCAAATTCGTGCTCTCCAGTCATTGTTACCTTCATTGCAAAAAGATTTTACAGAGTTTGTCGCGGTGTGTTACATGCTGTTTCACTATGTCACTGTGTGGCTAAATGTACAGTTATGTATAAACCTGTAAACTCTACTAAAATGTGCATTTGCAGAGCAGGAATGTAAAGGGTACATGATATGGGTGCAAAACAACAGCTTTTGTTAGATCAATCCAAGGTTACACATACAAAATGCAGACCCCTGGAATATAACATGTTATATCTCGCTTCATTTATTAAAACCATAAGTTAGTATGCCTGGGAACCATTGCATTGCAAATATAATATATCCTCACTAGCCTCTTTATGAGGTACACCTTGTTTAAACCATGTTGGCTTCAAAACTGCCATGCTTCTTTATGGCATATATATAACAAAGTTCTGGAAACATTCAAACACACAAAAGTGCTCTATTGGATTAACTGTATAGCTCGTTTGAGTATGAACTGATTGTTATAAAAAAAAAAACAGGTGACATGATATGAACTTTGTAACATTACACCATATCCTGCTGAAAGTAGATGATGGACACACTATGATCAGAAAGGGACATGGTCAGCAGATTTTTTTTCTATTATCTATTATCTCTATTATTAAAACAATGCTTAGTTAGTACTATGGGGCACAGAAAGTGTGCTAAAATATTATGCCATATACTAGTACTACACCAGCCTGAACCATTGACACATTGAAGGCAGAATATAATCCATCCATTATTTTATCATGTGATGGTTTCCGTCATCTGTGCCAGCAAAAATCAGCAGAGCCAATGTTTTTACAATGTTCTATTGTCCAATTTTGTCCTTCCTGTGTAAATTGTAGCTTTGGTCACCTCACATGGCACCGCAGTTGTATATCTAATAGCTTGCAACTGTGGGCTGTTCTATATAGGTAAAACTAAACGTGAAATAATATTTAGCCATTCCAATGGCCTGACATGTGACATTCCACCATAACTATGATCCCTCTGGCAGTATACTAACCCATATAGCTTCCAAAGTGCAGGTGGTGGTGGTGGTGGGGGGATAATGTGGATAGCACCCTGTTACAACAGGAACAAAAAATTATTTACAAATTAAAAGCTAAAAAAAACCTGGGTCTAAATGAAGTTATTTCATTCCAACCCTTTCTACCTGAGTAATAAATAAACATGGATGGCCTTGGTGCCAACAGAATATATTCTTTATATGATTTCTGCAATGTGGGATGTATTTTCAGATAGGATTGCTAATATGTATCAATTGTAATTAACTGTAAAATAAATGTATTAATTAGAATGAACAATATTTAATATTCAACATTTATTGATTATATTTATTCTTTTTTGTATCTCAATGATGGGTGATGGAGATAACTCTGCCTGAGTTCTGGACCGGGTTGTCAAACTGGGTCCCTCCTCTTGCCATCTTATTGTTAGCAGGAAGCAGGTAACTACCCATTTGTTCATCTGGGAAGCCCCACACCTTCACGCTCCAGCCCTCAACGATGGTGACGTACTTCTGGCTGGGACTGTGGCACCGGCCCGACTCCTAGCTGGCGGTGCAGCCACTGGCAGGTTTGCCAGGTACCCGCCCCACCCACTAGGGGCTCTTGGCACCTGAGCTTGCCGATATTTGATCAATAATGGTTTATGCTAGGAACACACGGCTCGATTTAAACATACAATCAATGTAAATCATTGAAAATTTACATAGATCGTACTAAAACTAGAGGCTCTTGGCACCTGAACTTGCCAATATTTGATCAATGTTGGTTTATTCTAGGAACACACGACTCGATTTAAACATACAATCGATGTAAATCATTGAAAATTTACATAGATTGTACCAAAACTAGTGGCTCTTGGCACCTGAGCTTGCCGATATTTGATGTTGGTTTATTTAGTCAAAAACATAATTGAAGGAAGTCCATCATAAACACACCAAAATGTTTGCCACTGGATGTATAAGTATGCTAATTATTTAAATCTATACAAAATAATATTCGATATACATTCGATGTATACTCCATCGTTCAAAATTTACTGACATGTCCGATCGATTTTTTTTGTAAATTTCCATTGATCTAAGTCGATCAAACTATGTGGACAGGCATCGATATCCAGTCAATTGGCTTAAAAATCGAACCAGAAAATCAAAACGTGTATGGGGGCCTTTTAACTTGAAATTTAGAACAGAAATGATAACATTAGGAGAGCTGAATTAGAGAATGACTACACAAATGAGTCTGAACAGTATGTCACGATTATGTGAAAGCAGCAAAGTTAGAGATTGTCTTGCAGAAAGCTATAACTGGTGTTTTTTCTTTTATGCAAACTGTTTACGGAAAATAAGTAGGAAGCTTTTATTATTACTGTACAAACTTCAAGGTTCAGCAGATTGATAACACAGCACATGGATTTCCTATTCATTTAACAGGTGTACATGCAGCTGAAAATGTTCAATATGGAAGGCTTATTCAATGGGGTTTTCTGAGCCACAGTTTATGTTAATGCCCATTAGTCCTAAAGGATATTCATGATCACACAACTCTAATTAACAAACATTTCCATAAAGATGTTTGTGAATATGTAAACACACTTGAATGCAAAATTCAGTGTAATTACCAATTAAGAATGTAACTAAATGTCAACATCACAATGATGTGTGATTTCAGCGCAAAGCAAAAAACACAAAAAAACTATTTAGGCAGCATTTCTTGTAATGGAAATAAATTAATTGGGTTGCTATTCTAAGTCACTTTTCTTTTTCTATTACCTATTTACAAAATATAGGTTTTACTTACCACGTCGATTATTTGAAGAAGGGAAAGTTGTAGTTCTACAAGTAAAGGCTGGGAGTCATTCATCACAGGTCTTTCAAGGCGATTGTAATTCCTTAGAAGTTCTCTGTAAAGTTTCCTTTGGTATTCACCTTGATGGGAACCTTTCAAGACAAGAAGGATTTTAGAATACATTATAAAATATTTTTTTAATCCTTAATTTGTTATGTATAGTACTAATACTCATTTAACACTTATTTAACATACTATTATTACATAATACTTAAAGTACTTAATACTACTTAATCTGATCGGTATGTTTCAAAGGAGTGATACCACCCAAATAGGGATAGAGTGTTTCATGTATGGTGGTGTTCTTAGATTTCCTCTAATAAAGATTGTGTTTTTGGCCTATTTTTATGGGCTTTTGACTTGTGTCAATGGTAGGCGTCTAATAGTATTTACAAAAAAAAAAACATTCGGAATTCATTGACAGTTGAACATGACCTGTATTCAACCTACTTCAGTCAGATTTTCATTGCCCCTTATAATATGCAGCTCCTTGCATATTTAGATGAAACTGATCAATAGCAAAATACTTACACTAACCAGAATTTTTTTTTTATAATTAGAATTATTTAGGTTAAAACTGAGGCTTTAGAAATTATTGTCCTTAACCATAGTTGTTCTGAAGTCACATGATTCCCCAGCCTCAGGCCACAACAAACTGCAAATGTCCAAAATATATCAATGTCTTTTAGAAGTACAGTAAAATTAAACTGATTACAATGGCACAGCTGTGCCTGGGTGCCCCTTGCTGACTTCATCCTTGATTCCAGTGTAAGGATCTTGGGTCCGGTTTGGAGTCCAGGGGCTGAAATAGCTACACAGGTGCAGGCAAGGCCGGTTTACTAACAGCAGTAGCAGAGAGGGAGCAAGCAGTATCATATTTAGGAATGCTAGGTCAGTAGCCAATGGTGTCAAGTTAGTAAATGAGAGAGATGTTGGGTAGTCAGCAGCCAAGGGACAGTACATGGATAATGATCATAAAAGGCTCAAGACGTGATAAGCAGCAAGATATTGGCAGAAGCACAATAGTCTGGCAATGAGGAAGAGCAAGCATATGGCTTATATAGGTAATACATAGGAGGGACCAGGAGTTCATGGTTAAAAGAAAAACTGGGTCACAATCGAGTACAATGGATCGATCAACTAGATCAGGTATGCAAAGGTGAGTGTGGCTTGGGGTGCTTTTGGTCATGAAACTCTACCCTGAGCCACAATTGGTAGTACTGACAGGGAGTTTAAAAGGGATATTAAGCTAATGCTTAATCTACATCAAAAATGGGTGCAGCAGAAGGAAAGGTCCTTTAAAAGGCTTTGATTATGTTGCGTTATGGTTGCCCTTTATAACAACAACCAAGGTTTCAAGACATCTATTAGGCAAGCTGCCAACTATAGTATAGAATAATTACAGGAAAAGAATGTAAAGGATAAAAGGAAATCTATACAAGTTTCCATTATGATGCAAGATAAACACACTGCAGATAATACTACATAAGATTTCTAATGGATGCAGTGGTATCGAGTGCTGTTACCATTGCAAACAATGCCTTCACATGCACAACATGTTTTCATAAATATAATCATGGCAATCACTAAAGTGAAATGGTGGTCTTCAATACCATGCAAGAAAACCTGCCTCCTTACTCTCTATTATTCATATATTTATCCTAACTGCCTTCATACCAAATATACTGTTATCTGCATAAGAAAAATCAATTCCCCCTTTTATGGTACTTTAGTGCAGGGAGTCCTAATGCATGGTTAGGTCATATCCTGTTCAAACAGATTTGTTTTCTTAATAATGAAAACAACATTCTCTTGCTTAGGGCTAAAGCAGTTGTCATACAGGAGCATTTCTGATTTGTTAGTACATTGATCAAGCTTTTCTCCTGCTCCCCTAAATAAATCAACATAAGGGCTTGTTTCCACTTGTGCGGAAACCGGCGGTTGTCCACGATGCGGATAAATCCGCGGCCATTCTGTTCAATGGGCTCGTACCTGCCGCGGTCAGGGGGCGGCTGAGGCACGGTCCGCCGCTCAAAAACTCAGTTCACCGCGTTTTTGATCGCAGTCCGCACTCTTCCGCGGCCGCCCACCCCTGACCGCGGCCATAGAGGTGAATGGCCGCCGCCGGTTCTTAGGGGAGGCGGTTCTTAGCGGCGGCGGTTCCGCACACGTGGAAACAAGCCCTAAAAGTGAGTGTTCAGCCTACATACAGTCTTTAGAGTAAAATATATAAGTTATAATTTTAAAAAAAAGCTTCCGCATTTTTACTGCTGGTGCCACCCCCTATTCTGTGCTTCCAGCACTCCAATGAGACTTCATACAGTGTAACCTAAAATCTACTTAATTGCATTTCAGAATACTAGCTGTGCTGTGACTGATCAATGGGAAGAAAATTACAGTATATTCAAGGGGGAATTAAATGTAAACCCCAAATGTTAATCTATCAGAGCCAAAGGTTCTATCAGAGCCAAAGGTTCTATCAGAGCCAAAGGACAAACCAACAACAACACATCCAAATCAACTGCAAAGCATATATTGCTATAAGTTTTGTAAAGCAGCTAGTTAACTTTACTTGTTAAGCCCCCCATACACCTTACAATCTAACCATACAATTTCTGTACAATCCACTTTTGTTCCACCTTCCAATCCCTATGTATTCTATCAGGGAAGCCACAATACTACAGTGTTGTCGGTAGATCTAATGGAAATATTTAAATGAGCCATTCCACTTTCGGCAATGCACAAGGTGTGCAATTAATAAGAAGGAAAACTTTGTATTTTGCAACTTACTAGTCCTTAGATGTGATGTTTGTTTAAGTTTTCTTGTGTTAGACTTTATTTCTACATGCTGACCCAGCTGGTACACATCTTAGAGATACCCATTTGCTCTTCATTATGTATGGATGAGAAATGTAGCCACCACTGGAAAGATTCAGATGACCTTGCATAAAATATTTACAGAGCATTAATTTTACCACAAGTATTTAAATAGTTAAAACTGTTGTTTTTCCTTTTAAGATAAAAGATTTAACTATATGGATAACAGCTGATGATTTTATCCATCCCTGTTTGTGTAAATGAGTTGTCCTTTTACTTTTAGTTTTGTTTAGTCTGCTAAAGCAAGTGGGGAAAAACAGCACAGCTTGCAGGTAGTGATGGCTGAACTGTCTGCCCGGAGAACATCGCGTGTTCCCATTCTGCTGGCCAGACACACTGACGTATCTCATTAACATGGAGACAAACTTTGACACCTTTCCCAACAGTCAGGTGGAATAGTTCAGCCAAATATGTAATTCTTCCACCTGGGCCACCCACCTCCCCCGCCCCATCCAATATAAATAAAAAAAGTGTCATTACATTTTCTTTTAGAAAAAAACATTACATGAAAAAAATGAAAAAGTGTGGGGTCTCCCCAGTGTATACCAGACCTCCTGTTGGCATAGGGTCTGGTATGCTCTAGAAAAGGGGAACCACAAACACTGTGGGGACCCCAAAGCATACCAGACCCCCTGTTGGCATAGGGTCTGGTATGCTCTGGAAAAGTGGGACCCAAAACAGTGTAGATAAAGCAGATAAAGCAAACCCCTTTTGGCAAGCCTGAAAGGACAGGAAGGGGGAGCACCACCCTGTCCCACAAGGCCCCTATGGCATGAT
>CM070032.1:143511302-143551008 GCA_036250615.1 Ptychadena robeensis | reverse complement strand
TCTATAGATGGCACCTAGGAGAAGGGGGGGAACAGGGTCGCTGCCTAACATGTCAGTGCTATATAAATACAGCGCAGCATTATATGTCAGCACTTTAACTTTGTTGGAGGGAAAACAGGTGTGGGTGAATTTGGAAGATCAAGAGTACAGACACTGGAGGAAGTTTTTTCATAAATAAGTTACATTTTGCACTAAATTTAATTATGCAACATATAAAACAATAACATTTGGCCAACCTTGATATTTATTAAGAAATAATCTATAATTGTGGGAGTTTTCCCATCTCATCATATATATAATGATGAACACAGCAACTCTATGGAGATCAGTGAATTTTGTGTTTATTTTATTTAATTAGCAATTAATTTTTACATAATTGTGTGTATTTTAGACTTTTTTATAGTCAGGATGACTACTAGACTCTTGTTTGGACATTTTTCAGTAAGTTACAGGTCTACAACATAAAACAGATATAATGCAAAACCTATGTACTGCTTTTGGTACAGAAAACTGGACTGATTTAGACTGCAAGTGGGGTTAAGGCTGTTTGGGAACAGAGCAGTGTTGGGATGTAAGGTCAAAGAGGGGTTCAGGGGAGGGAGGATTGGAGTGGCATGTCCAGGAGGGGGGCCCTATAAAACATTTGCTATGGGGTCCAGTCATTTCTAGCTATACCCCTGCTAAGCATCGCCAGTTTTCTTTCAGTTAGCTCTCCCTCTTATTATATACCTTGTTCCTTAACTTTTCAAACTCTAACTTGTCCTATTCTCCTACTGTGTGATAGGCTCAACATGTTTCTATGCTAGTTTGTTTTTTCTACCTCTTATTTAATTTATAAATATTGGAACTTTATTATATAAAAAAATAATTAAAAAAATGTTAATTAGATATAAATCCTAACATAATTAAATGAACCCTATGGTATGGCTAACTTTTTAAAGAACATTTATTTTCTTTGGGCGCTCCTAACACTTGAAACGCTGAACTAATCCACAGATTTTATGGTTTACCAGGTTTGTGGTCCACCTATCCATCAGCTGTGATAGCAGGATGTGATGGCTTTTATTTTAATGTAAATATGTCATATGTTTTTGTATTTGTTGACTAGTAAAAACAAATCCATGACAATTAAGGTTTTGTAAAACACAGTTTATTTGCATTACACGAATCATTTGTAAAATTGCATAGGTCTTTTGAAAATGCTGATGACAACACAAAAACAAGAAATATTCTGTAAATTGACAACTGTGCATATTACATGCCACATAACAGTGAGATTAAAGATATTGCATATATAATTTTGGCTACATTCTTGTTACATCTAATCACACCCTAAAAATATAGCTTCACTGATGACAAGTAATAGATACCTAATGTACGCCTGTAGTGATATATGAACACCCTGCATAGGTTGTGTATTTTTACATTAAAGCCTAGTCTCCCCTGCATTGTTGCGAAAGGTAAAGGGAAAAAAGAGTCCTATGGGAAAACCATGTACAAAAACCAATGGAGGTGTTTTAAATGTGTCCATTGAAAGCAATAATGGGTGCCATCACCATGGCAACATAGTTAAACAAGGTGAAAGTGATGCGCCTGTGGGTATGCAACCATTGGGCGCTTTTCCAATGCGGTACAAGTTTTCATGCAATGGAGACTAGGCCTAAATTTCACTAAGTATCCTTTTACTTCTATACTGCTAAAACATCAGTGTCACTACATTATGCTTGTTTTCAGTATGAATGGTAACTAATAAGGCTTCTTGCACTAATATGTATTTACAAATACCCTAGTACCTAGTACTTTTTCCATATCAGCATTTGGTTGCAACAGTAGCCCCTCACAAGTCTTTAAGGAGAAATTAGTACTAGAAATTTCTCCTGGATTCCTAAAAAACGTCTTTCCTAGAGAACCGTAAACAATGATTAGGGATAGCCAAACACAACTCAAATGGCCTCAAGGATGTGATGGCCACTGAAAATTACTAACCAAAACAGGTCTTTTCTTTTACATTAACAACTTATGCCTGCCCAGAAAAATCTATCTAAATGCATCAGTGTAGTTGCATAGGTGTTTTGTGCATAGTGGTTTACTACATGATCGACTGCAAATCCTTGTCAACCTCCAAAACGGCAACCACTCTATCGTTGTAATGTTCTTCTTTTTTCCCTTTAATAAAGAGTATGGCTATCAGTAGATCAATTAGTGACAGGTGGTGCAATTTTCTTTTACCATTGTAGACTTCCATAATGAGTCAACAATTAAAAATTTTTTTGATCTAAATAAGGATTTATGCAGTACACACTGTTTGCTTGCCATTTATCATTGTCAGCAGAACAAAGCTGTTAATAGAACTTTATAAAAGCCAGTACCTTTTTAGCTAACCAGATTACACCAATGATGATGTCAACCACTAGCTAGGTTTTACACTTCAGCTTCTTTTTACAAAGCATTAACAAAAGTATAAGTCTCTTCTAAAAAATGCCATGCTACTATAATTTGTAAATTTTTTTCTTAATAAGTGTACTTACCTGCAGGTTAGCTATATGAATTAAGCCCTTTGTGTGGCAAACTTATAAATGCCAAATAAGAACAGGGGCAAGTGGGTCAGGATACAGTGCAACAAAGTTAAGGTATATTAAAGGTTAAAAAGGTAATATAATGCACTCACCATAATGGTACATTGCAGGATTAGCAAGAAGTGTTATGTCCATCTGGGATACAGGCCAACCTTTGTTGCCCTAGGTTGTGCACTTTGTGTCCCTGTTCCTATCTATGTGTGAACCTGGTCTGACCTAATTAATTTCCAAGGTAACAGAAATACTCATGTTCTGGCATCTTCTTCTCCCTGCAAGCTGTTTGCTTGGTTTGTGGAGCCCATTGGATCCAAGTTGCAGACTGTACTTTCTTATTTTCAGCCTCCAAAGATATTTTACCATAAAGTGCAAATATGCAAAATAATTGCAGATTAAGAGCACTTAACTTGCAAAATGGCCCTCTCAATTGATCTCATGCCTCCCTAACCACAGCAGTGGTTACAATTTACTATCTTCTGGGTCTTCTGCTCTTTTAATCATCCAAACGGATATTAACTTCATTCTACTGCATTTAGTTACTTCATTCCACCACATGTGATTTACTATATCTTCATGATGGCCAGTGTTCAATTTATTAAAAAAAAATATATGGATATGCTATAATAGAAATTAATCTGCAATAAGTGTCATTTTATATCTGCAACTTGCCCATTCTCCATGTCCTCATGTTTTTTTCACTCCTTGTTCACAACTTCTTCTCTCTTTCTATCCATATAAGCTCAAGTGATTATTATTATTATTATGTGATTAATTCGCTAACTGAAGTAAATAAAGAAGAAAGCTTTCGGGGATGTCTCCAGTCCCTTCTGCAGGCTTAATCCTGAGACATCCCGAAAGCTTGATTGGTGAGTGACTTCAGTTAGCCAATAAAGTGTATTACTTGAACTCTAAACTTTTTGTATTTATCTATGGCTAACATGGTACAATACTCTATTATTGCTAAACATAGGAGGCAGACATTGCTCTGAGTTCTAGTTCCAGGCTATTTGTTAGCTTCCCAAGCTTTACTTATTCTACTTTACCTCCTGGTTGATATATGCAAGTAACCTTCTGGTGTCTGAATCCTTGTCTGCCCTATTAACCACAATACCTGGTTCGTTTTTCACCTTGCTTGCGAATAAATAATTTTTTCTCTTTCATTGCATTTTTTGGTTGTTGCTCTTTAGATGCTGACCCTGCCTGATCATTGGCCTGAATGTCTGCTATATTTTAGGACTTCTTCTTGTTCTGCTCTTTGGCACCTCACTCTGGTCTGCATTCCCACACTTTCTGATACCTAGTTACCTAGACCTCATATCCAGTTTTGCTATTTACTGCATGTAGTATATCATCCCATCACAAGTATGATTACATTGTCCCCTCTTTAAGATTGTTAATGACAACGGCAATCTATACAATCCGTAACTTTGATTAGGTAGCCCTTGAGTCATTTTCATATTTGCATCCTATTCTCTAACAGATGGTATAAATTACTGTCCTTTACCATTTCTAAGCTCACCCTTGCTTCCTTGGCTATAAAGGATCATGAAAGATAAAAAAGGATACCACAGGTTTCCAGCAGTACTGTTGTTACCTTAGAAATATTTTAGGCCAGGCCAAGTTAAATATTACTGTTGAATTATCATAGCTGTGAGATTTGTTGCTTGTGGCATGTTAGGAACATGCAGAGTATCATTTACAAACTCTCACAAATTTGTGTTTACATTATCCACTTTGTATGGCAACAAAATAGATAAATGTGTTATAACATGTCCAAGAGATTACTGTTTTCCCAACGAGTTACAAAATATAACTGTTAACAAAGAATTCAAATTAATGTGCAAGTGGAAGACTTGGCTGAATTGTCCCCTCCACCTCCACCGGCACCAGCTGTAAACAGGAAACAAAAATATATTTTAGAGACAATTCTTTTCAACATTGCATTTCAATATCAAAGAAAAATAGTTACATACTACCAAATAAATAGTATATTTGTAATTTACCATAGATAGTCTCACAAAGGCTAATGTTGGGTTTTACTTGTCTACATCATACTACGAGCCAACCTGATCATTTGTTCACCACTATTTTTCAATCTGATTGCCACTTTTATGTCACCAAACTTATCAAAGGGCTATCGGATCTTGTATCAAGTCAGTGCTTTATACTTTATTTTCTTATTGACCTAAAACAGTGATGGCGAACCGTAATGCAGAAATCATGTGCTTTTCTGTCTGGTTTCCTCGTTGTTTACTTGTGGTTTCCACCGCGGGTTCTCATCCCTGTTTTTTTAGTCCATTGACAGTCAATGGGCTGAAAAACACGGCCAATCCGCATCCATTGATTACAATGGGCATGCATTTGAGCCCCTGATAAACCACATTGCATCCCGGCCAATCTACCGCAGTGGAGACAGGATCATTGTGGGTAATGGGAGTAGTTTGTCCGCGGTTAAAAAACCGCACTGCCTCAGTTTCCAAACCGCCCAAGAGGAGCCTTAGCCTTACCCTGTATTACACACAAGATATATGCACACACAACATATTATTACATCTACACTATATATATATATTGTGGGGGATTAGCGGTAGATCGACAAGGTGCGGTACTCTGGATGGGTCCCCAGCAGGCGAAAGAGGCACAGCAAACAGGTTTGCAGGTGAAAACACACGGTTGGTTTATTGTGCAAAGTCCTATATACAATATGTACATCCAAGAAGGCATAAAAGTCCAGAATCACAGTAGTCCATAGAAGCAAACACATGGAGATCTTTTCACACAGGTACACACAGCTCCCCCCAGTCACACACAGGACTGGTTCAGGGTGGAGCCGCCATACTGAACAGGTGAGTGAGTTTTATAGAGCCAAACCAACTCTAATTAGTAACAGGACACAGCTGGTCTTACCCTGCCCCAGGACTAGCAACTCCAGCTCCCTCTGCTGGTCAGATAGCAAAGTACTCTGCATATTGGCGGTACCTGGGACACACATATATGCCAGACTGGATACATCCAGAGGATTTGACAGGCTTCCTGTCACAATATATATATATATATATACACACACAAACACACAGTATTTACAGCCAATAGGTAGCTGAGTGCTGCAGTTCTCTCCTCTCCCCTCTCTCTAACTCTATGCCACGGAGATAGTGAGCATACTCATAGAAGGGGATCCTAAAGTCACCCCTGACACACTGTTAAAGGTTTGCAACCACTGACCTTAAATGACAATCTCCAACTTTGACTAATGTGCAACAAGCTGTGATCACCCTAAAGTGTATATATGAGATTGTAACTGAAAAATGTTGGCAGTCAGGAAACATTTCTCTTCAGTTAAGCCTGAATTTCTGTACAATCAAATTTTGTTCTACCAAAACCATGTAATATAGAGGGGCCACTATACTACATAGTTGTTGGTAGATCTAATTGAAATTGTATGGATCGATTTTAAGTTGTATGGGGGGCTTCAGAAAGTAATGATCATTCATCAAACTTATGTTCTTGGCATTATGTCAGACATGACATAAATAGCAGAAACTTTAGGGTTTAAGCAGTAAAGAAATAAATATAAAAAATTTTTTTCATTGTGACCCACTTTTTGATTTAAATCTGTACAGAGCTCCAGCTTTGATTAAGCCAACCCCACACATTGCTTGTAATACTTTCTGTAATTCTCCTTCACCACTTATAGGTTCCACTTTAGTGCTAACACATTTATGCCAGTCAGGAGGGTTCTAATAAATAGCCCCAGTTGATTATATATATCTACTTTATACTTTATCTAAATCTTGACCAGAACCTCAGAACCCCAACACCTCCAGTGGCCTCTGCACCTCCATGTTCCTTCTGACCCTGTGTCTGTGATATCTGTGCCCTGGGATCATATCTACTACAAACCCTGCCTGTGACCTCTATCCCCTTTGAAAGTACCTTCAGTATGTCTTTCCTCAGACCTGACTACCCTTTGTGTTTCAGAACAAACCTAGTCCTACATTAGTTTGTCTTCCAACCTTGACTTGTACCTAACCCTAACTTTACCAGGAGCCAAAGCCTTACTAATCATTCATTAGTTTTACAAGTGCAAAAATATATCTCGTAAAGGCCTGGGTATAGATTTATTACCAATTTCATATTCTACTGTTCAAAATTGCTACAAAAAATTACTCCATATAACTATGTGTATATGCTAGGGTGTCAACAGAAAAGTCAGCTAGTCTACTTTAGAGGCACCTAGTCAACTAGTCTACATGTCAAGGACTCCTGAGAGAAGTTGAAAAGTATTTGTAGTTTGTTCAATACCAGAGACATTATAGAAGAGGCAGTAGGTGACAGACACACATCCCATGTCCACTTTGAAGTTCAATAAAAGTACTACCGCTTTGCACAGCCATCTCAAACAGCATCCACAAGCTAACACATGGAATGCTACCAATGCCATTGATCATCAAATCCAGAGCATATTGAGTAGTGTTCTAGTCACATCTTTTTGTAATGGCAATGTGTTCTTTTGGGAACCACAGTGTGTATTGTTGACTCATTGCGTGTGTCTAAGTTTAACCTCCTGAGAGTTTACCCCGAAACAGAGTATCGGTGGACCTGCAGAATCCTTCAGGGCCTGCCTCTTTGCCGTCGGTGAAGAGGAGGGGGGTGCCATGTTTTTAAAAAATCTCCATAACATGGAGGCGCCAGCTTTTTTCAACACCCCTTCAGCACCATCAATGATGTTGGGGATGTGTGGGGGGTGGATGGAGAAAAGAGAATCCTGGCTTATGTAATTTCTTAAAAAAGCTCATCATAGGCAAAATTCTCACATGGTTCAACTGTACCCACTTTCTGTTTTGCACTTTCTTTTTTATATATATATATTTAAGGCTTTTGCCTATGTTTTGTTTTATTGTCATGTTGACTGTTAGGGCTTGTCCCCACTTGAGCGATCACCTGCAGCGAGACGATCGCCGGCGATCGCTGCCATTTTTTTGATGGGGCTTATCCCCACATCCACGATCGGGTGCGGACAGTCCTGGGCGATCAGCCCTGATTGTTCCCATAGACATGAATGGACGTGTTTAACCTCCCTAGCGGTTGAGACGAGCCTAGCTCGTCCGAGCTTTAGGCTCGCCTCAACCGCCCGGGAAGCCGCCGATGGGGAGACTTTATGCCTCCCCGGAAAGCTGCGGCGATTGTTTACATCGCCGCAGCATTTCCGGGTTGGCGGCTCCGCCCCGATCGCGTCCATGTTAATGGAGGAGCGCCGGCTTTCTCTCCCGCGCAGCTGTCTCTCCCGCGCAGCTGCGCGTAGAGCTCCGGCGGGATGCCGGAAACGGCGGGCAGTGTACTATGTACACTGCCTTGATCGCCCATATCGTGCCGGGGGGTTAAAAAAAATCACGTCTCCACGAACTGAGACGCGATTTTTAAATGCGTCCCCATTCATTCTCTATGGGAGTGATCAGGGGCGATTGGGTACGGTCCTGTCTGTCCCAATCGACTCCAGAAAAACCCAAAGCCCAAAAACTCGCCCACACGAGCCCGATCGCTAGCAAGACAAATCACTAGCAATTACCGTGCCGCAGTGATTAAATTTGCGCCCGGTCGCCAGTGGAGACAAGCCCCTAATGATACAGAGAACTTTAGCAAAAGTTGCTCATTGTTGGACCTTAAGTTCCTGTGTGATGTTGTCATCCAACAAATAGCTTCATTCGTCTTGACAAAATCTTAAGTCACTAATGCTCTAGAATACGCCTTTACATACAAAACACAGTTGCATATATACACTTCTAACAATTTCCTTTAAACCACAGTCACTGAAAATAACTATTCAAAGAACATTTAGGTGTATTACAATGACTGGGCATGTGTTACTGAAGAATATGCCATATCACCTGGGCAATTAAGGACAGCTGATTGAAAATAAATTGACTGAATAACTAAAGTGACTTTGGCAAAAGAGGATTTACGAAGATTAAGGATTAAGGACGGTATAATTAAATATGTTGTACCGGTAACAAGTTCAGGAGGTAACAGACCATGTTCATGCTATTAGACATTAATCGATAACCTAGTCATTTAATTTAATGATAAGATACCACTATAGTCATTAAGCTGTCGCTTTATTGAATTGTTAGGTGATAGGCAAAGGAGGCTGATTTATATATTGATTTCTGGTACCAATTAATTAACGCATTACAAGCCTGAACACTGTTCTAAATGTGGCACAGTTAGATATTTCCGCTCGACCCAAAAATCGATTGTTTGAAGTTGAGCGGATGCAAATTGATTCTTGCGCACCTGGTAGGATTGACCAAAAGTGATGGAAATTGAACTTAAAATGGATCGAGTAGGATCAAACATGTTGGTTAATTTCAGTCAATCATATAGGTATTTGAAGTGTTTTCAATCTATGCATTTCAATCAATTTCTTATTACTGAATGGTACTATGGAGCATGCACATTTAAATTGATCACACTGTGTTACAACAGATCGATGTTAGACTGAGGATCGATATTTACATCATACAAGACAATTAATTGTGCAAAGTATAAATGATCGTGCAATATAGGTGAAATACCCAGATACATTTACTTATCCCTAAGATTTTCAAAGCTCCCCTACACAGATCTGAGGCAGATAATTAACACTTTCAGGTCTAGTTGTATCAGAACCAGGGCCATTTCTGCCGCCCCTTCCCCACGCACAGCAATTCGCACCCCTGCTCAACAACTTTCCTGCTAGCACCTCCCCCCAACAACTTTCCTGCTAGCACCTCCCTCCAAAAACTTTCCTGCTAGCACCTCCCCCCAACTTTTCTGCTAGCATCCAAACTTCCCCAACAGCTTTTCGACTAGCAACCCTCTCCATTCCCTGGTTGACAGGGGGCCCCAGGCAAACATTTTGCATAGGGCCTTCCAACTGCTAGAAATGGCCCTGGTCAGTACAACCAAAAGAAAAGAGTAGAAGAAGAGTAATATTATCCTCCTGTGACTCGATCTACTGCTTTGTACATTAGTTGCTTGTTGTTTCACTTCTGCTTCTCCCTCTTCCAGTCTTAAGCTAGCCACACACAGTTAAATTTTGGTTCAATCGATGCTCGATTAGATCGAGGAATTCAATCGTCTAATCGAAAATCGATCTTAATCGCATCAGCATACACCCCACATTGAGTTTGCGATTGTGGTGAGATTTCGATTCCAAAATATTACTAAAATCGTTGATTTTGGTATGGAAACGATTGAAGTTCAGATTGAAGTGGTCTATGTTATTATATCGAATCTAATCGATCCAGGAGAAACACCACAAACATCGACGATTATAAAACGATTTTGGCACAATCAGGTTGCATTCATCAGAACACACCCACAAAGTTACTGCTATGTATGTTAATTGATGGGAATGCACCCATTCAACAAATCCTGTCTGCTTGTAAATCCCTTTATCTTAAACGTGTTGTGAATGCAATTATGATGTCAGGGAATTCTATCTTCTGTCTCTTCACTGATTTAATATATTAGGATAATCTTCAGTACAAAGCAGTGTCAGCAGCAATCTGGTGTCCCAACACTGAATTACTGGCTTTTTATAAGGTATTTTGTCAACTATTGTCTTCACAGCTGCAGTAAAGATCACAGTTGTCACTAACAAATGGTCCATAGAATAATTAGAGATGGTCAAATTTTTGACGAGCTGACTGTGTGATCTGATTGCAAAGCCTCTGAAACTTGTATCATCACCAAAAACTGCTGGGGATGTAGAGACGGGCCGTGGGAACTTGGAAAAAAAGGTTTTGCTGTAGCACATGTAGTTTTTTCATAAATTAAGTACAAAGTTAAAGTCAAAATTTCGACTTTTAAAATAAATGTTGACTTGATTTTGAACTTGATTTATGCAAAAACTATTTGTGTTAGAACAATACTTTTGCTCCAGCAAGTTTGTTGATGATGTCATGTTCAGCGGCTTCACAAATAACTCAAAATTTTAAATTTTTTAAAATAAATTCGACCATCTCTAAAAATAATATGCAATATTATACAAAATTAAACTGCTTCAGACACACCCATAGGAAATGTATTGGGGGGTTTCAAAAACCTACCCTAACCTACCCTAATCACACCTGTGTGACTATGCCCATTAATTATGCAGTATGCACATGGACTTTCTGGATCCCCCCTCCCCCCAACATCACTTTCTGACACCAGCTTTTACACCCGAGAGACACCACATGTGCTTTTACACCAGAGAGACACCACATGTGCTTTTACACCAGAGAGACACCACATGTGCTTTTACACCAGAGAGACACCACGTGTGCTTTTAAAGAGCTGCCTACCTGCAAAAACTATATAAGTAAAGACAATTGGTCTCCGGACAGAGTGCATGGGGAGGTTATGGAAGGATTAGTAGAGAAGATTTATACCTTGCCATCATGACATGATGTACATGCAATAGGGGGTGAAAGTTGTAGTGTTCTGCATATATATATATATATATATATATATATATATATATATATATATATATATCACAGTTCACATGTTTCCTGTAAATTTTATTGAAATAAAGTGCATCAACAATGCACCCGAAAACATGTCAAAAGCGCACTCTAAAACACATTCATTTTGAAAAAATAAACTGGCCTAAGTGTGTGTAATGCTTGATTTCCATGTTGGCACTTTTCTACAAAATAATACATTTCAGGTTTTGGCATAACTGCTTCCCCATCAGCCCTAAAATCATAATGTCATGTCCTGATCAGCCTATGTTTCTTGAAGCTTTCTCAGTTAGAATACATGTACACTTGACTACTAAAAAGCATTTAAACCTAATGAGTAGCCAAACTTTTGCCATACTATAAATGTATTCATAGTGACTGCAGACTTGACAACCAAAGTAATGTTCTTCCTTTGTTGCTATATCACAAATATCCTTTGTTGTCATATCACTAATATATTTGTTTCTTGCATTTATTAATTACCTGAACATTTAGCACTGTAAATGTACATTTGTCACTCACCTTTTTTAGCAGCTAATTCATCTTCCTTCTTTTTTTTCTCATCTTCAATGACTTTCATTTTTGCCTCATATTCATCTTGTAGAGCTTTCCACTCCTTTCTGTTATTCAACAAACCATCCAACATTGGCTGAATTTCCTCATGGAAGCGAGAAAACTCCTAAGAGGCAATGAAAAGGCAATAAAACGGACCGTGTAGGTATAAATCGTAGGTCATCTTTAAGAAAACCAGTACTTATTGTATACAATAACAATGTAAGAGCATATGCTGTATGAAGAGTGATGTTATTTTTACTAAAGCAACATCACAAACTATAAATAAACTAAACTTTGATTCACTCTCTGTCACGTTCTACATAACTAAAAAGCCTTATTTTACAAGTGGCAAAATATTTTGACTATTTACTATTTAAAGGACAAACCTGTTTGTACAGTAGTTATGTTAGTTTTTGTGACTTACTTTGTATACGAAGGTGCAAACAAAGTCAATGAAACCACACTGGAGCTTTGGCAATTCTGCAGACTTATTTCTGTCCATCATGGGCTGTCAAAGACAAATATTTTTTAGGAATAAAGAAACAGGTATAGAACATCATTGACACTAAGGCTTAATGTTAACCAATATATAGCAAGTTATGTTTTGTAACATAAAAAGCTGAGCAAAAAGGAAAAGTAACACCTGTTGTCCAGGCCATATGTTAACTTGACAAAAATTTTGTGAGTTATATTCGGTGGTTAATTTGACATTCACAGAAGTTGAATCCAGGAAAGTTCATCTGCAGTTAGTTGATATTAGTATGAAAGTCCCATTCTATGTTTTATAAATATAGGATAGTTACTATTTACATATATAGATACTTAATTTCAATAAGTATGATCTGTTTTATTACTGACTATCTTTTTATTAGGTATGATCTGTTTTATTACTGACTTTTTTCTTGTGTCTACATTGGCTTTCCCCCCATTAATTGTCCTGACCTGAGTGTGTTAGTTACATATATATAACTATGGTAGGGACATTAGATTATGAGCTTCTCTGAAAGACAGTAAGTGATATAACTATGTCCTATGTAAAGTATTATGGCGCTATAAAAATATATGTTAATTATAAAATTACCACTTTTTATGAATAACTGACTCCAATTTGCATAATTCAGAAGTATAACTTAGGCTACAAAAGGAGAACATTATAAATTATAAAGAAAAAATGTACTTTGCATATATTGACTGTTCTTACTGACTTTTGACAAAGCTTAGGAAACAGACAGACGATAAAAAATACCTTCACTTACAATAGGCTGTTGCTGAAGTACTGTTCTTTCCAGGTCACCTTGCTCCCAGAATTCAGCAGCGACTAGAAGAGCAACCTGTAACAAAAGAGGGAAAAGTAAAAAAATATTCCCATGTGTCAGTAATAGTTAATATTTATATATACTGGATATCAACTCTGCCTAGTTGCACTTTTTTTACTAGTTTTGTATATAATATTCTCAGCATTGTGCTAGCCATTGATGAATACAGGAAGTTTGGAGTTCAAGTGATAATCTTAATTGGCTAACTAAAGTCATTAAAGGAAATGGAATGTTGCAGATCCCTTTTTTAGGCTTAATGCAATTCTGTTTTTTGAAACTCACATTTATATATATATATATATATATACACAAATATAACTTACACATTTATATATATATATATACACAAATATAACTTACTCAAAAACCAAAGCCGAAACCTTGCTTTTTCAATGACCTCAGTTAGACAGAAAAGGGTATCACTTAAATTCCAAACTGTCTGTAAATAATATTCTCATAATGAGAGATACATAATCATTTTCAGCCAAGTCAGGCAACAGCTTTAAACCTATAAGCCATGCATATAACCACTGGCCTATTTCTTTAATTTGAGGCGATTGATTTTGTAACATATAAATCCTGTCTAGTTCAGTACTGTTCCCTGTGATAAGAGGTGTTGGCAGCATCAGAACTCCACTCCTCCAGTTCTACTCTGTCTACCTTAACTCATACACAGGAAAGTTCGGCCATGCTTAAAGTGGGTGAAATTAAGACCAAATCCGGAATATGCCATCTGAATGGCAAAGACGTTCTGTTTACTGGCTGGGCACATGAAGATGAAGAACTAAAAAAAATTGTATTGAACTAATCTTCTTATAATAAGCTCAAACACACTGGAATTAAATACTCAAGAAATTAACTTAACTTTAATAATACTATTAAAAGAACATGCTTGTTATCCTTTTTTAAGCTCAAATGAATAAACATTATACAGCTGTTAACTGTTCATGACATTTTTAAATCATAAAGTATGTGAAAATAAGACACACCACTGTATACAGCCAGTATATAGAAATGCATCTTTTCTCCTCTCTTTCCATATCACTCCCTGCTCTCCCTCCTGTGGCTGGCCGTGCACGATATTATTGTTTCACTTTAAAAAACTTTTGTTTAAATTCAGTTGAACGGAAATCGATTCCCACATTCCTGGTCCGATCGAGCAAAAGTGAACGAAATTTAATATAAATTCACATGCTAACAGACATATCTGATGTATTTGTATCTTATGGCACTATGGAGCATGCGCACAGAACTAAAGCACCCCATACACGCATAGACCCAAGGGTGATTTTGCGGCCGATTGGCATGTGCGTTTGCAGCAATCAATTGGCATCACGCTGCAATTGGTTTCTCAAGAATCGCGCAGGGATAAGTGCGTGTGTGTATAGCTTAAGGAACTGAATCAATTGGTTTTCAATTGATCACACTGTGTGGTGGTACAATCAATGTGAGACTGACAGTCAATATTTTAATCACACATGTTAATAAAATCAAAAATCGATTGTGCAAAAGTCTATCCATGTGTGGCTAGCTTAACGCTCATGCAACCAATGTATAGAGCATGGCGGCGGCTTTCAGCAGACAAATTGCCTGTGCGAATGCCCCCGGTCTTATTTGGCAAAAAACACAGTAACAATGTTGAATATGAATACTAAAGACTAAAGCTAAATAAATAATTAACCTGCATAAAAATTTAATGATTCATGATTATTGGGTGATACCTTGCTTTGAACTTCCCATGGTTTGGTAATAGCAGATAAATCACACGCTGTCATCATCATGGCCCTGTAAAATCAATTGTTTTGCTAGTTAAACTTTTAAAACAAATTGTAGATTTAACAGATTACTGGGTCAATGTTCTGGGTATGTGCAGGTACAATTCATACATAAAGTGTTGGTCCCTAGTGGCAATAAAACATATAGAAATTGCCTTTGATCTAAAACACCAACAACATTCAATGTTTCTCATTTGTAAACCTGGAAATGTCTGAAAAACTGTAAGGCTGGAAGACTCATAGCACACCTACATAATGATTTCTTTTCTTGTTGTATCAATTGACAAGTATTCCACCCATTTCTGTTGATCTTCATATGTCTTCGATTGGTCAACAATCTTCTGAAACATTGTTCTTTTCCTGAGAAGACATAAATAAAAATATAATGTTTTTTCGATTCATACCTCCCCAAGAATGTATAACACCAGAACTAAAGACACTTTAGCTAAAGATTAAGACCCAATTTTCATAGTTGGCAATTCTTACTGTCTGGAAACTGTTTTCAGGCAGTTGTCCACAGTGATAAAATTGTGGAGGCAGTGGTGCACAAATGACTCCCAATCACTCTAAACCAACTTTACTATATTCCAAGAGTTTTATATATACATTAATGACAATGTCCCATAATAATCACATAATTAAATTCATTCTCCCTAATGTGTGTGTGTTCTTGATATGCGTCACTTGCCCAGTGTGAGGATTGCAATCCACAAATGGGTGTCAATATATTTTTTTCCAGAAGAGGGTGACATCACTTTCAAGCCACAGACAAATTGTTTTGCATACAAGGATTTAATAACTTTATGCGGTTTTAAGCAGGACACAATACTCACGTGTCAGCAGTTTACATCCTGGAAAACTGCTACACCAAAAAAAAAACATACTTACCTTCCTCAGGTTTTCAATCCAGATGCCAGGATTTAAGTGTTGGCAAACCAAAGCCACTTCCGCCTGTCATCATTGCAGATGACAAACCAGCCGCCCCCACCTCTCTCTGTCGCCTCTGCCAGAGAGCTCCATGGGGGGGGGGGGGGGGCTGGGGGGATGTAAGCTGCAGTGTTGAGAGTTGTCTCCTGAGGGGAGGGAGATGCTCTTATCACTGCAAGTCACCCAAGTCTTGTAGATTGCAGGTTGGAACCATGGGACTGGGGAGTAATGACTTCCTATGCAAGAGCACTTTGGACAGATGATAAATGCCTTTACGGCTGTATGGGGTCACACCTCGGAAAAATCGCAAAAACTTATTTTTTTATTTTTGATCGCGGATCTTCTCAGTATTGGCTGTGCTGTAGCCGATGCTGCAGAGTGACCTACGAGGTGGTAGGTCCCTTTTAAGGACTCCAAACTTCATTAAGAACTATAGCTGCAATATCAGTGTGACAGCTGCAGCAACATCAGTGTGACAGCCTCCTACCTTGCTTATCATGTAGCATCTCCCCTGGATCCCTGGCATCACATATTTGTGCATCTTTGGTATTTATTTAGTTATATGAGGAGGAGATTATTGTTGGCAGTGTGAGCAAAGTAAAGTATGCAATTATGTCAATGCTGTGTATGTATATATACACATATATGCACAACATACCACATAATTTGACACTCCTCTTACTCTCAAAACCCATATAGGCAACCACGGGGTGGAACCATGCGTGGCACCAGGTGACACCAAACACAGTGACGCCACTGTCTCTGACCATACTGTTTTTTGTGCAGCAGTACAGTGAAAACATAAGATCATAATCTCTGTCACAGAGAAAGATTGGCCTTATTTATTATACTGTGTTGTGTAAAATATATAAGGGACAATCGTAAACCTCAATAAATAGCTTGTGTATACATAGGAAACAGTATGAATTGTATATAATTTGTATTCTCACTTGAAATATAGGGCCAAATCTGTAGCTATGATAGCAATATCCATCAGATGAATAACATGTTCATGTTGTCTTCTGTTTAGATTCTGGTAAATGTTCATCGCCTGGAAAAGCAAATAGAATGTGTTTAATAACATCCCAGATCACACAAAGCTTGCTCAGTTGACTCTACCTGCTTAGCAATTCTAGAATTATTGAAATGTGCTATTCATTAGGATATGCAGCTATACAAAAATGCACTAAAATGTCTGTAGACTGCATAAAAAATTCAATAACCGTGTTATAAGATAATATAAAAAAGAATGCATTGTCATGGAGACGAAAAAGGGACACGATAGACATTCAATTAATTATTCTTATAGATTGACAAAATGATCACTGAATCTATATTATGAGTAATTATACCTCATCAGCAAGAATAAATTTTCCAAACTCCAAGTGATGTCTCTCCAAAATAGATGAACCATGCAATCTTGCTAAGGGGTGCTGAGATCTAATTTAGAAAAAAAAGTGAAAACCAAGTTTAGCTATTTGGACTTTTTTTGTGTGGTCATCTTTATAAAACCTAAAAAAATTACCTTTTTATATTTTCGGATTATGAAACTGTTGGTTTTCTGTCAAATTGCCATGCTGATCTGTAAATATTGAAGCTCTTACTCTATACTGAAGTGCTGCGGGTATTACTAAAAGATGACTGCATTACTGCACTTACCTCTTAGTTCTTCTCTCTGACTGGCCTTTCAAATAATATGAGTTTGGTGAAGGACCAGCAGAAGAAGAAGTCTGGGATGTGACTATGGCATTTTGAATATGAGACATGTGACTCTCAGTACTGAGCCAAAGAAAAATTGATGCCTTAAAGTACACCTGAACTCGGGAAGAATTTTGCAAACAGACCTATATCTGAGCTCTCTCACAAAGACAATTCCACTAAAGCTAGACATACACAGCTCGATTTGAAACAGAATTGAGCACAATCTAGCATTGTGCACATCTGCAGAGCAGATGTGAGACTTGTACTCATATACACAGAACTGATAGAATACCAGTATCATGTAACTTTGTGTATAAATGTGAGCTTCTAAATCAGAATTGTATTAGCCTGAAGAAGGGATCTGCGACATCCAGAGAGCTTGCTTCTCTAATGACTTCAGTTAGTCAATAAAGGGGATCACTTATGCTATGTTTCCATTATATGTTGGGACCCCCTCCGCTAACCCCCTCCGCTGACGTCACATCCAGTTTTCCAATTCAAATTCCCCACCTAGAGGCAGGGAATTTGAATGTGTCCGCAAACAGGCGGACGGCGGACTTCTTTAAAAGTCCGACCCGCCCGTTCGCGGACAGTCCAGGCCGATGTTCGGCCATCACTACCGCCAAGCAATGCGCTTAGTGGAGGGGGTCCTGACGTATAATGGAAACAAGCCCTTAACCTCCAAACTCTCTGTATTCATTGATAGCTAACACGGTTTATAAGCAAACTTTACAGATACCTTTGTGTACATATATTATACATTATATTCCAAAATATATAATATTCTATATATTGTAATAGACATTATCTGCATACTTCATCTGATAAAGATTATTTGTTCCTCTATGGTCTATATCATGGCAAAATCCAGCAGTCACCATCGCCATGGCTTCTAGATCTGTGTAATAACGCTTCAGCTTCCCGGTCTACAAAGAAAGACAAATTAAGCAACAAACATAGATAAGATGTCCATACACACAGTAATTATTTCTAATTGTATATTTTTAGTAAATTACAGTTTCAGAGTTACACTTTTATAACATATCCCCATAGATATTATTAACTATTTACCACCATGTGAGGGGTGTTCTCACTTTTATGAGATAATGTATCAGACCTTAACCTTTTTTAAGACATTCAATGTTGCCATTGACTAACGTAAGTCCTCTACCCTACATACTTGATTTGTCAATGGTTCATTTCCATGGCTAGTTTTTGACTGACTCAAATATTGCTCCAGCGCAAAATGGTTTACATTTTCAGGACCCTTTCACACTATCGCTTCAATGTGCAGCTATACATACAGAAAACCAAACTACAAAAGCAAGTAAACAGCTGGATCATGTGGATTGTGTGTGGGGTGATAACATTCAGTCATTCATGCCTATTCTAAAAACAAAGGGAAATTACACATATGATGTATAGATATAATCTACCAATTGGTTTTTGGCATTATACATTTGAAATTGTCTTTTAGAAAATGTTTTTTCCACTGAATTTAAAAAAGAAACATATATTTGGTTAGCACATACCATCAAGAGGGTGAACATAGTTTGGGCGACATTGAAGCCATGACGCCAGTTGTGATAGGTAACCTTCCTGTATCCTTTCTTCATGGCATACATAAACCTTACCAGTGCCTAAGTAAGTAAATGAGAATGGTAATGGAAAACAATTTAATGACATTAAGTACAACAAATAGGAATGACACAACAATATAACTAATATTAAACCAGATAAGCAGTTCCTTACTGTACAGTCACCACTTTTAACTAATCACATTCTAAGTGGTCAGGGAGGATGTTAGCTCTATGATAAAACCAGAAGTACCTCTTGACACTTACAGGGTATTATTTTTTAGACTTTTACTGAGTTTTATTACTGTGGTTTGTTTCTACTTGCCCTAAATCTTGCTGTTGGTTGTTGCTGGGGGTTATCATTTCTGAATGTGGGGAGTGGCCCTGACACTTACTGAGTGTTATTACATTTACTGGAGGTCATTATTTGCTGGAGGTTACTACTGGAGTTTACCATTGCTGACCCTGAAGATTACAAAAAGTTATTACTGGCCTTACATGCAGGAGGTAATCATTGCTGTACCCCTACGCAAAATTTTGTCTAAACTATAGCAGAGAAGCAACCCCCCCCCTTTGTTTACCATGCACACCCAAAAGCATTTAAATGTATTAATTTCCCATTATGCATCCTGCCCTTTGTCCTCGGGTACTGGGCTGTTTTAAATCTTAGTTAAAATATCGGACCGCCGATACTGCAGAGATCCCCAAATGAAAATAGAAAAAACTTTTTCTGACAGCAGGAGGGGTGTCTTTTTAGAGACAGACCCTCGCACTGTGTTACATATCACCTCGACAATATTTCACAAGCTGCGAGAGTATCTGGGAAATCTGTCACAGATTCCCTTGTGGCGCAGTCTCGCAAATATGACGTCAGCGTCACATCTGTGAGACTTTGTGATGGGTGAAGAGAAGCCTTGTTTCACCCAGCCGACAGCTCCATGGATGCAGCCGACTGAAACCCCCCCCCCCTTCCCCCACACCGGAGCTCCCTGCTGAGGAGCAAGTCTCTGTTTGTGAAGGAGGGGGGGGGGGTAGGTTGGGCAGGTTTTTGTCAGCTGCCAGTTGCCTTGAGAAGTATGGATCCGGAAGTGGCTTCATCTTGCCCTTAATTAAGATGTTCCCAATATTAGTAAAAACATGAGGAAGGTAAGTATGTTTTTTTTGTGTAGCAGTTTTCCAGGATCAGAACTGCTGACAGGTAAGTAATGTGCCTATTTCATGTATGTGCTTTTTTAAGTTGTAGTTTAAAACTGCTTTAAAGATAGGGTACTCACCTCTGGGGGTATTTGAAATTTTTTCACCACTCCGAGTTCATAATACATTTGAATTCCACATTTTACAAGTTCTACTTCAGTGCAATCAAAATCTGAGAAGCGGAATTCATAAATTTCAAACTTCTGGGGCCCTGGAAGTTCTTTTTTCTAATAAAAGAAAAATGCTTTTTTACCTGATCTACTAACAGTATTACACACATTGCTTAAATAAATTGTACTATATGTCCCCACTATTCATTTTGTACATACAAGGAGTTGTGCAATTTCATCTTCATCACACTGTTCAAGCTCCTTCCCAAGCTTAGCACGAGATGGCTAGAAAAGACCATACAACACAAGTCAATTCCATATACAGGAGAAATGCACATGATGTAAGAAACATACAGTACGAAATACACTGCCTGACCAAAAAAAAGATCACTCTTTAGCTTTGATTACGGCATGCACGCTGTGTTGGGATAAGCTTCTGCAAGATTTATTTCCATCCAGTGTTGCGTCAAATTATCACCAGGATTTTGCAGGATCTGACCGCTGCGCAAAGCCTTCTTCAGCACATTTCAAAGATTCTCAATGGGGTTAACATCTGGACTCTCTGGTGGCCAATCCATGTGTGAAAATTATGTCTCATGCTCCCTGAACCTCCCATCACAATTGGAGCCTGTTGAATCCTGGCATAGTCATCTTGGAATATGCCCATGCCCATTTTTGGCCAGGCAGTGTATGTTTACTATACTATCATAGTGACATGTTGGTTCAGGGGTTATCACACTGGCCATGCAGCACTGGGGTTGAAGGTACAAATCTCAGCCTAGACACCCTCTGCAAGCAGATTGTATGTTCTCTCATATGTCTGTGTGGATTTCCTCTGATTACACCGAAGACATACTGATAGGTTAATGGTTTCGCACCCATAATGTCCTTAGACTGTGTTAGTTACATATGACTTAAATTATGACATATATCTAAAGCCCCCATACACATCATTAGAATATCTGTTGATCTCCCAGCCGGTCTCCCTTTGTGTGCCAGCACTTACATTGGATGGGGGCGCTGGTCCCCATCCAAAGTAATGAAATCGATCTTAGAATTACAGACATGTCCGTAATGGATTAGATGGATTTGGTGGCTGATTCATGAGCGAATTTAAAGTTTAAGCATTCGATTTGCACATGATTTTGCGGCAAGTATGGGGGGCTTAAGACTGTTAGTTACATATGTTTGACTATGGTAGGTATGTTAGATTGTGAACTCTTCGTAATGGATATAAGTATCTGTTATATAAATAGTTAATAATAAGGGACGAGTGGCATAGGCAATTTTAGAATTCGTGATATTTCACGAATAATTCTATTAAAATTTGATTTAATATTCGGGAATAAAAAATTCGATAGTATAATCACAGAAATGTGATATTAATAATCACATTGCGATGATCTTCAAAATAAATGGTCACATGTGGTATTTACTATTGCATTGCGATTATATTATCGCAATCCATGGCCACAAGCCAAAGTCCATGATATCTCGAATTTTTCGGAATTGCGAATATCCGCCACCATATTTGCAAATTCTCAAATAGCCCATGTTCAACAAAAATATTCGCAACTCGAATATTCGAGCTCAACACTATTAACCTTCTGGGCAGTTTGCCTGAACTCAGTGCCGGGATCGGCCACAACCGCCGCCTCTTTGTGTGCCTGCAGCTCTGTAGAAGAGCCGCAGACACACAGAGCCCTTCCGGCCCCGTGTCTTCGGAGTCATCCGTGATGCCGAAGGGGGGGGGGGGGGCGGCGCCATAGACCTCCATGTTAATGGAAAAGCTTGTAACGCCCAGAGGGTTAATAATAACAGGAACCAAATGAATTTGCATCATATATCATATAGAAAACAGCACATAAATTACCAAGATGTCTTGAATTTCCTCCTTACTACACTTCACATGGTACATAATCATGTCTTGGGCGATATCTTTGCGGTTTTCCAGCTTGTTCATCTTGTCATAAGTGTCAGTATTCAGAACGGACCAACCCAGAAACTGAGTCAAAGACTGAAAAAAATATAGTAAACATTTACTACACATAAAAGTATTGGTATTGATAGGATGTTTATACTACAAAGTCTGTGTTTTTAAGGTACCAAAGGCGGCATATAGAAAATTTGTTGTATTCTTGCTAAACATTGGAAAGAGTAAAGTAGTATAATTTTTGTGATCTTTATCTCATAAGGTGGATTTTAGTTTACTTTCTGCTCTGTACAAATAGCTAGGAACTAAATAGGAAGTAAGAAAATGTATTTTCAAATTGAAATTCTCTTTGACAGTTGCTACAGGACCAAGTGTGTCTAAAAGTTTTGCATTAACGATGAAGATTATTGTAATAGACCATGATGAAAAAAATTATTCAACTTTTTAGGTACAGTAAGTAAATCACTATGTTACTAGTCACATAGTATGGTTTCATCCCCCAAAATGGAGTCTCACTCAATTACACAAATATTTCTACCAAAATAGCTGCAGCTAGTAATATGTTAAGCATCTTAGTGTTCCAACGGACTCAACTCTCTTATGATCATCCTAGTCAACTGAATGCAAATAGTTCAAAGCATTATTTATATTGTTATAAATATGTAGTAGTAATCATCCCAGTGTGCTCACTTACTGTTTAGTACTTCTGTCCAGACTTTACAACTTTAGAACAATAACCCCACAGGACACATTACAGTGCCAATCTTTCCTACAAATACAAAGGGTACCATACCTCCATTAGGGTTTCATCCTGCTCATCAAAAGGTTTTCCATCCTTTCTATTGTAAAAAGTAGCAACTCCCACTATTTCTTCTTTTTTGTTTACTATCGGCAATGACAAAACATTCTTGATAACCCATCCACTTTCATCCAGTGGTTCTCTCTTGAAAAAAAAATGGATACAAGTTGATTATCTTAACACTCAACAGGGAAGACATTTGGATCGTAATGAATATATTCGATTCAACTTAAATTCAGATTTTTATATGTGAATTGCCAACTGTGTATTTTCGACTTAAAAGTTTCAAACGTGATATTTTAAATGATCAATTTTAAAATTAGCCTTGAGTTTTCATGTGATAGTGTTGATCGTGAAAATATTGCAAATATCTGTACTTTTTTTGCGAAAATCTTGAATATAGTGCTATATCTTTGTAATTGCATAAATTTGAGATTCTGGGGAGAGTACCCCCAGACATATGCACATGTACTTTCCCACAATCTCGAATATACGCGATTATGAAGATATAGCCTTATATTTAGGATATTTAGGATTTTCCCAATAAAACAAGCTGATATTTGCAATGTTTGCGATCAACACTAAAAAGCATAGGTCAAAATTTCAAGTCAGTCAAATTTTGGGGTTGATTTACGACTTTTTCTTTGAAATTCGACTATGGGAAATTTCTACAAAAAAGTAAAAAATGTCAAACTAACATTTTGCATTGTAAATTTTTCAACCATCCCTAATATTGGAAAATACATATTTGAAAATACCTGCAAAAATGAACTGTTCTTGAAATGTAAGATGTACACATTCCACCAATTATTTGCAATCAAAAACCCATAAGCTAACAAATAAAAAAAGAATTAAAATTAACTAAATATTTAAAATTAGCATGCAAATTGTATGTAGAAGGACAATTTCTGCTTAGATAGGCTCAGTTTTAGTAGTTGTTGCATTCTAAAATTAAGATGATACCATATCATTATGTGTCATTATGTAGGCGAAATTTACCCGGCCGTTTCCAGAGCTGCTTTCGGTCTGCAGAAGCCCAGGAAAAGACCAGGTGCTTGCACAGCCATGCGGAAACAACTTGTCACGAGCGCCTGCTAAACCTTGAAAACCAACAGAGGACGCCTCATATGGCATCTGCCGGTCATTGCGATTTTTACTTGTTTACCGCCCGTGTAAATGAAGCCTAAACCTGAGCTAGTTAAAATGTGCCGCTCCTGTGTTGAGGCTCAGTTTGAGTCTACATGCAATTTAAACATCTTAATAATCATGTATATACATCAACAATAATTTAAGATTTCATATACATCCTCTCACCTGGAATTTGAACATTTCATCTGCAGCTGCATTCATAATATTACAGATCTAGAAGGGACAAAACAATAGATTTGAAAAAGAAATTTACCCTCATACAATAAGACCCAGTTACAATAAGAACCAGCAGTACATGAATCTTTATGTAACAGATGTGGTCTATAATTGGAAAATCTAAACAGACATATGAACACTGTGACTACCATTTTGTATGTAGATGGTGGCACCTTTCTGCTTGTGGATGGATGTCCCCCCTTTCCCACCCCCCAAAAAATAAAAGAAGACAGGAGGTGGTGCTGAGAGGGGTGTAGCAGTAGTAGCCTACAACTTTGTTGTTGAAAGAAACTCCTTCACTAGCTCAAACCTTTCCTCTGGATTCCAGAAGCTCCAACTACTGCCTACATTTTAGCTTCTCTGAGGAAAAAAAGCTTGAATCACAATTGCCATAATAGGTTAGAGAATTACTACACTGCAATATCTTTGTATGCAGACATCCCAGGTGGGGTCTAAATAATATTTTGGGTGTACTTTGGATAGCAAACAGATACTGTATGTACTTTAGTGAGTATGGATATTGTTTGTGCTGTACAGATAGTATATTGGATAAAGATAGTTATGCAAATTCAACTAGTTGTGATTTAATTACAAAGCCATGAAAAAGGAATCATCAGCATAATTGTTCAAGATGTAGAGATGGGTTGTGGGAAGATTATAAAAAAAGAAGCACTGTAGCATACATGTAGTTTTTGCATACTTTAAATTCTGACTCAAAACATTTCAACTTGACTTTGAACTTGAGATTTAAGCTCCCTTACTTTCCTGATCGTCCCGTTTCCATGATTTGGCTTTGCTTCATGCTCTCTTGCTGGTCATTCCTCCTCACTTTATTAACAAGGCAACAGTCTAACATTATCTAAAACATTGTTTTTCTGTTTCATACACTTGGAGTTTGACATGTAAATATGCAACAAAGGGGAATTCATTCTCATACTGGGGCCACTGTCAAAACTAAACCTTGTGTACAGGATGCCAGGGATGGACCCTGAATGGGGTATATGTATCACCCATTTATGGTTTTTGTCCCCCTTAAGGTAACCCCTAGGGTGCTGGATGGACAGTCCAGGATTTCAATGAGAGTCTGTGGACTACAACTTTGTTTTGATTGCTGACAGGGCCTTGGCTGTGAATAGGCAGGATGGTTGGGAGTGCCTCCTATTCACCCCCACCCAGCACCTGTGTGGGTGTGTTGGCTGCACACCAGTGATATAACCGGGTCACCTGACCTAATCAGAGGAAGAGTAATGGACAGTGTCTGGAGGACAGACAAGGCTGAACTGCTTCCCTCTGAGAGAGGATGACCAGTGGTTTTGGGAATCCCTCTCCTCCACATGAGCATTATCGTTATTTTCTTGCCTTTGCTGTTTTTGATGAAGGACTAATGTTTTTGAAAGGCTGAAGCTAAGCCAAACTGTTATTTTGGGCCAAAATAAAGCCTTGTTGAATGAACAGATGAGTTCCAATGTGGTGACTGTGAACCCCTAACCCCCCAAGTTCACACTTGTTAAAAATTATTATAATAATTTAATATATTATATTTGAGCTTTATTTAAAACACTGTTTTTCAATATGAATTAATAGTTGATATGAATTTAAACTTACAAATCCACTTTCCGCCACATATGTTGGGAGACCGCTAACAAGTGCCCAGTGATCTGCTGGTGGATTTCTAGTATAGAAAAGCAGAAAATAGAATATTATAGGTAGATTTTTTCCTACAGGCATTATTATTATTAGCAATAATATTTAGGGAATAAATGAACTTATGTAAACATACCAGTACTTTGGGAGGGAATCACAAGGGCAACTAGAAATGCCACTTTTCCAAAGCCCAGCCGCCCGAAAAGAGATAAAGCCGGTAAAGTGTGACTTGAGACATTACCCGGTCACATTTTGGGCATTTCCACCATATTGATAAAATGGGGGCATTTTTAAACAAACACGGGGGCGGGCAAAAGCAACCACTTAGATTCTGTCCAGTTTCATTGAAATTTTCTTCATACAACTTGTTACATATGATAGATATCTAGATGTGATCATTAGAAGTCAACTAACTGGTTTTCAGCTTGGTTTATTTGGAACATAATGGCAAGAACTGCAAGAATTTGTTGATATTTCTCGATATTAGCTTATCTATTTCCCTAGGGACTGTGGAATAAATTTCCGCTAAAGGACACTGCATCTTCAATATTAAATACTCAAAAGTCTGGATATGTCCTGAGGAAGCCCTAACCCTGTTGTAGGGTGAAACACATTGATTAATCAGACTAATATATGTGTGCATGCGTATATGGTACATTTGAAACTGATATATGTCTTTTCTATATGATTTTTCTATGATTGTCTACTTTTAAGCTTAATTTTAGAAGGCGTCCTGCAGCTGCTTACTGTTTTTTAAATGCTTGCATTTTGTTACCAAAATACACTTACGGTATGACTTTAATGTCTTCTTTTCCATGCAAAATATAATCGATAACCTTGTAAAACACGATTTCCTAGAAATAAAATGCAGTCATAATTGTTTTTGGTTTATATGATATAACAACATATGGAGAGATATACAGAGATGATTCTAAAACAACTACTATAACAGTTTTTTTTCTTACCCTCCCATCTGGAGTACGGGGCCCATTGTATGGAGGAACCTCTCCCATGAGAACTGGCCACAAATCAAAGAATTCCTAAAGCAGAAGGGGGGTAGTTATAAGCTGTTATGCTAAGATACTGAAAATCATATGTGAGTAATTCCACAAGAAGACCAGCAGTAATATTAACATGAGTGGGATTACTGGTACATACAAATAGGATAAAAAGTTTTTTGTTACTGAGACAAATTTGTTGATATTTCTCAATATAAGAACATCTATATCCCTAGGGCCCGTGGGAGGAATTTCCCCTATAAGACACTGCATCTGTGATATCAGATACCCAAAATGGATATGTGCTAAGGAACTCTGAATCTGGTTGGAGGGCAAAACGTGTTCACCAATCAAAATAATTAAATTTTGAGGCTGCCCCTTGAACCCATCCTGAAGTAAGAAGATACCCGAAGGAGATCTCCGTGGTCCGCAGGGTGACCTCTTAGCATTGCACTCTCCCATCTGTCACCTAAAGACAATATCCAGCAAGGCACCCCTCTGTTTGGGACACGGATGGAGGAAATCCACGGTGGCCACCAACATTGATTGGGGTCTCCTGTTATTGGCTTTTCCAGCCCCTCTCTCTTCTTCCCACCTAAACCAAAGGTGAGGACCCAATCGGTCAGGGATGGGTTCAGCAGGGACTGTCTGGGATGGGTTCTTCAATTAGATTTGTGAGGCAGCTACAAGACCAGCTGAAGGACAATTCAGCTTGGGCCCGGTCACCTGACCCTGTAGTACCATCATTGTTGGAACATCTATTTGACCCTCCCCCTGATGATGCCCTAATAGGGGCGAAATGCATCGGGTGATCTAATTGCAGCAGGTGCTGTCATGTAGGCGCCTCCATATTTGTTCTACCTCCTGACACCAGGGCCCAGAGTGACCACAATGAGCCATTGTATACATGGTTGCTGATGTCATTGAATTTGTATGTTGTTACTGTATGTGGGGTTTTTAACCTCCCTAGCGCACTGCTGAGGTCCAGATTTCTGTACCAAAAGCGCACTATAGACTTTAATGGTAAATTTTTCTTTATGTTGTAGGCCTGTAACTTCCCAAAATATGTCAATACAAGGGTCTAATAGACATCCTGAATATAATAATGTTTGAAACACACAATTATGTAAAATAATTCTGTAAATAATAATTTTTATAAAATTTATGAGAAAACACAAAAATCAGGGCACAAAGCTATGGTGCTATGTACTAAATCTCGCCCAAATAACGTCTCTGGTGTCCCAGATGTTCCCATTTGCAGGTTACTCTCTCTAACCTGGTGTGATGGATGTGGTAGAGACTTTTTATTTTGGCGATATTTTTTAAATAGATGCACATTGAAAGCAGTTTTCTACAAAGAAAACTGATTTCATGCAATTTACTTTCAAATTTCCCGCCGCCTCCAAGGAGGGGGGGGGGAGAAGAGACGGAGGATCCAACTGCCAGCATGTTGCATCGGGGACACCGGGACAGCGCAAAACTGTAAGTATGCACTGCTGGAGTCCCGATGTGTACTGGACGGCACCTTCTCGTCCAGTGCTATAGTTGGAGTAGCAGCGCTGGACGAGATGGTGCCGTCCCGACCGCTAGGGCGGTTAATATGTAAACATGTCTGTGATAATAAAATTATTTTTGTAATTTTTTTACCCTGTCTATGATTCTAGGCCTATTCAAAGTCCCAGGGGCTTGCCACCCGACCTTTTAAGACCTAGCTCACCACTTATGTCTTTTTCTGAAATACTAATTTATGCTGGCATAGGGTATACCCCTGGTACATTTGTAACTTATATATATATTTTCTATATTATTTTATGGGAAGGGTATATGTAATTCTTAATGTATTGTGAATGTTTTAAATAATAGTGTATTTGTCAGATTTGCATGTATGTTTTCTGAACCTCTGATCTACCAGTTATTCCATTAAGGGCCCTTTCATGCTATATGCATTTTTTAAAGGCACATTACATCTGAAAAATGCATGGAAAATGAATCAAAATGCATACAGCAGGGCGTCTTAAAAAATGCAGCATATGCAGTGTGAATGGTAACATTGGTTGTCTATGTAAAAACGCATGCAGTAAAACAATGCATAGTGTGAAAGGGCCCTTTAAATCCGCAGGCATGAGGTTCCTAACATGTTTATAGATGTACAATAGATTAGTTGTGAGCCACTATAGGTGAAAGGGTAGTTATAATATGTAGTAGCAGAAGAAATCAAGTAAACATGGCAGATACAAAATCACCACAAAACATCCATCTGTGGCTACATGTTTAAGGATATGGTGCTGCAGGTTAGTTCGTGGGTTAAGAACATGCAAGAGCATTTGACTGCTACAGGCGAGAGGCACTTGAACACAAATGTTTTTACATACCTTTTCCTTTGTCATGTCAAGAAGACCAACAGAGTATCTGTCACAGTTTAAATAGGCTCTCACTGTGTAAAGGGCCTTGTGAAATTGTCTTTCAATGTCTGTCAGCTCTTCAAATACTTTGTTTGCTGACCATAATAAGACCTGGGGATGAATACAGAACCATTCAGTATATTACACCAAATAACCAGCCAAAACCAAAGCAGCTAACATATGTGGTGTTGAGCTCAAATATTCGAATGTCGAAATTTTTTTTTGCGAATATCGGCTATTCGAGAATTCACCAATATCTCGAATATGTCGGCGAATATTCTGAATATTCGCAATATGGCCATGTATTGTGAAAATAATATTCGCATTGCAAAAATAAACATAGCATGTGACCATTCATTTTAAAGATTTTCGCAATGCGAATATGATTTTCGCAATGCGAATATGATTTTTGCTATACATGGTGATACCGCAAATATTCGGTTTTACGAATATTAGTAGAATTATTCTCGAAATATCACAAATTCGAATATTGCCTATGCCGCTCATCACTACTGATGAGTAGTGATGGCCGAACATCGGCCAGGACTGTCCGCGAACGGGCGGGTCGGACTTCTAAAGAAGTCCGCCGTCCGCCTGTTCGCGGACAGATTCAAATTCCCCGCCTCTAGGCGGGGAATTTGAATCGGAAAAACCGGATGTGACGTCACTGAACGCATACTGGAACGCATAGTTCCTGGTTCCGTGAGCCAGATGTGACGTCACTGACGTCACTTCCTGCTCCGACCCGGTTTTTTCTCTAGGAGACCGGCTTTATGCCCGGTCTTCTAGTGAAAAGATTCTTCCTCCGGCACGATCACACAGGTTGTGATCCTGCCGGGGGAAGAATAGAGATCCTCTTCTCGCTGGCGAACGGAGCGGGTCGAACACCCACACTGCTCGCCGGCGAGAAGATGGGCGAACATCCATGTTCACCGCCTTGCAGACAGTTCGGCCATCACTACTGATGAGAAGAATTTCCAAATACTTCCTCCAAAATGCATTTGCTTGTTTACTTCTCTAGCACATACAATATCACACTAGAATGAAAACCTGATTATAAAGAATAACATATTTATATACTATCTATACTTGCTGCCCTAGGCATTTTTTTTACTGGTAAAAAGCATTATAGCTAGGTTGACATCTCTCATTGTGTTGTAGTGCGTTGTTTTTCAAGTGATAAGCCTATGGTAAAAATGCAGTACCATACGTTTAACAGCCCCTGATGTGTGTTGTCTATTCAAATCACATGGGTAGTGCGTTGTTAGCCAGTGCACTTTAATATATACTAGGCGTTAGCCATGGCTAGGTAAGGGCTTGTTTCCACTTGAAGCGGAAGCCCGCGGTTGTGCACGGCGCGGCTACATCTGCGCCCATTCTATTCAATGGGCTAGTCCCCTGTCAGCGGAATCGCGCGGACGGCCGCCTAAAAACTCGGTCGACCGAGTTTTTAGGCGGCGGTCCGCGCGATTCCGCGGCCGCCCAGCACTGACCGCGGCCATAGGGGTGAAGATGCGGTTGCGGTTCATGAGATGCGGTTCTTAGCGGCGGCGGTTCTTAGCGGCGGCGGTTCTTAGCGGCGGCGGTTCTTAGCGGCGGCAACCGCGCCGCCGGCTTCCACACAAGTGGAAACTAAGCCTAAGATAAAAGGGGTAGGGGCAACAGGCATATGCTTGGTCACCTCCTCTAGTGCCCTGCAATTGGATAAAAGAGGACACATTGTTCTTCATGCTAAATTGGAATATTAATGAAGCTAAATGATTAGCAGTAATTTGCATGTTAGTAAGATTTATGATATGTGTTATAGTTAAGTTAAAGGCTAAGTGGTATATGGAGCATCCAAAATAAGGTTTAGGGGTTTAAAAGCAGTGCACACAGGTCTCTACATTACTTGCAATGCCAATGTTCTTTTAAAATAAAGGAACTTTTTATTACATTTTTGCCATTGCCTAAATCACCTATTACATAGTTGTCAACATTTCCATTTCCATTACCTGACCTCGACGTGTCTCACAGTTATGGAGATAACTTAGGTGATAGATTTTCAGATTTAAGGAGGCAAAATTCAAATACTTTAAAAATACCTGTAATTAAAAAGAAATGATAAATATTAGCAAAATTTAAATGAAGCATGAAACTTTATATTATATTTGTTTCTTCAAAGACTCATTCACACTATATGTACTGTCAAACCGTACCACAAACTAGGATAAGGGGCAGTTTGAGCCCAGTGATTTGCATTTTACTGTATGCATATTTGGCTGTGCTTGCATTTTGTATTTCTAATGTTTAAGACTTTAAGACTTTAAGACTAGCAGACTTTGATTTTCAAGCAAACTCAGCACTAGAGACATAAGAAGTACAATGATGTATGACTATTCCCTGGTTCATGTGTTAATACCTGTCAACCCTCCCGTTTTGGCAGAGAAAGTCAAATTTTATTTTATGTGTCTTTCCCATCCAAAACCCGATTTTAATAAATCCTGGATATTTCCTAGGATTTTAAATTGGGAGTAAGTGAGGAGTGAGATACTGTGTAGGGTGGGAAGTTAGGAGAGAGTAATGCCCTCTCCCTCTTAAGTTAGCCAGCTAGAAAATAGGAGTGAGGGGGTGGACCTCCCAATGCTGAAAGCAACGTCATGCTACCCTGGTACTTGTGCCTTCTAAATAAGTGTCACTTCCACTATGTTTTCCTATATTATATAAGGAAAAACGTAACAGGTATGCATCTGTCACAGTCTATGCAGCAGATCCCTGTCCATAAATCATATATCTAAAGAGGTTCAACCTCAATCTCTCCACCTACTTATTTGGTACAATAACTGTTGTGGAGAAAAATGCAAAAACTATTTTATGAACATAAAAGTTGTAGCAATTCAGTACAAATGTAATTACATACATCTTCATCATATTTTGTAAAACAAGGTCCATCAGTCTTGTTGACTGCCATAATAACAGCAACAACATCTTTGCCATTCATAATCGGTGTAGCTAGTATGCTCTTTGTTTTGTATTCTGTAAGTTCATCTGCAAATCTGCTGTAGGTGGTGCTCTGGAAAAGAAATAGATTTTTGCTGTTTAGAAAAGGAAATCCTTTGTTTTACACATATATAAGATTTTATTATTTAAGTGGTCAAGAAACATGTGACACCTCTGGGCCAATCAACAGTATCACACATGCAGTAATTAACTAAAGAAGCTGGCAAGTATATATGGTTAAACGAGCCTGTTATTTTTAATTTAATGTAAAAGTCACAGATTTTGGCCAAATCTCCACTATGCTTTTTCCCCACAATTGGCGCGGGAGCAGTACTGGCCATTTAAAGTAACAGGGCTATGATGTATCTATACACACATGTGCATCATAGTCATGGAAAAAATGCAGTTTACAGCAAATTTATTTATGTGATATGGAAACCATCACATGTCTGATGTGGGGCACGTCTATTCAAAATCAGAGCCCATCCTGTTGATGTGCACATGGCCGTGTATTGGTCACATGTTTAACCATTGGTTTCAATGGGTGTGTAATTGTGGCATTGATGCGATTACCTGACCTAAACCGGGGGCACAAGGAGGTCAAGTAACTCCCCACCCACTCGAAGAGTGGAATTCTAGCCTTATTAAACCTAAGGTTAAGCATAACCTATTTAAGATTAACCTTTTTAGTCCAATTCCCACAGAAGTTCTATAGTGCCTCTAAAAAATCAAATAATAACTTAAATTTACATTCTAATGAGGACAAAGGAAGTTAGTTAGTTGCTCTAGGTCAGACATGTACAAAGTCCAACCTGAGGGCTAAATGCAGCCTTTTTCAGGTTTTTACCCACCAGCAGCCTCAGTCACTCCCAGAGAAGGAGTGACTCCAAGGATGCTGTGTTAAATTCATTTCACTGCTTCTATATATGCCATGACTAGGGGATTGGTCAGGACCTCTGGGTTTAGTCAAAATGTGACAAGAGGTACAATTCCCAGCATGCCTAGGAGGAGCCTTTTTTGTGTTATGGCAGGAAATGGCTTATGTTTTACAATAATAATGGCAAGTATGTGTGAAGGAAGAGATATGGTATAGATAATTTTAATATAATGTGAATGGTTCATATAATGTTAGGCTGAATGGTTGGCTCCTGCACACCTAGGCTCTAGGTAATACAAACTATTACACAAGAGGCATGTTTTGACTAGTTTAAGTACTTGATCATCGCTGAATCTTTTTTGCTGTATATAAATACAATAAATTCATGATATTTGTAATTGGGTTCTATTTCTATAGATATTATTTAAGTATTGGCAAAATAGTGTTTTAATTGAAAACACTATTTAATTGAATAAGGATCATTATGCCAAATAAAACATGCTTAGCCGTATCATTTGAACTCAATTCCCACATGTAACAGCCAATAATAGCTAATGAAATTTGTATTTAATTTATATATTAAATATAGTGCATCTTCCACAAATAGTGTCACAAATACAATTCCAATTGATGGAAATACAGACTAGATATTAACATACCTCATCCACATCCGAGATGTTTATGGTCTTCTTAGTATGTGCAACATGTCCTACAACACCAATATCCAAAGGAAACACAATTTCACTATCTGGTGGTACAAGACAGTCCTCCAGTTTAGTATTCTCATTGACATTAAAAAGTCTTGTAGCTAACTCTGGAGTTCCGTTTCTTTGCCTATACATAAAAAGACTACAGCGATCCGCATGAATTAGAGAGCTGATTCTCCTCAGAGTCTTGAATACAACCTTCTCCATGTTTATACTTTCTTGCATGTCCTTAATAAGTTCGAACAGAATTTCACTCTCTTCCACCTGAACAAGTTCTCGAAAAGTAGCAAAATCCACAGCGAGTTGTTTCCGGCCAAAAGCAGCTGATATTGTCTCTGGTTTGAGTTGCTTCTGGAAGTATTTTTCTGTAAAGCTGGGGTTCTTATCCAGAAAAGCCAACACATCCTCCTTTTTGAGACTCATGGTGGAAGTTTTCGGGTCAAGATAAATCAGTAGTTAAAATGAGAAAATTGTCCTGGGAACAATATAAGAAATATTGAATTACTTAATAAGGTCCAGCCTGGAGCTCGGCGGTTATCATGAGAATGAGTCAACTGTGTATTAATCTCACTGTGATCAGCAAAGTGTATTCTTAATAATGCTGAAGGTGAGTCTCTAGGAGGACAGAGCTGCTCAAGCAAACCAGATCAGGTGACTCAAACTAAATCTTTCAATCATCCCCTGTCATTTCCTATATAGACCTATAGATATGTATTTTTATACACGTTTTACACATTAAATGTGTATAATTGAGCTTTATTGTCTCAATCACATTCATGTAGTCAACCGTTTGTTGTTTACAGTCCATACAGATGGATTCATTAGATGTGTCTGTACTATGCATCTTAAAACAAGCTTCTTAGGATTTAATTAAACAGGCACTCAAGATGGTATTATCTGAAGCTGACATGTGACCAGTGTATTATTTGCATTATCTCACATGCATTTTAGATATTAGTGTTTTTCTTGTAATTACTTGCAAAAATCACTCAAAAACATTGTTATAATATTATAATGCAGTGATGGGTATAAATATAAAAGTTGGTGGGACAAACATTTAGCAACAGCTCTAATGTTATCGTTCATTAAATAAGCGTTCTGAAATAAATACACCTATTTTGTTGTTTCTGGTGCACATGGCCCGTTATAAAGTTTTTTGTATATAGCAGGGTACATTGCAAAAATTATATATTATAACGCTGAAATCTACCTATATTTTGCCATATTAATGAACAAAAGTTTATATTTTGAGAAATACTGTTTAATTCTACACAATAAATCCTCTAGATGTTTAGCTGTCTGTATTGTGGCCTGGTTGGGATTGAAATCAACCAATTGAGTCTTTTTATAGAGATAGTTGTATAAAACAAATATGTGAAATGCACATAATGTACCATATATCTTATGGTAAGCAAATTAAGTATAAATTGGAAGCCACCTCTCCCTGTACTAAAAAAACATCATCACTTTGTATTGTTCTTCATTTTATTCTTTCAAGAAGATCATAGACAATGGGATGGGCCACAATGATGCTGTACATAGCTTCCTAAATACAGAAGGCATTGATCATGCCCACAGGCAATGCTGTGTCACCATAGTTGAAAGGACTGAAATCCAGTGAATAAATGGAAGAACTTCTAAAGTCGAAACTTTCCCTTGGTGCTTGTATAGACAGTGTAGAAAGTTTGGAACCCCTACTTGATTTTGTGCAGCAGAACTCATAAAATAAGTTCATTCTGTTGATATTAACATCTACAGCTGATGGTTAATAAACGCTTTCTGTTGATCATACATTGCTTTTTCTCAATGAGCTTTCCTGTGGTAGAACCTTTTCCAGGAAAACTTGCATCACCCAGTAGACATTAAAGGCAAATTAGCAAACTATTATCAAGCTATTCTAGGCATTGTCATTGGGATGTCTACAAACAATGATCTTTCAAATGTGTAAACATTATATATTTTTCTTTCTTCTTATATAAAGCAGAAGCACCTGAAGATACCTTTTTATATATATAAAATGTCTGATTTTACCTGCTTGAAAACAACAGCAGCAACGCATCTGAAATCTATAAATGTCTTTTTGATAAATTACAGCTACAGTACAGTAGCTTTGTAAAAAAAAACTGACCACTGGCACAAAAGTTTGATGCTATTTGTTTTGCAGCCTCCCTGTTATTTATGTATGGACTGCACTGTTTTTATATATATATATATATATATATATATATATATATATATATATATATATACAAAGTACGGAGAGGGAGAGTGTGTGGTGCTTAGATGCTCAGTAGTTAATGCACAGGAAAGTGGTGGCATGCTGAGAACTAAAGCAAGCTCTATGAATAGGTGGTCAGCAACAAATAATGTGCCACCACCACTCTCAACATGAAGTATAATTTAACATGCTCCCCTAAAGAGATAAAAGACTCACTTTAACTCCTCTCTGAGACCTCTTTCTTCTTCTGCAAGGAAAACCTTGCAGAAACAGGTAAAACAGTCTGCAACAAACATGACAAAATTTAAAGTGAGCTCTATCTTTGGGTTTATAACTGCCCCTCACAAATAATGACTACTATGATTCCTTCTTTTATACAAACAAATCTTTGAGTCATAGGTAGTCATGGGTAGTAATGCCTCTTGGGGTGATGCTGAGTCACCGCGAGTCTCTATACATCATGAAATTGCTTTGACTTTTCGCAGGCTTTCTGCAGTATGTAATCCTCAGGCACGTAATGAAGCATTTTTAGTTTCTATAGTGTATGGCTTCAGTAACCCGACAGGAGAGGGCTACACAGGACCCTGAATGTGCCCAAGACATGAAGGTCTCTTGTCCTGTAGTACTCCGTTCTGGAGCAGTCCAGGGAGTGTGCTTAAGGCTTGACCACACAGTGACGCATGCAGACAGTCTTGGACAACCAAATTCCCTTTGCTTAGTTACATCTTTTAAAAAAATCTTACAAACCAGCTCTGTATAATAATTGTAATGTCCATACTAGTGTTGATTGCGAATATTCTCATCACAAATTTTTATTGGGAATATCGGCACTTCAAGACTTTGCGAATATCTCGAATACAATGCTATTCTTTTTAAACACAAATATTCAAGTTTTTTTACATGAATACGCAAAACTATCGTGCATTACGTGTGCCGATGTGCGCAATAAATGTAATAATGACTGAAGATTCTCAAATTTACGAATATTAGGGGAAAAAATGTGCGATATTTTGTGAATACAAACATGAATACTGCCTGTGCTGCTCATCACTAGCCCACACTACACTACAGGGGTAGTATATAGGCAGTCTAAATAAGTCTATTTCTACTTCTGCCCAGGATTGTGTTTGAACTGGTTTTGATAGCACCCTCTGGGGCTGTCCCTCGTCCTCACCATACCCTAAACCCAGTTAGGGAATCTATTTATTGAAATTTTAGTTTCCAAATCAGCTTTATTGAGTAAAGTCAATACAGAGTTACATGGAATGCAAGCATGGAATGCGAACATAAATGAATAAAACATAGGTATGTCCAGAAAAGGATCAGCGAACTAGTAAATGTCAGGAACTAACATAAGGGGAGACAAGGAGCAAAATGGGGTAATATAGTTACAGATGACAACTAAAGCTCAGAACCGCATATAGGGCAACATCATGGTTCAGTCAGTGAGGGTGGTTGTGAAAGCAGGAGACACCTTAAAGCTCAGCCAGGCCCCCCACTTGTGGTGGAAGGTGTGTACGGTATCACGAGTGATGTGAATCAGTTCTTCCATGGTGGCTATCTTGTCTATCTGGAGGAACCAATCTTTGATGGTCGGGACGCCCGTTGATTTCCAACACTGAGGGATCAGGAGTTTGGCAGCATTCAGAAGGTGGGGGAGTAGGAAGCGTTTATAGTTGTGTACGGAGAGATGGGAATGATGAAGTAGGAAGAGTGCAGGATCTAAGAGAATCTGATCACCAATAATTGACACAATGTGGTGTTGTATTGAGGTCAAGAATTTTTGTATATGGGGGCAGGATCACCAGGTGTGAATGAAGGTGCCAGGTGCAGATTTGCAACGCCAGCAAGTATCTGGCGTGCCCGGGAAGAATTTGCTTATTAAGGAAGGGACCCTGTACCATCTGGAACAAATCTTAAAGCAGTTTTCCTGCGTTCGGACATTCACAGATGTTTTGGTGGTAAGGAGGCATATCCTTTTCCATTCTGGGTCTGAGAACTTCACCTGCAGGTCCTGTTCCCATTGTCTACGCGTGTCCGGTGCGGGTGTGGAGGGGTTAGGCGTGTCAGATAGTAACGTGTAGAGGGATGAAATCAGGTATCGTCTGGTGGCTGCCGAATGCATCACCGGGGTGTTCAGGAAGTGGCGCAATTGGAGGTAGGCCCACCACGAGATTTGTGCGTGAAGGGAGCGGTTCACAAAAATCTCTGATCTATCTTTAAATGCTCCGTTGGTGAAGAAGTGACTGAACCTGGAGAGGCCGGAGGGGCCCCACAGGTCCAGGAAGGGAGCTGACCGACCCGGAAGGAAAGCAGGATTGTTTTTGATGGTCGACAAGGGACCAGGAAAGGTGGAGAGGCCATTTTGGGTTGCACATTTATGAAACGTGGTAATTGAGGGTTGGACGAAGGGGTGGTGGATGGCACAGGGCTTGGATGGATTGGAGGAGTTCCAAATGTAATGTAACAGGCCGCCCAAGTGTATGTCATGTTCCAGGGTGACCCACTTCTTGGAGCGGAGGCTGACATGCCAGTTTACCACTCTGGCAAGGTGGGACGCCCTGTGATATAGGAGCATGTCCGGGACTTGGGAGCCATGGGACCTAGTTGAAGGGACTAATGGTTAATTTTTCCTTTTCACAATGATCACCTAGATATGATTCTTTTATGACTTCTATTATCTTTTTTTCTATTCATGTCTTCTTTCGTGCACCTTATTGTAACTTGGTTTTTTGATGGACTACCTCATATGCTATTTTGCTTTACGTTTCATTATTATGTAACCAAGATTTTTAATCCTTCGCTTTTGTTTCCGGTTTTGAATATTTGTATCATTTGAATATTTTTAATAAAATATTAGTTACAAAAAAACATCATTATTGGAGTAAGTACAATCTGGGCATGCCTGATGCATGGGCATCTGGGCATGCCAAATATTCAGTGTTCAAATTTCTTAGTTTATAGTTGCATAATCATTGACATTACTGTTTCACCAACTAAAACAGTGCTTTATGTCTCTTCCTGTGTAATCTGTGGCACTACCTACTTTGTCAGTGTGACAACACCAGGTAAACAGAGTGGAGTTCCTGAATGAACTAAATTCTCCCTGTGTAATCTGCAACATTGAGCTGTAGTATATTGAATAATTGCTCTAATGCATTTGAAAAAAACAATTTAGTCCATATTGACCTTTTTCAGGCCTTTTTTTAACAAACACAATTTTTAGCTTTTTGGGAGAGCTTGAGTGCAGATTTATCAGCATTAGCTGGAGTTATATTGTTGCAGCTCTCCATGGCCCCAGCAGCAGAGGAGGAGATTATAAAGGCAACTGCTTGCAAAGCTGGGCTGCAGTCTTTAGAGTGATATAGACAATTTTTTTAATAATGAAATTGTAAATGATATAGAAAATCAAACACCTAGGTGTGCATTCTGCATTTACAAATGTATGGAAGAATGGATCTTTTTGAAGAGCTTAGTTTTTCCAACCTTAGCACTGTCATGCCAGCTTTATGAGGAAAGGAGGATTGGATGGGTGGCGGGTTCTGATGGTACACCAGACCAGCAAAC
>CM070032.1:143498960-143511202 GCA_036250615.1 Ptychadena robeensis | reverse complement strand
GGGGCTGCTCAGCCTGGTATTAGTTGCACAGTCTGGTATTATTTGTTTTTAAAGAGTAGAGGTACATATGCCATTTGGGATGGATATCCTTACAATAAAGTCAGTCTGTAGTACTCTTCAGAAATAGATAGTTGACCTACTAATGGTTAAGTACAAGAGTCCTGTATAGGTACAGGGCTCTTGTCTAGGTACTTGCCATCTATCTCTTATCTCTCATAATGCACAATCACTTTTGATCAACCTTTTGCTAAAACAAAATCTATATGAGAGGCCATCATAAAGCACAGGCCTTGTGACCAACAGCTTTTTGTCCATCCACATGTCCTGATAAGCCATGTGCAGCACCAGAAAGCGTGGTCTTTCCTCATCCCTTTCAACTCTGTTTTCTTTCACAATTAGACGAGCACACATCAGAGTAAAGGATTATGCACAGATTTTATGTAATGGATTAACAAACATAAGCTTCTTACTGTCCTCTGTGGACCAAAATAACCACTTAGGTAGACTGTGGGTTTATTATTTAAAGCAGAAATACTTAAATGAGCAGAAAGGCATGCTCATTTGAATCTGTAAGGAGCCCACTTAACATTGGTTTACAACAGAAGGAGTAAGGTAAGTGGTTTCAGCTGAAAGTTGTAGTTTAAAATGTGTTTGAATGATTTCATATTTCTGGATGACTATACATAGCGTACTGTTATTAGGATATACATTCAGAGTATTTTTTTTAGATTTTGAAATATGAATCAGTAGGTGTGTTTGTAACAAAGGCAACCAAGCTGTGAAATTAAGAGAGTAAATTGTTTAAATTGCTATGAATATAAAAAATATTCTTAAGAGAGTTATTATGTACATAAGGAGAGAAGCACAAACAGTAGTATACAAGCATATTGCTTATATACTTATGTTATATGGATATGTTTCCTGATTTACAAAATATTTTATGGCTGGCCAAAATCTTTTTAGTTGGAACTAAACAAAAAGTTTATATAATAAACACATAGTTGAATATACTTTACTAAATGTTGATGGTTACTTGAGCAAATGGTAATTTTTTAATTTAAATCCAACCATGTTTATCATGGGGAAAATAGGTAAACAATAACTGAAAATGTAATAGTCTGTTTCTATCATAAATAGTGAACTTGTACTGGAATACTAGCATTATAAGCATTATAGGAATAGAACAGATATCTATAGCACAGGCATTTACCAGAGTGTAGCAGTAAGTGTACACAAATTGTATAATTATTATTGTTTATTTGCATGACTTTTACGCTTTGTTTTATAACCAGGGGTGCACATAAGTGGTACTCTGGTACTCAAAATGGGCCGAAAACTAGCTATGTGTGCCTGCATTATTGTTAAAAAGCTCATATGGGTACTGACAACTATCTGCATATGAGCTGTGTAACAATAATGCAGGTATGCATAGCTAGTTTTTAGTCTTTTTGAGTACCAGAGTACCACTTACATACATACATACACATACACAACATATACACACATTGCACATTGGTGCAATATAATTGTAATTTTAATAGTATTATAAAGCTGTATGAATATTCCAGGGGTGCGCAAACTTTTTGCCTCGTGGGCCACATTTGAACTCTTTGAATTTGGGGCCGGACCAAGAGCCTTCGGTGTATCAATAACATGCATGTCGGGCATCTCTAAATAATAGCGGTGATGTGTTATTAAAACTGTAAATTCCTTCAGGGATCATATTTATAGGGATGAAAGAAAAAAGACAAGTATGAGAGCATATATATGTAAGATGAAAACAACTTTGGAAACGTTCTGTTTCTTTTCTAGGATGAAGTGTTTCAAGTACTTCTTCATTGCTGCGCTTATTACCATTTTTGAGAACTGTAAAGTCCAGTCCTGCGTGGTAGACAACTTTAAAGTGAAGGATGACTTTGAATTCAAAAGGGTAAGATGTTTTCATTAAAAGTAAGGTTATTAAGAGAGGATTTCCTAAATACATATAAGGAGTGATTTAATGAAGAAGTAATATCTATGCTGATTAAGTAAGCCCAACAACCTACCTGACGTGAATATTTATTAACTTATTGAAACAGATACTGGAACATTGTCGGACCAGCCATTTGACATTCTGCACATTTGAATGAAAAGATTTACTTTCGCACTAAACTTCTACGACATGGGTTGCTTCCTTTGTCAAATTATCATAACTGGGAGAGGAATTGATTTCCCTAAAAATGTGCAAGATTACTTTGGATATACTCAAAATGCTACATGCAGTAGTAGTCTGACTGCCATCAATCCTAAAGGAAAAGTCAACTCAAAAATAGCTTTTCAGTTTGTGTTAGAGATTTGAAATTAAATACCTGATGGTGCCTTTTATATGCTTGCAAATCCATTTGTTAAATCTATCAAAGGTCAACAACCGTTTAATAGATGAACCCTCGAGCACAGCATGATGACATCACCACGCTGCACTTGTGCTTTGCCCATTTGAAGGCGAATTGATGCGCAGCACTCCTGTGCAGTCGATCCTGTTTGATACTTTGAGCGGGGACCCTCGAAGCCCATCCAAAGTAATGGCAATTGTTGGCCATCGAACAGGGATTTACCAACAAGTTGGTTTCCTATTGATCGAGATTTCTTTGTGCGGGATCGAGGCTGGATGCAATCGTTCATCACAAACACGCACGCCTAAACCTTAAGCCTACCCACACAGGTAGATTCCCATGCAATCAACCCCCGATCAATCACAGCGTGGTTACGTCACCACGCTGTGATTGATTGGGGATCAATTGAACAGAAATCAATGTGCACCACATGGGCACATCAATTCCCGTTCAATTGGGACCCATTCTCTCCAACTCGCAGCCTTGAGTAAGTGAATCAAAACACGGGCTGCCAGCTGGGAAAAAGAAAGCCAGAACACAGCCTCAGAGACGTGCTGGCCCCGCCCCCTTCACACTGACAGCGACGTCCAGGCTGTTTGTTCAGCAGCACATTCAATACTCTGCATGGAGATTCTTGTCTCCATTTAAAGTAATGGAGAGTAAAGGAGGTTAGTGATGAGCGGCATAGGCAATACTCAAATTCGCAATATTTCGCAAATAATTCTACTAATATTCGATTCTATATTTGTGAATCTAACTAGATTCGCAAATATAATCGCCTCGCAAATACCTTCAAAATTAATGTGCTATTTATTTTCGCATTGCAAATATATATTCACAATCCATGCCCATAAGCATCTTAATGGCGAATGTCGCGAATATTCAAAATTGCGAATATCCGCCACCATATTCGCGAAATTTGCGAATTCTCAAATAGCCGATATTTGCCAAATATATTCGCAATTCAAATATTCGAGCTCAACACTAATGGAGATCGAGTTTCTTCGAGCTAGATCTATTGAAGGCACACACGGGTAGATTTGTAAACAGATTAGAGCACAATCAAGTTCCATGGGTGCGCGTGTTGCTCGATTGTACTTTAATCTATTCACAGATCTACCAGTGTGTGCCTAGCTTTAGGGCTTGTTTCCATTATACGTCGGGACCCCTACGCTAAGCGTATACGCTTAGCAGGGGCCCCGAAGTACCCCACAGACATTGCCTGCCGGCGGATGGTCCGTTTACACATCCGCCGGTGTAAAGGCTGAACGTACTCGACTACGTTCAGCCTTACACCGGCGGATCAGCTCAGCGCAATGAAGACAGAGTCTCCGCTGAGCAGGTAAGTCTATCTGTTACGTTGGGACCTCCTTCTAAGCGTGTATGCTTAGCGGAGGGGTACCAAAACAAACAAGACCTGTGTAACGGTTTCGATTTCAAAGGAAAGATAAGGATTACATCTACAGCTAGTAATAGGTGAGTTTATCTCATGTGTACATAATTCAAATTATTCAAACTCAAAAATGAAGTTGCTATTAAGTAGTTCTTTACAATCTTGTTGCATTGTCATGTACAATTTTGTTAGATCTTTACAGCAATACAGCGTTAAAGCTAGGAAAGTTAGATGTTGTTTCAGTAGTCTCTATATAAAATCAACATAAGTTCAGAAAACCTGTAGCAAAAGAACTTCTAACTTGACTGATAAAAGTGCAGGATGGACTGCTGTTGTAGCCTAAAGATTATCTCTCATTCAATAACATTTTCCATAATATATTATACAATTCTTTAGCTCTGAAATATCGAATATTGAGATATATTGAATATTGCACTTATACAGAAGAATCTGGTACAATTAATAATTTGTTTTAATTAAATGCTAATGGATCCTTAACATTAGGTCTAGCTAAAATAACTTTTTTCTTTTTACTAGTATGCAGGAAAATGGTATGCCATTAGCAAAAAAGACCCAGAAGGCTTGTTCCTCCAAGATAATATCTCTGCTGAATACATGATAGATGAGGACGGCACAATGACTGCATCATCCAAAGGCAGAGTTAAACTTTTTGGGTAAGTAATATTGGATATAGTGGAATGTATTTTTTAATAATGTTAAAACTCCATTTCAAAATCTACTTTTTAAACAGTTTGGTTAGGTTTGGGTCTTTTTGTTTTTGCTGTCATTGGTCACATCATGAATATTCCCTCCCATGCCTGTAAACAACTGTCCTTGGGTTCAAGTAAAGAAAATTAAATTTTTCACTAAAGGAGAACCCTTTTAGTAGTAATCCATTTTTTCAGTCCTCGCTTCAATGTGTAGACATTCTCCTTACTTCCTGATGTGTCACCAAAATAGGATAAGAGGGGAAAAATATATAACATTTCAGGAAAAGATGTTAATAAAAACATAAGAGAGGGGAACCATTAATGGAGGAAAATGGTAGTTATGTTTTTAATTTGCCTGACATTTTCATGTATTAAAGGTTCCCCTTTCCTGTTGCTGATTGTCCAGCACATCATAAGCTTTTGTGTGGGCCAGCTCTCTAAAGCAGGGAACACACGGCTTGATATAGGAGCCGTCTGATGTTGCCTGCAGCAGCGTGATGACGTCATCACGCTGCTGTCAGATATCGGAGGAGCTGGAGAGAGAGAACTTCTCTCTCTCCAGCTCAGCCGATGCTTTGCGGTCTCCATGCAAAGCAACTAACATCGGCTGTGATTAACGATCATGACCGATATCCCTGTTTTTTCGAGTGGGATTGATTGGTCCCACTCAAAAACAGGGATGGCGGCATATGATATGGGCCAGATAGACGGCCGTCGAATCGGCAATTGATCTGGTCCACATCAACACCTGCTTAAGTGATCTCATACTTGATAGACTTTGTTTCAGGTCTTAGTGTATGAGTTATTCTGCTAACAAAATGTTTAAATTTAAATTAATAGCTACAACACAGCTCCGCAAAGCATGGTTCAGCAAACATGGATGTGGAGTATAGAATAATATTTTTGCTAGTGTTTCAAAATGGCAGTCCAGTTCATCCTAAAAGTTCCTGTTTAAGGTTTACATTTGGTCATTGGTCTTTCAAACATCATGTTTCGCAGAGCATTTTCTAAGGTAAAATGATTCCCTATTGCTATAGAGTAGTTCAGTATATGAAGGGGTATAATTTGTTTTATTACATGCTTTATTGATAAACAGTTATCATGTTTTAAGCGAAAAACTATTTGAAAAGCAAATTGGAACATTTTAACAAGATATGCCGCAAAAACTACTAAGAGACCCATAGAATGGCCATTTTAACCTGCATACCCCTTTCCAGACACTGAACCTATTTAACATTGCTGCAAGTTAGGACAGAGCATACTGGTTACAAAATGTGTGTTCCAAAAGTTCTACCAATGGTTTCTGGGGTTTTTTGTGAAAGAAGGTGTTAGTTTTTAATATTTGGTCTCTTAGCAGTACATGGGACACATTCTTATGGTTTCATTAGCAGTACATGGGAGTACTTATTTAAATTGAGACAAAAAAAAGTTAAACTTCAAATAAAGGGTCTAAAATCATGATTTAAAAAACAATAAATCCCAAATTAAATGAAAATCCAAAAACAGAACTCAACAGGGAAAATTTCGTGAGTTTTTTGCTTCTCATTCACACTTAAAAAGCAAACGCAGATTAGGAGTTCATTAAGACTTACCTGAGTGTTTTCGCTTGTACCATATTATAGAAATAAATAAGACCCATCTAATAAGTAAATCTGCTACATCCCAAAATGCAAATATTTAAAAGCAAAAGAGGGTTGCACCCAGTCATCCATTGCTCAATATCGGATAACTACACCAGTGGGACTATTACTGATGGCAGTGAGTAATAGTTCTATTGTCATAAAACCAAACTATTTATTTGTTATGACATATCATGGATCACATAAATAAAGAATGCATCTGACAGGGTATACACCAGCTGTGTACATCTAGGACAAGTGTCTTTGAATGCAATTTACGCTTACTGACCTCCAGCTTTAGGCATCATAGATCACATTCATATTGAACAGATATCTATAGACCCATATACTTTTAGGCTGGATGTGTTGCCCTGCCTGAATATCCTCCTGACTCCCCATTCCCTGGGGGTAGCGCCTGCCCGCCCTCTAGCGCCCAGTGTCTCCACCTGTTGGCATATCTAACTAAGCAAGTATCCAATGTCTTGTCATCTCCTGAAGAACGTCAGTCCTGAAATGCGTCTATAATACCACACAAGACAAGTTTACTTCTTAGTTTATTTTCTTTATGTGATCCATGATATGTCATAACAAATTTGTTAATAAAAAGTTTGTTTTTATGACAATAGAACTATTACTGACTGATGTGTAAAGTCCCACTGGTATAGTCATCCTATATTGAGCAACAGATGACTGTGTGCAACCCTCTTTTGCTTTTCAATACTTGTACTATAGGAGTCATGCTGAAAAGAGGGAAGCCATTGCAGCCTATGTATTTTAGGCTACTGTAGCAGCAGGCAAAGTGCCATTCAATAGGAATGTGCTTGTTAAATCAATGAACAATATTTTGTTTGGTAAAATAAACAGTTACTATTCTGAAATAATTATGGGTATACTTCACAGGTTCTGGCTCATTTGTGCCGATATGGCTGCTCAATACTCAGTTCCTGATCCAACCACACCAGCTAAAATGTACATGACCTACCAAGGTTTGGCTAGCTACTTATCAAGTGGAGGTAAGTAGACAAGACCTAGACTGCTTATATTATATACATCTTGCTACAAACAAATGTATTAAGCTAGTTTTAATAGGATGAAGAGTATTTTGAAGGCTAGAAAATATATCAAATAATATGGTTTCTCTGGGCAATAAAGTTATACATTAATTCAGTTTTTGAAAGAAAGGATTAAAGCTTTGGCAAGACTGAATCATGCTGTCAAATTATTTTGTCTTTTAAAACTTAGTATTGGTGGGGCCAGATTTTGTTAGTAACCAAAAGTGGCAATTATTATCGGCAAAAAACTTTTGGGAAGTGCAGTTTCTATGGGCAAAACACCCACTTTAGTCTGCACTAGTTTTTTAAAGATAAGTCCCTATGAGTAGACTAATTATCATTGTTGGTTCTTCTGCAGGAGACAACTACTGGGTCATTGACACTGACTATGATAACTATGCAATTACCTATGCCTGCCGCACCCTTCATGAAGACGGAACATGTAATGATGGCTATTCCATCATATTCTCACGTAATCCACGTGGATTTTCTCCAGCTATCACAAGGGTTGTACGCCAAAAGCAGGATGAAATATGCATGGCTGGACAGTTTCAGCCTGTCCTTCAATCAGGTATGTTAGTTATTTAATATTTCATATAATTGTTCAAAAATAAATCTGAGGGTCAAAATGGAAGATTTAATTACTTTGTAATATATGTAAATATATCTGAATTGTGGCCATAACCATTTGTTGAAAATCTTGGGTCCCCACACACGTAACAAGCGAGCGTGCGCTTGTGGCCATCGGCAAAATTGTCTGCAGATCGCGGTTGCCCACTTGGGACGACAGTCCCAATAGACAGACACTCGGTCGGCCAGAGAACGGACATGTCATAAATTTAAATGGGGACCGGCGTCCCCGTTCAAACTAACGGCCAGCACACAAAGGGTGCCCGCCGATACTGTGAGCCATGGAGAGCAGCGTGATGATGTCATCACGTTGCTCTCCACAGCTCATCTGTTGGTCCCCGCTCGTTACATGTGGGCACATGCCGATAAGCGGCCAATTTTTAATCTGACCGACGGGCGTGCGCGCTCGCGCCGTCGGTCAGGTTAAAAATCGGCTGTGCCCACATGGGGTGACAGATCCCTGTCGTCCCACTTCTCGGCCAGCCAGAGAACGGACATGTCCGATCTTCTCTGGCTGATGGGAGCTGATGAAAGCCGATGCCATAAGCTGCAATGAAGCGGCGTCTTCATTGCAGCTTATGGCCGGCACACAAAGGGCGCCCGGCCGATTGAAGGGGCCCCATAATGCAACGGGAGGCTAACGTGATGACGTCATCACGTTAGCCTCCCGGAAAGATATCGGGACTAGTCTGCTACACACATTGGCGTGTGTATGGCAGGCTTTAAGGATAAGAGAATTTATTCAGCGATTTGAACTGCAGTGGAAAGACCTGTGGTGATCAGTAGGGATGATAATTTCTCCTAGGAAAATATCTACTGCAGTTATTTTATGAGCCAACAATAATAAAGTGCAACTACATGATCATATTCCATCAATGTATCAATGTAACAAAGAGAACCTTCTGGTTCAGTTTAATAAATGTACTGTCAATATTAATTACCATATCTTTGGCTCAAAGTATATCATTTACTAGGAAGCATGCTACACAATTGGTGGTCATTGGGAAGAAACTCACACTTGCAAATACCTAAAAAGATCATTGTTGTCCTTGTTCTTCTGGAACATAGAAATCACTCATTCTTCTAAGCAGCCTATTTAAACGTCATAAGGAATCCATTAAACCCTATACACAACATATGTTGATTAATATCAGGAAGCATAGATGCATATACATGTTTCTTAAAGTTACTCACAAATAAAAGCTGGTGAAAACGAAAGAACACTTTAAGTCAATATATAGTTTATGTTTTTTTTCAGTTAAAATATTGATAATTTCTATCTGTTTTGGCTGCAGGAGCCTGCTAGAACACACTAGAACACTACTGTGAAGATCCCTTTGCTTTCTTTGGGAATGGAAAGAACTGGTCCATCTGAAGATGATGACTAAAGAAAAGCACACCTTTTTCACATCTTAATATTTTTTCAGAGTGCAATTATGTGTTTACCTGTCTAGATACAAATTATTGTTTGATTGTATACCATGTGAATCCTTTAAACATTTTGGTTTTAGGCATTAATATGTCAAAAGGTTTTGTTAAAATAGACATTTGTTTGGACATATGGCCAAGAATAAACATTTTTGTATCATTGTGACAAATTGTATTTGGATTTATCCCAATATATATTGCATGAATGTAAAATTAGATAATTCCACTAGTGGGTTTGGCATTATAGTACAGTGATAAGGACTAGAAAAAGTTGGGCATTACAAGGTTGAGACCGAAATGGACAGGTACTGTATTACAAGTGCCGTACTAGTAAGAAGCATTGGCAGTACATAACAGATAGAGTCAAATCATAGAGTAAGCCATTGTGTTACTTTGCTCAGTCATACACACATGAAACAAATGTAACTGTTATTTATATACTGGTAGGTTTTAAAAAATAGGAATAGCTATTGCACCCAGGCAACATGATCCACATACTCCATCATATGTGTTTATTATTAAAAGTTTAGCTTACACATATATGAGCTTACACAGCACTATGCAGACCATATATTTGATACTAATTTTGTCCAAAAAATAAGGCACTGCAAAAAAGGGCTTAAATAAAAACGTAATTACAATTTGCCTCAAGTGCTCCTTTCTCTACAATGTTCTACATGTCTACATTACATTTGTATACTAATTGTCGACTTATCTTGCCGGACAAAGGGACAAAATGTGTTGTATCTGGGTTATGGGGGTTACAATGTTACTTTATGCTTTAGCACTGTTCACTGAGCTCAATCTACAAGGAGGTCAACATATTCTCAGAACATATACAAAAATTCATTAGTGAGTGATGATCAAGCTTCTAATAATTTTTTTTATATTTCTTGTGCCTCACCCCTATATAAAAATAAACAAACACTAAATTCACTGCTTAAAAACAAGGCAGGCAGGGTGTTAGGGGTACATAGTCAGTTAGAAAAAAATCATTTTTATTGGTACATGATTAAAAAGTATATATAGTTGCACATAAATCCATAAATTAATCAACACATGATACTTTACATAGATCTCAGATATTACACATATGCTCTCCCTCCCTATTCTCAGAACAGTTTAACCTCCCTAGTGTTAAACCAGAGTGTAGCTATTTTTCATATGGCTTTAGCAAGCGGTTCCCTGAAATAATGGGACCACCAGGGCGGTTAAAATGCGCTCTATGTTTTGTTTGCAGAAGTCGTTGACAATTCAGATACAGTTTACATCATACATGAAATCATAAAAGAAACTAACATGTTAATTTCAAAACAAAAGTAATGACACGTTTCTCCACTCGAAACCAAGCTATTCTCCCACTGAGTGCTGCCATCTTGTCTTCTACAGCTAAAGTATTGTGACACCAGGTTGTCAATCACTGATTGAACATGAGCAAGCGGTTTGTGTGTATATCCATTGTCACTTTTTCTGCTTAGGTCAGTGGTTATGGGTAGAGGTAAAAACTGACAAGAAGGCTTACTTGATGATCTTTGCTAAAAAGCCACATTTTACATATTCGTTTAGTGAGGTAAAGATGCACATACGCTAACAGAGAGTAATGTGATTGCATTACTAAGTATACTTCCTTCTGAAATGGAAAGATCATTTTGATTCACACAAATGGATGGATTTTGCAGAATATTTTATTTAACAATGTGAGTTATTTCCACAAAATATAAAACACAATTTACAAAATTCCAAAAAATGTCAAGTTTTTGATTAAAAAAATCCATTAAAAATCTATAGTCTTTGTATTCAATATTTTAACCAATGGATGCTTATGATTCATTGGAAATGAAGGTCACATGTTTATATACACTACGTTTCTAAAATACCGGTACTTCTCTGTACATAATTGGAAGACTAAAAGGTCCTGGTATGTTCCAGAAGTTTACAGCTCGGACCCTGTAGAATCCAGATACAATGGCAGAGTCTAGAAAGAGAATAAGAATATTTGGCATTATTTTAAGTAACTCCGTTAGTATTTGTGTGCTTATCATAAAATAGGCAACAGTATTTAAAATGATGAATTAACACCTAATAACGTAGGCTTAGGTCTAATTATCTCTTTGTAATATGATATGAAATTGTATCCTCATCTTCCCTAGGCCAGTGGATATAGACAATTGTTCATCCAACAGCCATTCTAGTCCCAGATAACACTATAACTAATTAGGGTAATACTCTAATTTGGAGTGGAACTTTGGTTCAGCATATCATACTTTGCAGTGGGGCTCTCCCGACCCTGCAAGGTTTAAATGCTCAATTTATGCCTAATATAAACAGCACTTTTGTTTACCTTTTAATCCCCTGTAAGATTATCCCTGCAGATTTGCCTGTCTGATACTTCAGACTGCAGTCATAGCCTTTGATGTAACTACAATCCCATAAAAAAATACAAAGCCCTGCATTAAAAGGGATAAACAAAGGCCTCATGCATATTCCAGGACACCAAATCCTATGATGCTAACTAATGGGAATTCAAGGGAGGAAATAAACATTACATATATTCCCTAGGAGAATTTAAACCTTGCAGTGCAGGGTTAGACATTGAGGTCCTGTTTTGAGAAAAGACCTTATGCCAATTTAAGTTTTCTGTTGCTATATGCATGTCTTCAAAGCCCCTATTTAGTGTTAACAGACCCTTATCGGGTCCATGGGAGGGATAGTATTTGACACATGTTAGGGCGTGACATGTATGGGGATCCAACCTCTTATTGAGTTTACTTGTTGAGTAAATAAACAATAATATATATATATATATATATATATATATATATATACACACATATATAAAAGAATAAATAACATACCTGGACAATATGAGAACAAAGTAAAAATATTATTTCTTGTATTGATCTGATTGAAGCGTAAGCCATCTAATGAATATTCCACTTCATATGTTTTCAAACATCTACAAAAGAATCCATTATTTAATATACAGTGCTGCCTGAAAGTATGTGACCCCTCCAGACATGGTCACTGTTTGTGCAAAA
>CM070032.1:143481640-143496445 GCA_036250615.1 Ptychadena robeensis | reverse complement strand
AAAATTTATCGTTTTGAGTCGATTGATTGAAAATCTGACCCGTGTATGGGCTGCTTTAGAGTATGTAGAGTAACCGATTGGCTATAAATTGATTGCAAAGTAAAAAAATGTCCTCATATTATACAGTTTTGGTAAATAAAAAGTTTATTGCAACACATAGGATGACCTTAAGAAGTAATAACTACATTCACTAGTAAGTGATTTCTAGTTTTCTACTGCCAATGAGAAATGAGGTAAGGAAACGAATGAATGCTTATAGCGGTTTCATCTGCAAGGATCCAATTGTAACTACAACCATACTAAATACAACTACAATTGTATATACAACCATAACAACAAAACCTAAAGCATATTTAGGTAGGCTCACCTTGTATTACCAAAATAGCAATTAAGAAATGGCATGCCTCTACTCTCAGAAGGTGTCCTTGTAGCTTTGGAAGCAAAACAAAAGCAGCAGAACTTGCAATGTTAGCTTTTCTTCTCCTGGCGAACAGTACAGGGTTTCGACCCACCTGCAAAAAGATTATTAGGGGAGTTTCCACATCCATTGGGACCCCCTCTGCTAAGCGTATTGCTTGGTGGGAGGTCCCGATGGAGCACATTCACTTACCTGCTCGGTGGATGCTGTGTTCTCACAGCAGTGAGCCATTGAACGGATGTCTTGACACAGCCTCTGCCGAGCAGGTAAAGTCTATGTGCTTCGTCAGGATCCCCGCCAAGCAATGCTCTTAGCGGAGGGGGTCCAGACGGACCCGACCAAATCAAGAGCAGCAAGATCCGTCCATTGAAAGAATATGTTCACTGGAGACCGGGTAGAGAACCTGGTCTCTAGTGAAAAAAATTGACTGAAGACCGGAAGTGATGTCAGTGTCCGGTAGTTGGAATAAGGAACTGTGCGTTCCAGATGCCGGAAGTGAAGTCAGGTTTTTCCGATTCAAATCCCTGCGAACACAGAATTGGACTTGAACGGACTTGGCAGATGTTTGGCCATCACTACAGATGACTTTCCTGTAAGCTGTACAGTGGAACTCAAAGAAACTGTACTTGTTTTTCCAACACACCCCACAGATGCTCGATTGGAATAATACTTATGGAACATTCATGCTGGAAAAGTCATCCATCATCACACTGTAACATTGCCAGGATTGTTGGTGCTATTAACAGGAAATACGAAAGCAACTGCCCTGAAATGCACTGGGTGCTGCCCTTGTCAAAGTATCTCAAGTCATGTATGCCCATTTTTATTTACCTCTGCATCTCGAATCTTCTTGAAATCTTTAATAGTTGGAAAGTCAGGACTTCCAGCCCTTTGCCATTGCAAAAATGGGTTTGTGAATGTGTTATCAATGTAGTATGACACATATAGAAGATCTGAATTAAAGAGATTCATACATGAGTAAAATATATATTTATACTTTTACTAATAACCATTCCTATATAATGATTTTTAAACATTATTTGTTTTAATCTTCATGCACATGTTTTCTTTGAGTCATCATTTTTTTCTTTATTATACATTGATTCTTAGGAGAATGCACAAGGTCCTTTCTGGGAAATCACACTTTGAAAAAAGATCAATAAAAACTGATAATTTTACGTCTAACATGTATGCATTATATTGTCACTTTTTGGAAGCCTGTTTACAAGTAATCATGTGTAGGTTCAATGAACCTGATGGTATCATCCTAGGATTAAACAAAAGGAAGTAAGGAATGTGACACAGTGAAGATGAACTTTTATGAACCTTTTATGATAAATATTTACCATTAAACCAGTTCTTTATGTTAAATGGCTCTTAAGGCACTACAGTGTTACTTTTAGTACAGAGAACATTTTGTCTACAAAGCATCAAGTTCCATAATGTGGTGTATCTTCTCAAATGCAACAAATATGAACCTACTTATAAACTTTATTTTAGCATGATGTAATCTGGGCATATGGTTAGATTTTGTTTTATAAATTCAAATTGTAAATGCAATGTTTAAGTTGATTGTTAGGAAATCAACTCCTTTTTAAATGAGTTGAGAGATGCAAATTAAGCATAAAATGGAAAGACGCAATGCCTCAGGTTGGAAAATTAACAAGTATCTGACTTTGTATCAAATGGTACTGTATAGCATGTGCTTCCCATATCTATATTGGACAAGGTGTTTGAATTAAAGATCCATGAAACAAACATTGTTGTGTGTATGGCTTCCTTAAGTCTCCGATTCCGGAAAAGACCTTCTGCAGCAAACTTTTACTGTGCTTAATGATGCATAATAATTTACACCAGTGAACACTTAAACAAATCACAACAAAATTTAAAATGAAAAAAAAAGGTTACCTTTTGACTTTGGGAAATTTGTAAAGTTTAATGTTAAAAACTGTATATCTGTAGATGTTTTGTTGTCATCGGATGCATAAAGGAGAATGGTTGATTGCCAACTGTCAGACTGATCTCCTTTTTCAGGCTCATGAGTACTTGCGATGACTCCAATTATACTATTGTTGGTGGACACACAACAGTCTCTGTATATTGGTGTGGAAAAATGTACTTCACCTAGAAGATAATTAAACATTGTAACATGGGCTGTGTTCAAGTGGAAATGGCAGCAGTAACCATGCTTCGGACTTGGAAACCCAGGAAACCACCAAGCAGGTTTGTCCATCACTTTAATTCAGCAATGCAGTGAACTAACAACCTTATGCAGGATGACTTTATGAAGCAGTACATAACAAACGTTCTGTCTAAAATAACTGTTTAACCAAATCTTATTAAACATACTAAATTTAGGTTTTTGACCACCGCACCTTTTCACATTAGTGGTTTGCTTCATCAATGGCTTTTGTATAACCTATTTCCAGCTTTATCAAGAGAATTCAGAACCCCCAACCCTTCACATCAGACACCCCCTGACATCTGCATACCTGCACAATACCTCAGCTCTCTTCTGAAACCTACACTAAAGCTTCATACAGACATGATAAATTGTTGTTGATGTTGGTCACAATGGGTCTCAACCACAAGTGATTGGACAAGCTCTGTAGAGAAAGCCCTTGCTCTGTTCTATTAAGAGGAAAAGACAAGTAGCTGGCACTTCCATTGAAGTCATGCAGGTTGGTTGTATAGTGATTTGGTCTGCTGGCTCATAAGCAACCAATGTTGAGAGTTGGGATCCATGATAGATTGTAATATGTTGTCTCAGGTGATATCCTGCTTTAGATTTAGCAGAACTTGAATGTCACTGACATCTGGAAGTTGCAAGAAGCCAAAAGTAATAATGGCAGCTGTAAGCATGAAATCTAGACCAGAGCATATGAATAGGAAATTACAGATCTAAGATGAGGCAATTTAAAGAATTCCCTCCCCAAAAAAAGTATGGAAATTTTTTGCCATTACTATGATGTAGATTATTTTTTTCTGAAAAGGAAAAGTTTGCTTTTGCCATTAGAATGTAAAAGGTTTGTGTAAAACGTACACAAATTGAATTAAACACTTATCTTCACCCATATCTTCTTATAAACTTTCTATGGCATCCTTTATTGCCTATCCTCCTCCTGTCTGCCTACTAGATAATGAATCAGCAAAATTTACTCTGTTCTGGTATAAAGTTCATCTAGGATGTTGTAGAGTCATCTTCCCAGATATGCAATATGGAAGAACTATGTGAACGACATTACTGGCTGCATGAAATACGTAAAGCAAATATCTGTATGGAAGCCCATTTTAAGTAAGTTGTGTGTTGCTTAAACTTCACAGACTTTTCAACTGCACCAGTTATATGGTCTACCCCTTTTCAATTAAATGGCAACACATATTTCAAGATTTATTGAGGAAATAAAAAAATAATATGCTGCTGGGAATACATCCTTCTAAATACCTTATTTGCTACTATGCACAAATATCATGGTCTACCGGAAAAGAATAATTTTATATCACAAGCAATAACGCACAGCACAGTATAAGCATAGCTTAACTCTTTGCTCCATTAACACAAATACTGCATAACTGGAGTTTTGATATTCTTAAAGCAACTCTTTCTTTTGGGTACCTGACTTTCCTGCCATCCCTCTTTCCTAATTCTGGAACATTCAGGGTACATTTTTCTCACAAAAGGACAGTACAGGACTTACAGGAGCACGATCGTCCCGCGTGAAGCCCACCTTGTCCGTCCGATCACGTCCGATTGATCGGGGGCCCAGAATCGGATCGGACAGAGAACCAACATGTTGGTCTTTCTGATCCGATTCTGCACACATCAGGGGGAGTTGCCATTTGTGAAGTAAGCGATCGGACAGGGAATCGTCCAGGAATCCGTGGGACAAGGTGGTATGTAGCGATCGGACACACTTAATTGGCTGTTCGATCGGACCTCCGATTCCCGCTGAGATCGCCGGAATCGATCGGATAGGTAATCGATCGGCCATGGAATCCGACTGTGTATGGCTAGCTTTAGACTTGCATACACTGCTGTCTTATTTTTGTATCTACATTTCTGGTACACCTTGTGGCTTAATGAGCAGCAGTGAAGAAAAGCAAATGTGGAGAGAAAGGAGGTTAAAGCGTTACACATAGATTTTATAAAATTAATGGAAATTAAAAAAATGTATGGGCAGTATATGAGACACTCATCATTCATTAATATCATTATATATATATATATATATATATATATATATATATATGTAATGGAATCAGGAACTGCTCAAGTGAAAGACATTGTATTTCTTAATTCTTATCAATCCTGATATAAAGACATTTAATATGAAGAAGGCCATCTTGTATGTCACCTATTGATTAGCCTAGTCAGCAACATGTTTTTTCCAAGACTTGCTGAATTTTTGCTAACTGCTAAGAAATATATTTCCTGTTGTTAACACTTCTAACAAATTTAGACGCGTATGTTGTAGCAGGTGTCAACAGTCAAACGCCTACATACCCCAGCTTCTTAACCACAACGTAAAATTCCAAAACTGATCAAAAGGTCAACAATGGGCGTATCAATATGTTAATATGTTAATATGTTTTTCTAGAAAAAACACTGTTAACCCTCAGTTTTCCAGAAGGTATATTCTACTTCTATTGGACAATTCGAATATGGTTACTCCCATTGTCAACTCCCATAGTGGGAGTTCTTTTCCTGTATACGCAAATTGATAATGTCTATAAAATATGATGTATTTCCTGAAACTGTCAGAACGATCCATTGTATCGCTCTCATCACATGTGATAATAAACATCATTTGCTTATCCAACAACAAGACGGTATCGTGTCAAAATTCCTCGAAATTAATATATATATATATTTTTTTTTATTATCATTATTATTATAATTTTTTTTTTTTTACTTTGACATTTTATTCAAAACGTTCATATTGTGGTAGTATGAGAAATGATGAAACACAAACATGTACCTAATAATGCCAGCAAGCCCATTACAGTTAGCACTGGTTTTCTCACCATCTGGACATGTGGGGGCTTAGTGTTGTTCATCTGAAATCTTGCTGTCAGTGTCCTCTGAGTAAAGTAGTGAGGGTAATAGTTCATGAAGGCATTATCATTACTTAACAAGCTGTAGTTCATCAGTTGTTTTTCATTTGACAGCATGTAGTCCAAGTGTTGATCTATTACCTAAAACACAGAACTTATATTATTAAGAGTTATATAGGTAATGTAACTGAACACAAACAAAAATAATATGAAAGATTACCCTTCAAAAGACTAATTTAGTGCATAGGTAAAATGAAAAGAACATACTAAAAACCTCATAGCTCTACCTAATGTTGTGTATACTTTTCAAATCATTATTTGACTGCATAATATGAACTGTTGTAAAGAAACCAAAAAGTATTAAAAAGTATTATTAGGTGTACCCATCAGATGATGGAAAGGATCTTAGCAATACTATGCCAGCAGTTGTCTTCCTAAGAAGTTAACCTAACCTGACCTAATTATATAAATACACATACACCAATATTAACATAAAATGCATGTGCAATGGTACTTAACACATATACACGTTAGTGTCCTACACATGCACTAGACTCGGGTCTGCTTAAGTGGATTTGCTCTAAACCAGTGGCCAACTGAGTTGATATGGAGGGCCACAAGTGCAGCTCTCAGCATCAACAAAGGGCCGCACATAACATTTTCAACCTATACTGACTTGTTTAAGCATTTTTAATGCATAAATGACAGCAGGCAGAGCTAGAAGACATTTTTTTATGTTAATTATGCTTCAAGCATAAGGGAACACTGTAGTATGGTAATGCACATTTTGTGTCATATACATTGTCAAAGGTTATGTGCCTCATAGATATCATTAAAGCCACAGATATCTATGGGGCACATAACCTTTGATTCAAAGATTATGTGCCCCTATTCTGAAGTTATGTGCCACTATATATTATACAATCACCCCCCATTCATTGGTGGGATAGTAGGAGCACTCACCAGTCTGCTGATCCCCCACCAATACTAGAGGAGAAGAGGAAAGGCAAGGGACTTGCTCAGGCGCCATCTGGGTTGCTGATTGGCTTTTACATATTCCTATCATGTAAGATTATCGGCTCTCGTCCTCTTCCCAATCTAAGAAGTTCCTGGACGTTCCAGGACCTGTCAGCAGGGGAATGGCAGACAGGTGAGTTCCCTTGCCCTATGCGATAACAGTTAGGTTTTGGTGGGCGCAGGTTGAGGATGGAGGGGGGCTGCCGAAGAATGCCCAAAGGGCTCTTAACCTTGCTGGTATATAAAGTCAGATAACCTTTTTTTAGCAGTATAGATAACAATACATTGTTAAGCATATTTCAGACCTCATTAATTGTTTGGGGATTTTTTTTACAAAATATTTCTCAAAAAAAATGTTAGCTCTGATAAAATAATCACCAAACCAGACCCTGGTATGTTACAGGTTATATGACCTTTTTATTGATAAGATTCATATAAAAGGGATAACCATTGCATATGATGTTAAAGGTTTCTTTCTTTAACCTCCTGGGAGGTTTGCCGAAACCCAGGGCAGAGCTTAGATCGTGCATACTATGCTTAATGAGCCTGCTGCGATTCTGAAATGCGGCTGACCCTCCGATTGATTTAAGCGCAGAGTCTTCGGCATTCACGTTAAGGCTGTAGACCTCAATGTAAATGGAGGGACGTTGGTTTCCAAGCCCACAACACAGGGGAGGAGGGAGGGCGGGGAACTCTGCTTTGATTGCCCGCAATGGTGCGATACTGCCAGGGAGGCTAATCCCTAGGTCAGTCACATTCAACATAATGCAGGTGAATTGTGAAAAATATTAACATCATCCAAAAGTTCCTGTATTTCAAAATTTTAATCTTAAAAGATTAAACTATTGTATGAACTAGACTGATTACATGCAAAGCAAGATATTTCAAGCCTTTGTTATAATTTTGAGAATCATGGCTTACAGCTTAAAATAAAAACCAAAATCAAAATCTCAGTAATCTAGTATAGTACATGAAATCAATAAAACAAAGATTTTAATGCTCAATTATAAAAAATATCAGAACTTAACCATGCTCCTGCTTATGAGTGCTTTACTGTAAAATTGTCCTGAGGAAGCCCAACATGGATGAAACGCTTCTACAAAAGCTTGGTATGAGAACTGTAATGCACTTTATGCTTTTTGTGATTTTTGTAATATTATCTTTTGTAAAAATAAGTTTAATAAAATGTGTTAAACATGTTTCTGAATGGGGTGCCAATCAAAGTCCCACAATTAAGGTAAGGTTTTTACTAGGTACCATGTGTTTTCCAAACTACTAAAATAAATCCTGTTGATTCAATTGATTTTTTTGCAGCATTGTTCCTCTCATCCTACCACCAAGATAAATCTAGATTATAACACAAAACGTATTCACGTCATATTTATGATGTATGTTTAACACTTTTAATGTTAATGTGATATAAATAAATATGGTAAACCTACAAATGAGAACATACAGGACAACCAGGACCATGAAAGACCAAGAATAGAGACTATGGGATGTTTGATGGTGACTAGGATATCAGGTAACAGTTATCAGATGACAGAAGGGTAACATGCACACAAAGAATGCTATTGGAAGATTCTAACGCGCCTTGCTAGGGGCTGGGCAGGTTTATAGATGGAGCAAGGTTCAGCTGACAAACATTGCTCAAACTCAGAAGAAGCATTCACTGGTGGCGGCTTCAAACATTGCCAAGTGGTATGCAGGCCAGGTCAAACACCAGCAGGATAAACACAGAAACTTCCGGGACTATACACAGTTATTGCTTTATTTAACTGCCCTTCTGTCACCTCTAAGCCTTGAGTGCATTCTGACTGCCATTAAAGTTACAATGTACAGTCACAATAAGTATTCTTTTGCTATTGATCAATACATTGAACAATTCCAAATCTCAATCATGACAATAATCATTGGTAAGCTTGTATTACATAGCTGAACCTATGGTTTCATTACTCTACACCTTCCTTAACAAACATGACTTTATTTTTAAGCTTTTCACCTTCACCACCATGGCAGCATATGTGACATCACCCCTCCATGATTGTGGGGTTGACCATCCAACCAGTGGGTCTGCCTCATCATTGTATATGGGTATGGACTTGAAATTTGGAAATCTTCTTTGGATTTCAGAAATAGTGTCAATTTCTTGCTCCAGAATATGGATTGAACTTCCACCTCCCTAAAAAAAAGAACAACAGAACATCTCAAAAGTTTATTGTTTAAACCATGCCAGGTAGCTTTCTTACCACAAGAGGGCAATACACTATAGGAATAGAAGGTTTCTATTTATAAGCAAATCCTATGTTAACACTAACAAATGTTGACCAATGTTAAACAAAACTATGGAAACAATCACTACTTACCTTATTTAACATGGTTATGATTAGGGTGAACTATTATAGAATCAGACAGAACATGCCTGTTGTGTGAAAAACACGAGTAGACTGAGCATCTACAAAACTTGACCTAAGGTACTGAACTCTTTAATTTGAGATAGACATGTAAACTAACAGTTTTCATTCAAATGTAAAGAGATAAAATACAATAAAACACACCTGAAATCTTTGTTGTAAATAAATTCATAATGCCATGGTAAAGTAAAAGCAAGCCAGCATCCCAGATCAGGGATTTTGGCTTGCACAGTTAGGTTTGCAGCATAGGTAATACTCGTATTTGCGAAATATCGCACATTTTTCGCCTAAAATATTCAATGTATTAGTAAATTCAATAACTTGTGATCTCCAGTCATTATTATCTTCATTGCACAAATTGGCACTTGTACATGCGCATATTGCAAATGCAATGTACGGTAGTTATGTACCGATGTAAAAAAATCTTGAACATTGGCAATTACAAAGCTATAGCACTATATTCAAGATCTTCCTGAATTCTCAAAGTGCCGATCAACACTATTGCACATCACACATATGATGAATATCAGAAATCTTCCTTAAAATGCCTCGAATGTATATAAATAAAAAAAATTATTAAGAATGGAAAGGTTAGCAACCCTTTGTTTGGAATACGCAAAAGTGTACAAAACTTGTATATTCTTGCATCTTCTATTACTTTTCATCACTGTGAAAGTGGTCACCAAGACAAACAAAAAACATTATCCAAAATGCGCTTTTAGTCAAATTAAATAATTGATTCTGCCAACTTGTCTACTGGGTCTCTGGGTTGCAAATTATGAGATAAAAGTGAATTTTAAGGAGAGTAGAAAGCTCCCCCATGTGACTCTTCTGTGGACAGTGTCACCAATATGACATGGCCCATAGAGAGGCAATACTTTACTCTTAAAATAATGAATTCACTGCAACACAGTTTAAAAAAACATTTAATCGGTAAATAGTCTAAACATGTGAGGATAAATAGCAATTTGCAACTGGCATCTGTATTCAGCTAAAGTAGTGATACCAAACTAACAAACACTATGTGTGGAACTCTGACTACAGAACGCATTATCCATGATCCATCCATGATAGTCCTGCCATTTCTTCCTAAGAAACAAGTTTGCTTTATATCTTTATTATGCTGATTGCTCTGAATGGATGATTTTTTAGAATCTTACAAAGGAAGGAGAAATGAGAAAGGTCAAATGATCCTAACCAGCGAATCATGGAACACCAACAAAATCAATTTATTAAATTATGAGCTTTTTCTTCACATAAGAACTTCCTCTAATATGATATTGTCGATCTAGTAATGAAAACTAAATCATCATCAATATGACAATTATTTTATACAAACCATACACATTTTATACAAACCTTCTTATGTACAGCAATATAGTCAAGCCTAACGCCTGTCTCTTGAGTGAAGACATTGGTCCCATTGAAGCAGTGGCTCAGAAGACCCCAACAGATAGGTGACCTTGGTGGTGATCTGCATGAATCCCCAGGTCCTCCAAATTTTAGAAAAGGATTTGCTTGTTTGAGGCCCTCCGAGCAAGCGTCATAATAGTTTTGAAAACCTGCAAATATATACTTAAGTTAAATTATACTTAAGTTAAAAACATTATAAAACATAGTGTGCACTAAACACCATTGCAAAACCATGTATTACATTGCAAGTAATAGTAACGTCATTACTGTTTTGTATATAACTATGGGTTCTCCTACTATAGGTTACCTGTAGAGAACTGCAGTGGGACATGTACCCTATACAAGAAAATAGAATAGTAGTGACTGATTCTCATTATTATCCATACATCTGTGTGGAAGCAAAGTGCAGGACTCGTAATGAAGACACATTGTGACCAATGGGATAATTAAGGGTATAATTCCACTAGTCCCCTTGATATGTCCATGCTGCCCAACCAGCAGCAGGTTGCCTGCAGTTTGTGGTTGGATTGCTCACACCCTTTTTCCAGACGTGCTGATGTGTTTATGTGCAAGTGGAAACATTCACTTAAATGGGAGGCGTTGTGTGCCATATAGGCCCCTTACCATAATCAATAGCTAGTTAAATCATGCTGATTACAAAGGATAATTGAAGCTGCTGTTGAAATATACATTTAAATATACATAGATTATCAAAGGATTATAAAATCAAGTGTTTTTGCAAAATCACCATTGCCAGTGCATCCTTAATGTGGCAGTGCAGTATCAACCATCAAAACTGGTGAAAAACTTAGATGCAAATCAAGCCATCCATCATTTCTATGTCTGAGCAACAGCTATTCTTGCAGCGGTAATGCCACCCTGCATATGAGTATTGTACCCACTGTTTAAGGAGACCATCCGCCACCACATCAGGAGCATGCCCAGTCATTGTAGGGAGGACAAACAGGCAACTGGAGGCCACACACACTACTGAGCCTCAGTTTGTCTTGTTTTAAGGACATGACATCAAAGTTGGATCAACCTGTAGTGTTTTTTTTCCACTTTCATTTTAAGTGTGACTCCAAATCCAGACCTCCATGGTTGATGCATTTGATTTCCATTTATAATTTGTGTGTAATTGTACTGTCAGCACATTCGTCTATGTAAAGAGCAAAGTACTTAATAAGAATATTTCACTCATTTAAATCTAGGATGTCTTATTTTTGTGTTCTTTCTATTTTTCGGCAGTGTATAAATAGAAGTCCATACACTTTCTGGTTACTTTGCAAGTGAATAACGTTACTTGAAAAACTACACAACTAACGTTGGCGTCTGAAGTGGAAAGTGAGAGAAAATCTCCCCAAAGCAGTAAAAAATTTAAAGTGGTCTTATCCCACATCATATCCAGATTAAGTAATAAGAACCAAATTAAAATACCTGTCACTGTTATAGACACATTGTCAAAATCATGATTGTCTGGCTCATTCCAGGTTTCAAAGTTCCATGACAAGACGTGGGATAATCCATATTTTTCTGATGAAGAAGAAAAGAATAACAGTGAATTTCTTATTCTTCAATGGGAGTATGGTCTGCTTTCAAATTTACTATATATACTTGATGAGTTCAAACACAAACTTTGAATACATGCATGATTTAGCATGCATTTGCTTAACATGTAGAAATACAGAAAAGGAGGGATCATGTTCTGCCTCAGTGTGTCACACAACCATTCATGGTTCCTTAATGGACTATAGCGATAGACTCATACCCAAAATGTGCAATAATAACATCAAAAGGTGCTTCGACAAAGTATTAGTTTAAGCATGTGTACTCTTGCAACCACGTTATTTTATTTTTATCTTCCCTCCACCTAAAAGATTTCAGTTTGTTTTTCATTTGAGTGGTACAGTTTATAGGTCACATTACAGGCGTAAAAAGTTCTGAAATGATTTATCTTTGTCTTATTTTTGTACAGCACGGGAACCTGACATTTACCAGAGGCGTGTAGACTTTTTATATCCACTTTATATTCACTGTGAACCTTGCGTTGACCCTAGCTGCCCTGCGCTGTGGTACGATACCGCAAGGCAGATGCAATGCTGCTAGTGTGAAAAAGCCCTTTACAGTAGAGAACGGACTGATATAGAATGGGACACATCTACAGCCCTGAGTAGTTCTCACTTGTTAGATTAGTTAAGCCAAAGAAAGTAAGAGAATGGAGGTTCTACATGTCTCTTTTTTATTTTATTTTTTGTATGTGTTGAACACTCATCACACAAAACTCATCAAGTTCAAGATCAAACGTTCAGGATGTCTAAAGAACTATGGTCACAGAATTTTTCAGCATTCCCTAAGGAGCCCCACTTGTATACTGATCTACAGTAATAGAGCCATAGTGCCTAGTTTATTGAGAAGAGATACAAAAGAGATGCAAATTTTCTTAAAATTACAGACTTGATTCAGTGTTTACACATATGACTTATCCTTGAAAAAAAAAAAAAAAAACTGGGCTCATTTCCTGTATTAACACATTTAGCTACCATAAACACATTGTATACTAAACATAGCCAATGCTGTGCCATAGATACAATATATTATCAGTATATACACATCTATTATCACTACCAGCACCTAGTAATGTTTTGCCAGGTGTTATGAAGCATGGCACACAGGCAGCAACTGTTTGTAGAACAATGAATGTGTTTATGTGAGCATCTAGTCAACCTACCACCAGGATCTTTTTTGGATTGAAATAATGATATTTAGCCTCGGTTAGAGAGAGGCAAACATGGACACTAAAAACAACTACCTTGTTGCATGAACTGATAACACACTGTAATTCAATTAGAGTAAAAACACAATCGGATGACACAACCCCTAGTGGTTGATCACCTGCAATAAGCCTCATTTCTTTTAAACTACCACAGTTCGTTTTGGTTATGTAGAGGTACATGGAAAACTAACATTGATTTAAAAAGCCTTACAACCATGGTATTGTACCCAGCATGTCACAAAGTCAACAGGCTAGATCAGGAGTGAGCAAACTTTTTGACTCGTGGGCCACATTGGATTCTTAAATTTCCAGCACTTTAAAATGCTCATTCCTAGAGACTGCCTGTTGTTGCCATGAGGATGCGCCTACAGTGTCATCACACCACCATCTTCCCAAAGTCAACGTTTGGACACCTCTAGGCACTATGTCCATTCATTGCAGAAAAAAAATGGAGGAGCATTATTTCAACAAGGTGACAAGGGGCTGGAAAAGAAAGCTTAATGGGCCGAATCCGGCACCTGGGCCTTCGTTTGCCCAACCCTGGGCTAGATGCTTGCAAATAAACTAAAAGAGCCAGAAATGCAATGTCTCTATCATTCAGCATCCTTACCTCCACAGTTTTTGTTTCCATTAATAACCTGCCTATGTTTGTTATGTATGTAAGAAATTTATGTTATCTAGAAAATTATAAATTAAGCCTAGTTCTAGTAAAATTAGAGATAAGAAAGTTAGAAATTTACATGATGTTCATTTAGTAGACTTTTATTTGGACCAACTTACTCCAATCTAGTGACAAAATCTACTTTGCTTTTGAGATTTGTACTCTGTATTTTGGAAATTCACAGAACCATTACATAAAAGAACAAGTGTTTTTGTAGGGGGCTTATAACCCAAATACAGCTTTATTGTACATACATGTCAAAAACTAACAGAAACAGGGTCATGATAAAAATTTATTGTCTCAAGATCAGAGCCATGTCTAGCTCTTTGGGGGCCCTATGCAAATCACATCCCTCCCAAACCCCCGCCAACAGAGGAAAGAGAGGACAAATCACATTGCACCACGCCACCCCGCGGTCTCCATGCAAAGCATTAGACATCCGATACCCCTGTTTTCGAGCAGGATTGATTGGTCCTGCTCGAAAACAGGGATGGCCGCATACGACATGGGCCAGATAGAACTGGCCAATATCTACATGTGTGTTCCCTGCTTTAGGGTATTATGGTGGTCTACATCTACAAAGGCACACCACACCCCAATATATGTATAGTTCACAGATCTAGTTTACATTTTTTAGAAATACATCTTGACCTAAATTAACTGCATAAATTAGGAGTCTGATGGATGGAACAGGCCAATCAGACTCCATGCAAAGCATTGGAACAGGCCAAACCCCGCAGTCTCCATGCAAAGCATTGGACATCGACCGTGATTTACGCTAATGTCCTATATCCCTGTTTTCGAGCAGGATTGATTGGCCCCGCTCGAAAACAGGGATGGGCAATATCTACAAGTGTGTTTCCTGCTTTAGGGTATTATGGTTGTCTACAACTAAAAAGGCGTGCCACACCCCAATATATGTATAGTTCACAGATGTAGTTTACATTCTTCAGGAATACATCTTGACCTAAATAAACTACATAAATTAGGAAGCTGATGGGTGGATGGAACAGACCAATCAGATAGGAGTCCATACACAATGGTTTATACCAAA
>CM070032.1:143449622-143481540 GCA_036250615.1 Ptychadena robeensis | reverse complement strand
GGTGCGGCATGGACAGGACACAAAGTGTGTAAGGAGTGGGCAATTCAATGCCGAACAGTGGAGATTATATCATAGAAATTGTATAAAATGTAATGGAAAGGGACGTAGGTAATCCAAAATTACTGCCCCAGAGTGGGACTGATGATTGTCAGACAATAGTAGATTATATACAATCTCACATAAGAGGTTCACAATTACCTTTACTGCAAGTCAATGCGGATACTTCCATGTACGGACCCTTGAAGTTTAAGAGCATGTCGGATCACAGTATATAACTGAGTGTCCCTAATGAGGGAAGATCGGTTTCACCTGAGGTGGGCGTTGGAAGCGGGGAGGAGGGGTGTACGTCATTCCCCGTCCGCAATGTACGCCCTCCCTGAGTGGTCTGTCTCCCCACGTGGGCGCCTTGCGTGTCAGGCTGGAACGCCAACAAACCTAAGAAGTGCAGTTGGCACTTCCGGTTCCCGCGGCCAGCTGATTGACAAGCATACCCATCCTATCCTGCCTCGAGGGGCAGGTTAGGGCGGGGCATGTGGGAAGAGGAGACCATCCCCTCCGCAAGGAGGGAATGGTTCTCCAAAACCCCCACCCCGACCCTCTGGTGGGTACCCCGATGGAAAGGGGGAGGCGCCCATGGGTCCATACGTCACCATGGGTCCTCCTGTCACCACGGTGGTTTCCGTCTTCGCAATAAAGAGTTGAATATTATTTACTTTGGATCTTCTGTGCCTTAAAAGCCCAATAACATTGTGTAAAAATTGTTTTGGTAATTTAGATATTTCGGGGTGTGGCACATCACTAAATGCATTACTATTTACCCCTGGTTCCTATATAGATTTAATTTTGTTTTCACACAATGGTTTATAGTTTACACTTTTGTTTTTATCAATCACTAAAGCAAATACATATTCCTGAAGCCCAATAACAAAAAGGGTATTTTAGTGATATTCAACCTATGTAAATTACATCTAGGTCCTATTGTTGTGCAATTTTGTTATGTTTTGGGATTTTTTGTTCTTAAGTTTTGTTCATTAATGGGGTTATCTTTATTACAGGTGCAATAAAGCTGTATTCTATACTTTATATATGTTTTTCGGTTTGATTTCAATTAGTACTTATATAAAGTCTCAAGGAGGTTGATCATTTATGTCACATCCTTGTAGCCAACCCTATCTAACAATCCCTTGCATACGCAGAACCATACATAGTTAAGTATGCCCTTATGTGACATCATCACCATCAAAAAGGTTTGCAAGTATTTATAAGAAATTAGAAGACATATGCATAGTGAGGCGACAGAAAATGAGCACTAGAAGTATAAAAGGGAGGCAGTGTGAGAATAGAAAGACATATTTAGGCAAGAAAACAAATGCAAATGTTTTTCAACTAATCCTAATATATATGTCTAGTGCTTGGTCTCTTAAAATGTTAATTATAAAATGTCAAAAACAGATATATATATATATATATATATATATATATATACACACATGTCTGACTAAAAAGCGACAAACTTACCTATGTACCTTTTTGCTGTTAAGTAGATGAGATGTCTCCATTTCTCCACTTGTTCCTTGTCCTCAAAATCAGTAAAATATCCAGCTGGACTTCCCATTAGCTCGAAGCCTTTAAAATGGTAAGCAATGTTTTAAATAAAAATCTGTTATAATTTAAAAATAAAACTGTATCTAATAAGGTTTAAGGTTATGAAATGGATTAGGAAATGAAAGAAACTACACCGATAAGATACCAAATTATCTAAAGTGTATTTTTTCATTGCTAACATCCTAATCACATACCTACTGAAGATAACTAAAGACAACATTCACATACTCACATTCATATCAGCTAAAGAATGCACATCCTAACTATTACAAGGCAGAAAATGTTACAAATGTAAAAAGATTGTTAGAATTTAAAATATTATCTTTATATTTATATTTGAAATAGCTTATATACCTGCTATTTCGGTTAATATCCACTCACTTTATATACAGTTAGGTTCATAAATATTTGGACAGAGAATTTGTTTCTAATTTTGGTTCTGTACATTACCACAATGCAGACTTTAAGATTTAATTCAGAGGGTTAAACAAATAGATTGCATGAAAGTATAAGAGACCAAAGGCAATCACTAAAGTACAATCACTTTATTTAAGGTGCTTAAAACATAAATAAAAAATTTGAAAAAAAAATGTCTAAACATTTCTAAAAAAATTATTTCTAATACTTAAAAACCCCATTACTGTAATTACAGTCTGAAGTCTTGAGCTCATGGACATCACCAGATGCTGTGTTTCCTCTTTAAAGCTCTGCCAGGTCTTTACCGCAGGGGGTTTTAGTGTTGTTTATATGTGGGCCGTTCTGTCCAAAGTTTAGCCTTCAACATGTGAAATGCAACTCAATTGCGTTCAGATCAGGTAACTGACTTGGCCATTTAAGAACATTTCACTTTGCTTTAACCCCCTAGCACACGGAGGTCCAGATATCTGCACCAAAAGTAGACTTTGATGGATTTTTTTTTAATGTTGTAGGCCTGTAACTTCCCAAAATAGTCCTTACAATTGTCTAGTAGTAATCCAGAATATGTTTAAAATAAACAATTATGTAAAAAAAAAATTACATTTAAAACATATATATAAATTTAATAACAGGTATCATTTTTATGATAAAAATGAGATGAAAGATACCAAAACAGTATGTATTTATATTTGTTTTTGTTTATATTTAAATTTTAATTCAGTTGGAAATGTGGTTTGAAGCTGTGTTTTTATTGTATCGGATACAGTTATCACTGTATCCAGTACAATTTGCTTTTCAATTTGGCACCCTTGCCCCCAGGTTGGTCCATCACACCGGGAGAGGACCAATTTCAAAAGGAGACATTGGGGACACTGCAAACTTTATTTAGGTGAGTATTTTACCTTAAATTGTTTTGAATACAGCTTTCTAAGCAGAATTTGAAAATCCCGCCGCCCGCAGATCCCTCCTCCCCATGTCACAAACGTAATGACGTATCATGGGTGGAAGAAGGGATCCACTTCCTTACCCAGAAGCATCGATGAAGCAATCACCGATACTTCATTCAGGTAAGTTATGGACATTTAACCACAATAAATTGATTAAGCAATCTGTTCACCGATGCTCCATGCAGGTACGTGCGGGCACCACACCTCAATGAATACAGTTTTCTGATTAGAAAACTGTATTCATTGGGGTTGCATTTAAAAATCCTGCCACCTCCCGTGATGTCATTATGTACATGACACCAAGGGGGGTCCAAATCATTCAGTCAATTGGAGCCGCCAATCTCAGGTGGACAAACTCAGTTCGTTCAGTACATTTTAAGCAAGTCAGTGCTGGATGAGCTGCGCTTGTCATGAACAAAATGGGGTTGCTTTGGCTGTATGTTTTGGGTCATTGTCGATAAGTAATATGTAATGCCTCCCAATGTCCATCAATGTGAATGCATTTAGCTGGATTTGAGCAGACAGGATGTCTCTGAACACCACAGAATTCATTCAGCTGCTTCAGCCCTGTGTCATATCACTCATTAACACTAGTGTCCCATTGACACTAGCAGCCATGCACGCACAAGCCATTTCAGACCATCACACTACCACCATTAGTGATGGCCGAACTGCCCGCAAGGCAGACAGTTCGGCCGCAAACAAGCATGTTCGCCCTCCCTCTCGCCGGCGGACAGTACCGGTGTTCGACCCGCCCCGTTCGCCGGCGAGAAGAAGATCTATATTCTTCCTCCGGCAGGATCAGAACCTGCGAGATCATGTCGGAGGAAGAATCTTTTCACTAGAAGACCAGGCATGAAGCCGGTCTTCTAGTGAAAATACCGGCTCGGAGCAGGAAGTGACGTCAGTGACGTCACATCCAGCTCCCGTAACCAGGAACTATGTGTTCCAAGATGCGTTCCAGGGACCGGATGTGACGTCAGTGACGTCACATCCGGTGTTTCCGATTCAAATTCCCCGTCTAGAGGCGGGGAATTTGAATGTGTCCGCGGACAGGCGGACGGCGGACTTCTTTAAAAGTCCGACCCGCCCGTTCGCGGACAGTCCAGGCCGATGTTCGGCCATCACTAACCACCATCATGTTTTACACATGCTCTAGTAGTTTTGGATCATGAGCTGTCATGCCTTCTCCATACTTTTCTCTTGCCATCATTCTAGTAGAGGTTGATCTTAGATTAGTCTGTCCAATTAATGTTTTTCCAGAAGTGTCCAAGCTTTTCTTTTATTGAGGCTTATAAGTGGCTTACATTTGCAGTGCAGCCTCTGTATTTATTTTCATAAGTCTTCTTTTTATGGTACATTTGGATATCCATATGCCTACCACCTGGGGAGTGTTGTTCACATGGTTGGCTGTTCTGAAAGGGTTTCTCTTCATCATGATCATCCACATTATTTTGTGATCTTCCACTACTGTTGACTTCCGTGGTTGCCTAGAGGTCTTTTTGCATTGTATAGTTCACAGGTGCTTTCTTTATTAGGATGCACCAAACTATAGATTTTGCCACTCCAATATTGTAGCATTTTGTCGGAAGGCTTTTTGAGACAATTGCCAACTTTTTTGAGCCTGTGAAATTAACCAATGCAATTTTTTGTACAACCCACTAAATAAATCTTAAAGTCTGACATTTACCTGCATCCATGTTATTATATTTAAAATTGTGGTAATGTACATTATTACATGCATTAAAGTAGAATTATTAGAATTATATGGGAATATTTTTCTAACCTGGCACTAAGTCATTCTCCTTCAGAAGATCCATGAACTCATCAAGCTTTGTGAAATTATATTGAGTAACTCCATTGACAACTCTAGAGGAATGCAATGAAAAAACAAATTAAATGCAATATTTGCAATCAATAAAACTAGCAATCCTTTGCCCCCAAAATACTTTATTTCTATTATGCACAACATTTAAGCCAGAATGTAAATGAATAGAAAACAATATTTAACTGAGAGTACTACTATTACTTAAGCAACACATCAAATATGAAAGCTTAACATGATGTTTAAACCCACAGAAAAATCGAAAATCCTAAAAAATACACTTGCATTGTTTTCATGGGTTCCTTTGGAGGAGCCCCTTAAAAATTATTTTTGAAATTATGAAAACTGTGAATCCTGGATTTAACCTCCCTGGCAGTTGTTCATAACTGCATGGTACGGACAATCAAAACAGAGTACATTGTACATCACCCACCCTCCTTCCCTTTACACATCGTCGGCTTAATTGCCTCTTAGACGTCACAATGACACTGAAGAGGCAGTTCCAGAAGCAAACTGCGAGTCCCACAGAGTATAGATAAGTATGGCTGATCCCAGATTAGGGTGAGTTTTTTTTTTGTTTGTTTTTTTAAACAAACTTACTCTAAACTGGGTTCAGGAAAACTGGCAGGGAGGTTAAGAGGAAACAGTATCTGTGATGGTATTGGGGTACACATTCATCTGGGAAGGTTACCAATCACGCTTTCTGTACCAGTTCTTAGTTTCGCACAGTAAACTTAATATGTACTTATGAAGGAGGAGACTGACCAGTAAAATATTGTACAGTTGTTAACCCTAATGTCATGGTTCTACCAAAGCATTGTAACAGAATTGTAGAAATCTATCACTTACTTTAGTTTGTTTATGTATGGAATGATGAACCTTCATTCCTGATATTTGATCAACGAAGAACAACAACAAAAATCTAGAATGGCCTATTTGTTTGATAGATCAATTTTGTTCGACCTCGAACAAAAAGATAGTTTGAAAGGTTATTGAACATCTTGGTAAATTTTTATCTGTAGTTGTCATTTTTAATGTATTTTCATTCGAAATCCGCGATGGACGAACAAAAAATCTAATGTTACATGCGATAAATGAACTAATGATCTTTGACATCGAAAAAAAAAATCGAATTGCCAGTTGATTGAAGAAAAAATCTACACTTGTAAACCCACCTTTATAATTGACAAGAGAAGGCCTAGATGAATGAGGAGAAAATAATCTAGATTGTGTGTGCTGAAATCAGTTAGCTATTTGAGTACAGAGGAGAGGCCTGTAAAATTCAACAAGAATGAAGGACTTCAACTTTATGACCAAATTAGTAATTTGATCCCATAAAATGCCTTCCAGTAGATTTTTTTAAAATGTGAAGTCTAAAGCTGGGAAAAGACGGTACGATTTACCGCCTATTCCTTATACGATTCTCTGCACTAGAAGCAGGCGTGATGACATCCTCATGCCCACGTGCTAGTGCCGAGAATCGGACGGCACTCCTTATGTCCAGCTCATGAGTTAGGCTGGGGGCAGCCGTCCCCAGCCGAACTAATGGGATCGGGTTTAAACTTAGCTAATTTTAGCCCAATCCTCGTTAGTTGCTGCATCCAATTGGCATCCAATTGGCATGTCTATGCCCTGCTTAAGCCATGACTAGTTTATGTTTTTATGCATTTGTCATAATAGTAAACTTAACAAGCTTTGTTGTTGAATTTAAGGACAGAGAGTCATTTAAGTTAAAGGTTCATTGTTGAGTGGTTTTGGTCTGCAAACAAACTTGTGATAAAAATAAATGTCAGCTTAAAAATTCCTGGTTTCAGTTTACCCAAAGCAAGATTTTGAACTTTGCAAAATAATACCAATACTGAGCTCAATTCAGAAAAAAACATTAAATTAGACTAGTTATGACTGTGTTCATGCAACAATCTAAACAGGTGATTTAATTGTGATGTCTTCCTGGCCATCTGTGAAGGGAACTCAGTGGATTTTAAACTCCTAAAAATAAACATCATAACATTATGCATGCTTTTACCTCTCCCCTTTATCATGTTTGAGTCCACACCCAGTCTAATTACGTAGACTCACTACTTAGAGAAGGGGAAAGTATAGTGTATGGATTTATTTTTGTGTGTTTTATTCCAAAGTTACATATCTGTTATTTGGTGTTTGGTTTTCTTTGGGAAATGTTAACAAAAAAAAACCATAAAAATACAATTAAATATTCAAATTAAATAAATCAATGTGCCTATCCATGACCACACCAAAAATAAAATAAAAAAATTAAAAGCATATTAGCCTGCTGTACACATGAAAGTGTTGGTTCCCTGTGTGAATGCCATTACAATGGCCGATTGTAGTGCACATTGATTCTCTGTTCAATCAACGTACGCTCGAGCGCAGCGTGGCGACGCCATGATGACATCGTTCAAGCAGGTATTGATCCGTGTATGGGGACCCTAATACTATGCAAAAACAAGAACGGAATTCCCCTTATATACCCAGCAGGAGCACACCTGATCGTTTCATCCCCCCGTGTGCAAGGTTTATCTCTTGTGAACCCACTTTTTCTATTTATACAATCTAAATCAACCCCAATTCATATCCTCCTAAAGCAAAAAAAAAGCAATAAGAAAGATAAGTGCAGTTAAATAAACATGCTGCAAATATATTAATTAGTAAGTGTTCGATTCCTTTCACCCTTCCTCCAGTCCTAACATCTCATACTACTTGTAATTAAGTATCTCAATTCCCCAATTCATCTACTGCTTCTTAATATGGTAGAAAGTTAGAGGGGGGATGCTCAGCAATAAGAGAAGAATGGGGACTGAGAAGAAGGTCTAAGTCTGACTAAATCTGCAGTGCCATGTACAAGATGGCCTTATACAGATATTAGTTTAGAGTTTAGGTAATCTCCAGTCATGGAAATGCCATTGCAGCATTATATTTTCACATTTTGTCAAACACCAACATCTCATCTGCCATTTAGCCCCATCTGGCTTTGTCATTGTCAGACATTTTGACTGGCATTCACACAAGAGTTCAGTTACAGATGCCAGAATTTTGCAATTAACTATGCATTTTCGGTTGAGGGTATTTACCTTTATTTTTACATGTAGAAAAGACATGTAATAAAACCCTTTAATAATAAAAAATAAAAGCAATACCGTTTAATTTCAAGACAAGGAAGTTCCTTATGATGCCACAAGCATACTCCATGACCCACATTTTTTTATTATTTGTGAGGGTGGCTTTAACTCAGTTTTGTTATTTGACAATGTTTAACTTAGTATTTGTAGCTGGAGAATGTGATGAGCTTGGGCAGTTGTGAGCAAACCTTCCCTTGCTGACGTCTCTTGTCTGAAAATGACCAGACGCAGAAAGAGATGATTAAGTTCCAGGTTGTCTTAGATCATTAGTAACTTTTTCTTCTAAATTACTGTAACTAAAAAAATTCAGTGGGGACAGTCTTTAGCAGACTGCAGTTTGGTTTAATGGTGATACATGTTTGTATATAAATAAGGACAATTGTAGTGTTCTGTGTTAAGTGTAATGACAATAGCAGCTAGTAAAGGATGGGGTAAAAACACAGAGAATGGAGAGGGATAGAATTTTGTCCAACAGTGGGTAAGTAGCAATATCCCAAATTTTGAGGCAGATAGGAGGGGGGGTTCCACATGCGTATTGCTTGGCGGGAGGTCCCGACTAGCCGTTCCGCCGATGCAAGGCTGAACGTAGGGGAGTGCGTTGAGCCTCTGCATCGGCAGAGGTAAAGTCTATGTGCTCTGTCGGGTCCAGACGTATAGTGGAAACATAGCCATAATTTGTTAGGTACTTTGGTAGATCTGTACTTCAAACTTCTTGTTGCATCTGCAAAGACGTACAAAGGAAAGTTCCCCAATCAAAGAGGCAGCACAAAATTAACTAACAGGTATTTAACCCTACCGTACTAAATTCAGAGTTTTGATTTAACTTCAGTTAAAAAAAAAAAAAAGTAGGCAGATGCAAAATGCCACATCTACTTGAAATGAAGGTCTTTTGCGGTCCTCTTTTAGTATTTAGTGAATTTAGTTATTATTATCTCATATTTATATTGCACCAACACTTTATAGAGTATATATAGTCATACTGTCTCTGAGGGGAGCTTGCAATCTAATGTCCCTATATATTCATGTATATGTACCTAATGCAGTCATATGTCACAGCCCACATCATGTGTAACCAACAGAAGATTCTTTTTGGATTAACATATCAGCATGTCTTTGAAATGTGGGAAACTGGAGTACCCAGAAGACACGAGGAGAACATGTAAACTCCTAGCAGATACCTATGCCTATACCTATGAATAGATGTTAAATAATATTGTCTTTAAAAGAGCTTAGGTTTGGGTGGATGGAAAGATAAGCATCATTATCCCAGGCAACCATAAGGACATATTTGTGAGGAAGATAATGAGTGTGGATTAGAAAGGGTCCTCTTGCACATTGAGATGATCCCCATCAGAATCCCATCCACTTTCATCTCTCTGCTCCAGAAACCTTTATGGCAGTTTGGCATACCAAGCGTGTGGCACTCACTACCTTAATGTTACCCAAGAGTTCGGGAGGTCTAGGACTCCCTGACCTGACAAGATGCTACTGGGCCATGGTCCTAACCAGAATAGTCAACTGTAACATTAGTCATAATAACAAGATCTTTGTTCTCACAGTGAGACACCTAGCCCATGCCACCTAGTCGACAAGACACACAGTGGGAAGAATACCATATATAAAAAATATATAAAAGGCTAAAATAATTTAAAAAATCAAAACATCAAATATAATGCTTCCAAGTATGGTATGCTGACTTGCATGTACTTTTTGCCCATTTACAAGCTAAATCAATCATGTGATCTGCTAGCTTATGGTTATAAGGCAGAGAACAGAATGTCAGACACTGCTGGCACAGGAGACAAATATTGGAGGGGAAGGTGGCTCTACAGGGGGTATGCTGCCTCTCATTAGTTGGCTAGGAAGAGAAAACAATGGATTAAAGAGGGAGGTACTTGATGATCACCTCTTTTTATGTTTACTATTTTAGAGAGAATGACTCCACATGTGTTTAAAAATAGTATACAAAGATGAGATATATTACTTTACTTTTAAAGTAAAGCAAATATTTGCCAAATTTGCAGGTGAAATTGTAACGAGGTAGAAGCTTCTTTCTTCTCTGCCTGAGACACCATATATCATGCCAACCTTGTGCATGAATCAGGGCCCAGAGCATTTTATTCCATTAGAGCATGGTGGTACTGGCTTACAGTTAAGGATTACCCTGTAAATCCAGGATCCAAAGAATTACATAAGCCCATGCATGGGCTCACCAGCAGAGCAAGCATTTATATACTCCTTTTTGCACTACAAATAAATACCCCAGTTACTTCTGTTGTGGACTTGAACCTTAAGGGAGATGTGTACAACCTGGGTGAGGAGATAGGGGATCAGGAAAGATCTGAATGAAGGAGAGCAGAGAGAGCCAGAGACATAGACCTAGAGTAGAGAACTGTAAGCAGAGAGTCAATGTTGGTACTGTAGACGGCCTCTGCTATAGGCAGACTAGTCAGTGAGAAATCCTGGAGGTGTGAAGTCACTAGAAAATACTAACTTCTGGAGGAAAGTGACCCCCACCCTTGCAAGAAGCAGACAGTCACGTACACAATGTCCCCTTGACCCTGACCGTTAACAACATCAGTGCCCAAGTGCTCCATTCATTAATCATGTTCTCAGTGCATTAACCATGTTCTGAAATGTAAAGGCCCCCATAAACGTCTAGATTTTTCATTCAATCAACTTAACTCAATCAATTTTTTTGTTGATTGATTGGAAATCTATCGTAGTCCACATGGTTGGATCAACCTAAAACAATTAAAATTGGGAAAATAATTGATTGAAAAATGATTGGACATGCTGGGAAATTTTTATTGGTTGTATTGAAATTTGATTACACTTTCAGTTGATCCCAAGAAAGTTGATCAAATATCTGTTACTACAGTTGGCAAACATACAATCAATCACCAACTTCCCTGACCCCCCAAAATTTTTCTTTTTAATTTGATTGAACAGAAAACCTAGATGTGTATAGGAGGCTTTAAATTTAATTACTTGCAAGATCTCAAACTTGACATTCAGTGATGCCTCCTAACAAACGGATGTTTATGGGTGCATCTGGTTGGAGCACACCTGCTCAACCACTTTCAGTATACATTGCTTGGAATAGGCAACTTCTGAAAAAGCCTGGAAGCTCAGGCAATTACTATAGCTAGCTTTCACAGCTGCATAATTTTTGGTTTAGCAAACATATTTTGCTGTGACTGCTGTCTGCATTTTAATTCTTGGATAATTTTATGTCTGTTTTAAAGGGTATATTTAGCAAACTTTGCTCTGTGTTTGGTGTCAAAATGCTGACCTATATAGTACTTAATCAATGACACCATCTCATAGCACAAAATACACACTTCTTATCTTCACAAAGTATGATCATATATTGGCTTTTCCATCTTTCATTAAATTGTTTCTCTTGTGCATTACATTTAGAATTTTTTATTCATTCATGTTGGTATTCCTTGCAGGGGACCCTGCGCAGCATGACTCCCAGCTTTCAATCAAACCTTTGCAATAGGTGCTAAATGCAGGGGCAGCACTGTGGCATATAGGATTGATTCTGTCATATGCAGACTACTAAAAAGTAAAAAAGAAAAAATGCTAGTATAGTATTTCTATGTCCATGCAGCTATTTCCACTACAAAATAAGTACTATTTGAAAGCTTGTAAATAGCTACGCATTAATGCTTTTCAACCTTCTTTCTTTAAATCCTTTAATAATATTATGCACAATAGGTGATTAAAAACCCCAAACTTTTCACAATTTGATGTTGAGGAAAGTTTAAGTCATCTCCCTACATTTTTTTATACTCAGTCTAGACTACTCTAACTCCATTGCCAGTTGTTCCACCAGTTTTTTTTTTTTTTTTAGTGCTCTTTTACCCTACATCTTGGGGAATTGTGTGTGGATATGGATATTTAAACTTTTCATCTCTTCTGGAAAAGCTTTCCACAGGGTTTAGTATGTTTATGGAAAATAGGGATCATTCATTCCAGAAGAGAATTTGTAAGGCCAGACACTGATGTTGGACAAAGTGGCCTGATTTAATTAATCCCAAAGGGGTTTTAATGGATTGTGGTCAGGACGCTGTGTAGGTCAGTCAAGTTCCTTCATACTTGCTCATGTTTTTATGTATGTTGCTTTGTGCAATGTTGTACAAGCATGTTGTAACAGTAAAATGTCCCACCTCAAAATTTGTGCCTTCTACAAAGTTATGAGCATTTGTTGCCCAGAATGCATTGGTTAACTCAAGTATCTAGATTTATTTTCACTGGAACCAGTGTCCAACATCACACAAAAATCCCCCATCCAACAAACATTACACTTGGCACAATGCAGTCAGGCAAGAATAATTTTCAATACCCAATATCACGGGTAGGAAAATATCTCGACACTTTAAATTTCACTAGACAATGTACGCTTGAATGAAGCTGCTCAAGACCATATGTGATATGGAAGTTGTAATATTCAAAAAATTCAAATGTAACAATGTAAAAATGGACTTATTGCATGGATGGGATCCTATCACAATGAACTCAAGAGAGCAACCCGTGATTTAATAAACTAGTATATAAAAATATATAAAATCAAGTATAAACACTAATTCTTGCATTCTCTTCTCAAACTAAAAACACACATGAGTAAGGTGCTATTACAACTGCAAATAATATCGAAAAATTACATTAATTGCAATTCATGTTAAGTAACAAAACACATTAACTCGTCCTACGATTCCTGCTGTCTCAATACAATCTTTTCAAAATAGGGAGGTACCAAAACTATGTAATATGAGGTCCTTTCTTAAATATAAATATAAATCCAGCTAGTTAGGCCCCTACACTATTGGTAGATATAAAGTAATTTCTACAGAGATTAAATGGTGTATGCTGAGCTTTAGATAACATTGCTATACTATGGGTAATTTTATACTATAATATTTTATCATGCAGCTCAACAAAGAAATAAAAGGTGCAAGAACAATGTAACACAGTGGTGACAAACTGAGTTGATATGGAGGGACACAAGTGCGGTCCTCAGCATCACGAAAGGGCACATAACATTTTCAACCTATACTGCTTATAAAGGTTATATACCCCTATTGCCCCTATCTATATGAAATAAATGGAGCATAGGCACTTACCAGTCTGCTGACCAACACTAGAGGAGAAGATGAGAGGCCAGGAACTTGCTCAGGCACCATCTGGGTTGCTGATTGGCTTTCTTGTATGCCTATCACGTAAGTTTATCGCCTCTCCTCCCCTTCCCACAAGAAGTTCCTGGACGAGGACCTGCCAGTGTGGGATCGGCGGGCAGGTGAGTCCCTATGGCCTATAGACTTACAGTAAGGTTTCGGGGGAGGACCGTGGGGGGCCACCAGATATGCGCATGCAGCCCCCCGGCCGCAGGTTGGGCACCAGGGATGTAACAGCACAAAACACCCTGCTACTGATAGTAATCAAATTAAATGCCCACAGATATGGCCCACTAACCGGGTAAAACTCTTATAACAGACTTAATCAGTTTTCCTTTAGTGATCTATCTAAAATGGTTAATTCACTTCCGCAGAGTAAAATCAATAAATTAGCTGATATTTCAGGACACAGCCCCAATCTTGTACTCTCTATAGACAGCACAAAATAGCATCACAGGATTGGATTCAAAGTTCAGTGAAGTTATGAGTGTGTCTCAGCATAATTTCCTGCTGTGAACAGTTAATAAACAATCTCATATCATATATAAGCTAAACAGGCTTGCCTTGCTACATTCTTCTGCACTCCTGCTTGTAGTATGTGGCCACAACTCATGCAGTAAATCAGCTTATGTACTTTGAACTTCATCTTTTAAATTTTTTACTCATGTTGGACATAATGTTTGCTTGTGTGTCTTGCAGAAGTCGCTGACAACTTTGGAACAGAAAAATTGGATGTGCTGCTCTTGTTAATGAATGATATATTTCTGTATGCCCTTTTCCGCAAAGAACATAACACATAAGGTAAGTTGCTCTAATTTGGCTAGAAACGATAAACCTAGAGTTATCTACTATTAAAAAATGTTGAATAAATTTTTTTTTTAAATTATCATCCTGAATAGTTATCTGTTTAAAGTTTAAAACAAAAGTGAAACATAGCTACCGGTAACAAAGTAAATTGGGAACAAAATGAATGGGGGTTAAGAGGTGGAAAATAAATTTTCAATAGATTTTAGATAGAAAGTTACCACAAAAGGTTAGCATCAAAATAAGGAAGAACAAGCGTGTAAGGTGTAGGACATGGAAGCAGTTTAAGGCAATGGCATTAAAAAAGTAACTGTGCAATTACAGAAAAATTGCAAAATGTTCCTGTTCTAAATCATTTGAATTCTCCATTTGAATTTGATAAATTATACATTCAATAGAGCAGTCTAAAAGATGTTTGTATAGTTTCTAATAGAGTGACCTGAATCGTGTTATGATGTGCGCACTGTATAATATAATAATACATACACTGTAAAATAATATTAATACTATGTTACAAACTAAATGTTGAAGAGAATAAGTAAATCCTGGACATTTTAACATATCGCATACAAGCTCCAAAGATGAACTCTCCGGCTTGAAGTCAAATTATTTTCGGTATCTTTGCTGATCTGTCCAAATCAGACATTGGCTGATATCCAATCAGATATCCAAGGCATGACAATGAAAGTTATAGTTAGTACATGAACTTTCAGGTACCCATACACAGGTCAATTCCCATGCAAAAGATCGTAGCGTGGTGGTGCAACAAATCTGCGGTCATTCGCTGATCATTCGGCAAATCGTTGCGCACCACCTTGGGCAATCGATTCCTGGCCCTCAGCCCCCATCCAAAGTAATGTCTATCAAACAGGAATTTACAAACATGTTGGATCCCTGTGCAATCAACATTTCTTTTGAGCGAGAACGATCGCTCCAGGTGTGGTGTCAAACGAAAAATCGCCCCTTATGAGAACCTTTACTCACACATTGTCCACACCCTGAAAGTTTACAAAAGTAGTATTTCAGTAAGAACTGTTACCAGTTTAATGAATAACTTGTTTGTCATTTCTTGAGCACTACTTTCTCTATAACTAAAAGTGTTTTAGCCCAATAGGTATGTACTGAAATACAATTTATGCACCGTACCTGTCATTATCAACCATTCTGGGGAAGATTGCAACTAGAATGTAATGTACAGCACTACTGGCCTGTGCCAGCACCAATTACCCCTAATTGTCATTTGTTGTAGCAAATCATTTCATGAAAAGATGGACACAAAAACCCAAAAACACCTTTGTTAGTGACACCACTTTATGGGAGAAAAATGAAAATTTAGACATCATATATTTCAGCATTGCCATTCCCTCCATGCCATTCCCTGACATCCTAAAAGTGTAAATTCCTTTGTGAGAGAAGCCCAGACAAAATATGCGACTGCAATGCCCAGACATTGTCACTTGTTGGGCATAGATTTTATTCAAATAAGAGTATACCCAGATTTGTATCTTACAGGTGGTAGATGATGTAGAGCAATAAGCATACTTAGCTGTGATTAGACTACTATGTTATACTGCATCTTTGTGTTACGCTGTGTTGGGTTCCTTTATGCCAAAGACCATAAGAATGTACTGGCATCAAAGTACAGTGTACCCTTGAGATACAAGCAACCCAAGATACGACCAAAATTTTCATTTAGACATAATGAGCTGAATTTGTTTATGCTTTTCAGGTGCTCTCCTGTTGCAGAAAGTGTTAAAGATACTTTTAAGCATAGACTTCTGTAGAGCCAGTACAAATGCTATTGCCTTGGGGTTGCACCCAATGACCCCAGAGGTGTCCACAAACTTGCCTCTGAGCCCAGATATATGAGCATACACGGGGGTGTAAGCAAGGACCCCATAGGTGTCTAGGAATTTCCCTCTGGGCTGAGGACGATCAGTGCATTTTCAGTGCATCATGGCCCCAAAAATGGTAGAGAGGGCAATTACATTTGAGCAGATGAAAGAGTCTTTCTTGTTTGTTACACATATTTTACATTGTTACTTTTTCCATTTCCATAGTTTCCTACAAAATAGTTTTGACTTACAACCAACTCTTCGGAACAAATTAAGCACAAACCAAAACGATGCGCTATAGAAACATATATTTAAATATATATATAACATATAATTCAAAGACCAGAATTGTATTAGCCTGAAGAAGGGATCTGCGATATCCCGAAAGCTTGCTTCTCTAATGACTTCAGTTAGCCAATAAACGGTATCACTTGAACTCCAAACTTGCTGTATTTATCGATGGCTAACACGGTACAACACTCTACTATAACATATAATTGAAACTCTATATTTTTTTTACTTTGCCATGGTACTGTTGGTTGTACCATGAATTCCTCAGTGGCTTAAAACAAATTATGCGTCAGCATCCCTGCTGGAAGCACCACCAATCAGTCATGGCCACATCAGGAGGGTTCCCTTTAGACACTTATGCTAGGCATACACATGCCGATAAGCGGACGATTTTTAATCTGACCGACGGGCGTGCGCGCTCGGTCAGGTTAAAAATCGTCCGCTTAACGGCATGTGCCCACATGGGGCGACAGATCCCTGTCGCCCCACAGCTCGGCCGGCCAGAGAACGGACATGTCCGATAATCTCTGGCCGGCGCGAGCCGATGGAAGCAGATGCCATAAGCTGCAATGAAGACGGCGTCTTCATCGCAGCTTATGGCCGGCACACAAAGTGTGCCCAGCCGATTGAAGGGGCCCCACAATGCAACGGGATGCTAACGTGATGACGTCATCACATTAGCATCTCGGAACACATCGGAGTAGGTCGGTCTGACCTACTCGGTGTGTGTATGCCCAGCATTAGCCAAAACATTGTCTTCATGATCTGAATAGATAAGTTGACAATGCCTCTTTAGCAGTTTTTCTCCAAGATGTTCTGGTGCTTACTATAATATATCATTATCATCAAAAACTACTTTATATACACTGAGGCAGTTTTTGCTACAACAGAATTACCGTTAACTATAAACAGTAGTTATTTCAATATATTTCAAAAAAGTGTCATGCAGTGTAAAGAAAGGGCATATCGTTTTCTTATAAATTCACAGGCTTATCAGTTACTTCTGCGTCAATAGTTGAAAGGTCTTATCAAGCATATGAAAGATTTTTTTTGTAATTTATAATTGTTGAAAGTTTAATGATTAACTACTACTCTACCAGCAAGTTAAATGGGTTAAAAAAGTTTTAGTAATTCATTAAAAAAAATATTACTTTATACTCTAAGTAAACACTAAACTATCCGGTTTACATTTATAATACAAGCAAAGAAAATGTTTACTAGATGTTTTGGCAAATTTATCAAAACCCTTGAGAAATCACATGTACAAGTATTCACAGCCTCTGCCATAAAGCTCAAAATTGAGCTCAGGTGCATTATGTTTTGCCTGATCATGAGATGTTTCTGCAGCCTAATTGGAGACCACATGTGGTACATCCAGTTGATTGGACAAGATTTGGAAAGACACACACCTGTCTATATGAGGTCCCACCCATTCATGTAATGTCATGAAGTCAAAGGAATTAGACAGGACTATCTCTAGGCACAAATCTGGGGAAGGTTACAGAAACATTTCTGCTGCTTGTCCCAATGAGCACAGTAGCCTGCATCATCCATAAGTGTTAGAAGTTCAAAACATCCAGGACTCTTCCTAGAGCTGGCTGGCCATCTAAACTGACTAACAACTCACTAAGTCACTCTGTCAGAGCTTCAGGAGAGTTAAACTCCTTAGTGGTAATGCCAGGTGTCACCTTTGGAGGAAACCAGACCAGAACGGTGAAGCATGTGGTGGCAATATCATGTTTTGGGGGTGTTTTTCAGTGGCAGGAACAGGTTATAGGGAAAGATGACTGCAGCAATGTACAGAGATATCCTGGATAAAAACCTGCTCCAGAGCTCTCTTGAACTCAGACTGGGGGGATGATTCATCTTTTTGCAGGACAACGACCCTAAGGGTCCCCACACACGTAACGAGCTGCGGACGATTTTGTTACAGAGCGATGTGTGCGCGTGGCTGGTCGGCGGCAAAATCGGCCTGTCGTCCCAAAGCTTGGTCAGCCCGAGAATGGACATGTCCGTAAATCTCTGGCCAACACACAAAGGGTGCCCGCTGATACTGTGAGCGTTGGAGAGCAGCGTGATGACGTCATCACATTGCTCTCCACAGCTCATCTTTCGGTCCCTGCTTGTTACGTGTGTGGGGACCTTAACAGCTTATCAAGGTGTAGGTGATGGGTGTACCAAGCTTGTGGCATCAAATTCAAGACTTGAGACTGAGATTGCTGCCAAAGGGCATTAACAAAGTATTGAGCAAAGGCTGTGGATACTTATGTACATGTGATTTCTCATAATTTTTATTTGATTTGTCAAAACCTCAAGAATCTTTTTTCACATTGTCATTATAGGGTGTTCTGAGGAGAACATTTTAATCCATTTTGGAATAACATAACAAAATGTGGAAAAAGTGATGCGGTGTGAATACTTTCCGGATGTTCTGTACATAAAATACACACACACATTGTATGCATATATTAACAATATTTTTATTTTTGTTTTTGCACATGCCAATTTATCAATGTAGCAATATATAGATTGCTTTTTTGTATTGTGTGCTGGTAGAAAAATATGCATAAGGATATGGATCACTTAAACTGCAGATCAGGTTTCTTGTGGGTTCTTTCAGGATTGCATCTCTGTCCTTGATATACAATATTTGGCCAACTAAAGAGCTAGGGGAGTGTCTGGAGGTGCCACTTCTGAAGGAAAGTAGGTGTTTTTCATCAATAGATTTAAGCCATTCCAGAGCTCTCTAACCCTAGTTGTTATACATGATTTCTAGGCCTTCTTTCATAAATGTATCTAAATGTATTTATCGGCTTTAACATTTGTTATATTTTAACATTTTAAATAAGACAAACCTCTGAGGAAACTAGACATGAAGAATGTATCCTGCAAGTAGCTTATTCTTTGCTATCAGAGTTCACTGTTGGGGATTTTGAAAATCAATCTTCACTAGCAAATGGTCAGCCCTAACCATTTTGATTAAGGAGGTCAGAGTCATTAGGCATTTGCACTTAGCTTTAATAATGCAATGGTTTTGTATTTGTGCCTTTAGAGTCTGGTGAATAAGCTAGAGTTTTACCTTTGGAGACAAAAATGTGTTGTGGGAAGGCCTACATATGTAGTAGTGTGTGAAAGCATTTCTAGCTCAGCATGCTGAGCAGCTTACATCTAAATGATTTAGCCCTGATTCTTCCAAGCTATCTTTGAAGGACTCTTGAGCAAAGCAATTTTGTCCTTACAAGACTTTTTTGCCACAACCTTCCCTTATAAATATATATAAATCAGATCTTCTTTGTGCAGGATACTTTTGCTAAATTGTTCTACAAGTTCTAGAACTACAATTCCCCCCAGACACATTTCAGAATGTCCTTGAATCTTGGAAGCATGGGTTGTCTGAGGTTACAGTAGAATAAATATGTGGCCAAATAAACATCTAAAATAACACATAACATTCCAACATTACATTTTTATTGATGCCAAGTTAAAACAATACTCTTCAGAAACTCTTCAGTTTGTTATGTAAATTTCATTTTAAGCACACACACCTGTTCAACCAAAACAAACTTTCATAAAGTGAGAGGGAAAAAACAACTTGTACTGACACATTTTGTGTAACAGTTCTTCCTACAAGATATCCAAATGTTTTGCTCAAACTGTTATCCATGCACTTTTTTCATGTCAGAAGTCTAACAAAATGTTATATTGTGTCTCTAAAGAGGAGCAGACATAGCAATTTTCTGCATTTACTTCATTGTTATTTCAAAATACAAAAAATATTTATTCCTGAAAGCTTGTGAACATCAGCTTCTATAGTAGCCATAAGTCAAGATTCCTATATAAAAAATAAAGACAATATAATCCAGAGGTAATTATTTATTTTCAGAACTGTGTTCACCTTGATTGCACAAGCAATAACTAAGTATCAGCTATTCAGGGTTGTTCAGTGTTTCAGGGTTGGAACTAGAATGTACAGTTACTGAAAAATAAAATACAGCTCCTGACACACATGCTGACCCCTTGGCTAATATTTTAGGAGACACAAGTCTGATATGTCTATGTCGTGTATTAGTGTTGAGCGAGAATATTCAAAATTGGAATATATTCCACGAATATCCGACATTTGAGAATTCGCAATATTCCGTGAATGTGCGCTCGGATATTCACAATGGCGTATATTCGTCAGATTATGCTTCAACATTGTTTACTGGCATACATCGCGCATATTTGTGCGCATTGCTAATGGATACGTGCAATACAAACAGTGCTTGTACTGGCTAAGATCACAGAATGAAGAAGAGAAGCTGTAAAGCTGCAAAGGCAATAGAACACACTTGAATCGAATTTTATGATTTGAAACTTTAGCTACTTCAAGTTAAACTTTCAGCTACATTATTAACCCTTGCAGTGGGTCCCCTACCCAAAGACAATTAGTTATCGCATCCTCTTCTGCTGTCATTGTCCTCTTTTACCAAGCTCAAGTTCATGGGTGGGCCTTCGGCATCCACCCTCTAAAGCATAAGACCAAAAGCTCTTTCTTAAAGGGGTTGAATTTACACTGTCAGACTACACTGAGAGCTAGTAGAAGGACAGAAGGATTCACTGAAGATGGCATGTTCTCTAAGGGTGCCCATACACCTTTGGATTTCTCTGTCAGATATCCTTAAGTTTTCCTTTTGTTTTACCAAAACCATGTAATATGAGGGACATTTAAACCATCAAGTCTACCTGTGTTCAATCGCAGAGGACCCTATACTACATAGTTGTTGATAGATCTAAAGGATATCTGACAGAGAGATCTAAAGGTGTATGGGCACCTTAAGAAAAGGTTCTACTGCAAAAGAATACACCAAGGCACAAGTTTGATCATGTCTTGTTTCAGCTTCTTTTGTGTTTTAAAGCAGAAACAGCCAATTACAGCAGTACTTATGTATCCACTGATCAAATTGACCATGCACTTAATTTGTTTTCTTGCAGTAATACTTTTCCTAAGGCAACTTCAATTTATCTAGAAACATACACAAGCTTTAATCTTTTGCAGTGGAATGCAAGAAAAAAATCCCAAAAATCCATCTTTAAACATTTGAAAAGCTTAGGATGCATAATCACTATATGTTCATATTCTAAATTCTAAAACATAGGCTAAACTGTGGTAAAAACAATGCTCACCAATCCTAACTGTAAACACGAACAATAACAGGATTTTTTGCTACTGTTTACAGGTAACCTAATCCAGTTTGTCAATGCATTCTCTGTCTTCATAAAGACCAGCCCACTCATTTGTTTCTATTAAAGCTCATACCCATCTGAGGAAAGAAGAGAACCTTCTGTGGACAGAAAGAACACTTGGTAAGAGAATATTATAATTTATGACAAGTTGTTCTAAAGCCAGTTAGCTGTTATGTGATACCTTCAGTCTTTCCATTTACCTTGTGTCTAATGGAATTGAAGGACCTTACAAATAATTTGTAAAAATAGAACAGTTTAGATAAGGGAAGGGGAACGAGGAAGTCCATGCCTATACCTTATTGTTTTTAGACAACTTTAACATGCCAAAGCTGCTATTGTTTTTAAAAACATGTTAAAATGGATCTTGAAGAGAAATACAAACTTGTTAGAACAAGCCCCTCTCTTTGTCAAAATACTATTATAGATTATAATGGTCAAATGTATTGTAATTAAAAAAATATATCAATACTTACCTCATCCATGTCTCCCTGCCTGAAGTGTCGTTAGTGAAGAAGATATTACTATTGTTTGGGTGAGATCCTGGGAAAAGTCAGGCTCCCAAGGCTCATGAAGACATTCTTGCACTTTGCTTGATGGTCTTCTCATGAGATAAAGGACACTCATCACTCCTCTGGAATCTTCCAAAAATAATAGTGATGCAATTATCAAAAATACAATGATTTGCACTTCTACAGGGAGTATAAAGGACTTATTAGAATTTTAAGTAGGCAAAAAGAGAGCACATAAAATATGAGGCTAGAATTTACATGCTCTCAAAATAGTGGGGGAATAGCCTAATACAACAGGAACACAGGCAATGCTTAAAAGAAAAATACAAAGTACTTCATGTGGTTATTTAAATCAAATACAAATGATAACGATTAAAAGGTGGCCAAGTTCTTAAAAAGGGGAGGGGGGTAAATCATTGAGTATGCATATTCTGTTAAGCTTTGAATCTATTATACTTGCTTTAAAGCCATAAATATATGCTGCACTTAGCAGTGTAAACTGATTGCAAATCTTGTAGAAAGTTCATAGTGTATTTAAGCATTTCAAAATGGTGTTAGAGAATGTGCCATGTCATCGTGCAATGTAGATGAGACATTAAGGGAAAGAAAGCAAAGTAAAAGACTAGTACTACACTGGGAGATGTAAGGTTTAAGCTGTACATTAAAATCTAAAAACACTCCCCAATGTGTGTTTTATTTTTTTAAATCATGGTATTTATAGTGGCCTTTAGTTATAGGACTTCCTTCCATGATTGTGAAACATTGCCAAGGACCATGCTCCTGTAATGCTTTTGCATGGTCCAATACTGGAAACTACACTTCTTCAAAACTCTCAACTTAACTTTACATGTGGTACACATTATCTTAGTTTTATATAATTACCTGATAACCCCATTTGCAAGACCACAAAATCTTTAACTAGTAAGGATTTTTTGAAAAAAAAACACAGTGTGACGATAACAAAACAGATGAACCGAATGGCTTTTGTGCCAGGAGGCCACAAAGCAGTGTGTTGCACACACATCAGCATGATTCAGCAAACACCTTAGACTTTCATCTTACAACATATTATAGACTGTATAATAAACATAAACACGTTTTAAAAAAATCTACAGTAATTTTAAAGCAACTGAGGCAATCCAAACTAGTTTGCAACACTTTAACCAAAAGTTTTATTTTAGACTATAAGTAAAGGGCTTCGCTTATAACGATTTGACATCATTTTTTTTATACTTTAATCAAATGATAAACCTAAATTTATTCCTAACATAATAAATAGCATATGCTAATAGTTAGGACTTTGTATGTGGGCTATAATTGAATGCAAACATATATGGATTAATTTATCCATGTTTTATTTATAGTTTCTAAGGAAAAATCTGCAATATGTTTTTATTTTATACTTTTTTTTTTACATTGTCACAAAGGTGGCATGTATGATCCCTCTGCACGTTAACATTGGCTTCCTTCAGTGAATCTAATGGCATTATGGAGTCTAGGGAGCATCAGAGGCACATAAATGCCTTATCACCACTCCAATGCCACTATCCAGTAGCAGTCTTACATAGGCTGTCCCCATCCTGCAACACTCTTCCTAAAGATGCCATCTAGGTGGCAGGTGGCTCTGTGTTGCCTTTGCCCAGCTGGAAGATGAGCACAGGGCTGCCTTATGAATAAGGAAGGCAAGTTCTTCTATGAAACAATTGTCCTGCAAGACAAATCATAGAAAAATAAATCAATAAAAATGTATACGTCATGATCAATTGATCAGGACCACTGAATCAGGACAGAGCAATCTGATCAGCTAATCATGCTTTTCCATGAGATCTCTAGTATAAACTTGGAGAGTTCCCCTATTAGAGCTTGCCATCCCTACTCATTAGGTTTTTACTGTAGGTTCACATTGATCTTGCTATCCGATTCCCTACTGGCCTAAGACAGTAAAATTACTTTATTAATTCTGAATGCCAACCTTTTACCTGCTGCTGACATGGTTTAATCCACCTCTGCCCAAGCTCTATATTGTTAACCCTCTTAATCCTTATAGTATGAGCCTAACACAGAACATGACCTTTGGCTATTTTTTAATTTGTTTGTAATTTGCCTTCGACTTCTTTAGGCCCCAGTAATTAGCAACCTTCTGCATGCTGAACTGTTTCTGTAGCCAAACATTATCTTGGCCTCTGCTTGCATCAGATACCATTGCTTGTCTACTCAAGTATTAGAAGTGAGCCATTCAGTGGGTGGCCCAACTAATTTCCATAGGCTAAGAAGGGTCTCAGCTGTAGGTAAAACAAAGACTAAAGCTAGCCATACAGACATCAACTTTTGCTCAATAAATCTTAGATTTTTGCAATCTTTTTATTTTTTTTGTAATTTTCAATGTAAACATTTTGACTATCTGTCTTACATTGATTGATCATACTAGCACACAATATGCTCCATTCAATTCCATTCTATTCCTAAGCCCTGTGCATATGATCAATAGTATGATCATATAAAAAGATTGATCAAAATACCAAGAAAACCCATAGAAAAACTTGAATGACCAGCTATAATCAATCACGGCTTGATCCATTTTACCATTGATTTTGATCACTTTACCTACTGCCAGTTCCATTCCTTTTGGAATAGGAATCATCAATGATGCCAGGGTTTGTATGAATTTGGGATGCCTATGCCTGTCAGATATTGCAGGCATAGGTGTGGGCACCCTGCCCATGTTCAGGAGATAAGCACATATGTTTTCTTTCCACAAAAAGGCATCATCGCTCTTCTGAAACCAAAGCATTATGAATTTTGTTTCATGTACTGTTTCATAGACTCAAAAATTTAAATTTTTTTTGCTATGTGGACTTTTCAACCTATTACAATGCTTTCAGGAGCCGATAGGAGACACATAAAGGCATCAATATAAAATGATGAACAAATAATGATGAATGAGAAGTGCTGATGGATTGTTACAAATCATTAGCCTTGTCAATGAAGTTGTTATTTTTATTAAGAATTTATTATTTTTTGAGAATAATTTATAAAACAGCATGTGAAAGAAAAAAGTACTGCAGATTTATGAAGTTTTCTAAATATTCCTTGCACATCTCTGTGACTTGAGGAGGCCTGAAGTCAGCAGCATAAGACAGTTTAATAAAAGTTAATATGAAATGAAATCTGCATTAAAGTGGGTGAATGGTAACCATAATTCACAAGTTGGTAGACATTAGCCGTACTGTTCAAGTGTTTTTACAGGTTTTTTGTGAATATACAGTGGTGTGCAAAACTATTTGCACCCTCTCCTGATTTCTTATTCTTTTGCATGTTTCTCACACTTAAATGTTTCAGCTCATAAAAAACCGTTAACTATTAGTCAAAGATAACATAATTGAACACAAAATGCAGTTTTAAATGAAGGTTTACGTTATTAATGGAGAAAAAAACTCCCAATCTACATGGCCCTGTGTGAAAAAGTGATTGCCCCCCTTGTGAAAAAATAACTAAACTGTAGTTTATCACACCTGAGTTCAATTTCTGTAGTCACCCCCAGGCCTGATTACTGCCACACCTGTTTCAATCAAGAAATCACTTAAATAAGAGCTTCCTGTCACAGAGAAGTAGACCAAAAGCACCTCAAAAGGTAGACATCATGCCAAGATCCAAAGAAATTCCGGAACAAATGAGAACAAAAGTAATTGAGATCTATCAGTCTGGTAAAGGTCTGGATAATGTCCGGCCAGCGATCTTGGGTGCTGCAGCAGGGCAATGACCCAAAACACACCAGCAAATCCACCTCTGAATGGCTGAATGGCAAAAACAAAATGAAGACTTTGGAGTGGCCTAGTCAAAGTCCTGACCTGAATCCTATTAAGATGTTGTGGCATGACCTTAAAAAGGTGGTTCATGCTAGAAAACCCTCAACAATTACAACAATTCTGCAAAGATGAGTAGGCCAAAATTCCTCCAGAGCGCTGTAAAATACTTGTTGCAAGTTATCGCAAGCGCTTGATTGCAGTTATTGCAATAAACCAGTTATTAGGTTCAGGGGGCAATTACTTTTTCACACAGGGCCATGTAGGTTTGGAGTTTTTTCTCTCCTATAATAATAAAAACCATCATTTAAAACTGCATTTTGTGTTTACTTGCGTTATCTTTGACTAATCGTAAAATGTGTTTGATGATCAGAAGAATAAGAAATCAGGAAAGGGGCAAATAGTTTTGCACACCACTGTATTGAAAAAATGTATCTGACAATGGGGCACTGTTGAATCCCATGCAACAGATGTGTTTTCATGTTTTTTGATGCCTACAGCTTCCTTCCACTCTTCAGGAACTCTTTAGAAGTGTTTCTGATAAAATAGGCATGCTGTATTCTTCAATTGTGCCCTCCATTTATGCTAGATTATCGTTTAAAGCAACTTTGCTATATCCTTACCATACAATTTGCTAAATATGAAAACATTTATATATAAGAATTTATAAAGATCTGAAACATCTGTTGCTCTAAAGTCTTTAACATAAGCACATACAAAAACATATCTGGTGATGTAATTCCTATATAAATGAGTACGTTGCAGTCACAATTTATATTAATTCTATTTCTAAACCTAAACATAAAGACTGAAATGTTTTAGCCATATTGTTTGATTTTTACAAATTGAAAAACAGTGATAAGTGAAAAAGTATTGAAATAAAACTATTGTATAAAGGGGGAAGAGGGAAATAAGTATCTGACCCCCTGCTGATTATGTATGTTTGCTCTCTAAAAAACATTTTTTCCAGTCTATACCTGTTATGGGAGGTTGTGAGAGACAAAATAACAACAAAAACCCCTCATCATACCCAGTGCAAAAAAAGTCAAAAGATGACTTTTGGCAAAACCCTTGTCGACAATCATAGAGATCAGACTTTCTTGTAGTTGGCCACCATGTTCGGAATTTTGTACCCCTGCTCTTTGCAGATCCTTTCAGTAAGGTTTTGAGGTGGATGTTTGGCACCTCAGCCTTCAGGTCCCAACACAGATTTAAGGTATGGAGATATGGTATGGCTAGGCCACTCCAGGACCTTCATGTACTTTTCATTGAGCCACTGTTTTATTGCCTTGTCTGTCATTCTGAAATACCCATCGATGACATCGCAGACTGTTAGAAGCTCAGAAAACCACCTGTGTAAATACAGCCATTAACTACTATAAACTGGGCTTATGCTTGGTGCCAGAGTCCCATGTATAACAAAATAGTCACACCTATGATTGGCATGCCTCCTTGGACACTTTTGTAGGCAACATCACAAGGTGCCTACAAAAGAGTCCATGGAGACTTGGCACCTCCATTCTGAGTTTAGCCCCTAGGGGGTTGCAAGTCATTGGTGTGTAAATACAGCCTTAATATTTCTATATTGAGTAGGGGAGAGGAGACGTGGTAAGTGTTTAGGATTATTGTAAAAAAATAACTATCAAACCTTAAAGGTAGACAATAATTGTCTACATGGATGCACTCCTTTGATGATTTCAGAAAGGCACTATTTGCATGTGAAGTTAAGAGATATAGGGTGGCCATATACTGGTTGATACCAGAGCTCCAGCTTTGTCGATTAAATGGAGAATCGATGCGCAGTACTTCTGTGCAGTTGATCCCGTTCAACGCGTTAGATGGGGACCCTCATATTTGTGATGGAAATATTTGCTTACAAGCTTGAAATATATACTATTTGTCTTATATTTTCAGAACCTATGATTGAAGCAAAATAAAAATGAAAGAGGAAACCGAAGGAAACCACATAAATGAACAACTACAACACATCCATATACAACTGGAAAGAAAGGCTGAAAATGGTTTGAATCTTAGGAAGAGTCTAAAAGCAAAGCTTCAAAAGAATTGTACCTGTTCTGCCAAAAAGGCCAAGAAGACTTTCACAAACTTTTTCCCTGTAATCCGATGGCTTCCAAAATACGATTTCAAAGAAAACACATGGGGGGATGTGATGTCAGGGCTTATAATTGGCATTATACTAGTTCCCCAAGCCATAGCTTACTCTCTGTTAGCAGGGCTGCAGCCAATATACAGCTTATACACATCATTTTTTGCCAATCTTATATATTTCATAATGGGGACCTCCAGACATGTGTCTGTGGGTATCTTTAGCTTGATTAGCCTAATGATTGGCCAAGTTGTGGATCGTGAAGTGCTGCTGGCAGGGTTTGACCTGGATAATGATGTTATTCATGGAAAAGAAGGAATAAATGGCAGTGCTATTATGAATGTGACATCAGTCAACATCAGCTTGGGCCTAATGGACATTGAATGTGGAAAGGAGTGCTATGCGATTAGTGTGGCAGCTGTACTAACCTTGATGGCAGGAATCTACCAGGTAAGGTTCTACATTTAGTTTAATAATACAAATTCATGTAAAATAACATACAGTAGCAAATGACAAATTGTTAAGCTTCCATAAAACTGCAAATAAACCTCTTTATTAAATAATATGTAATACACTAAGTATAAGACAAATATTCATAGGAGGCATCATTAGATGCCTGTAAGATAGTGTTACTCCAAAAACATTTGTGATTGTACAAGGTCACAGAAGGCAGTTTACAATTGAAAACTATGTAAAAAGAGAATTGGAGAACATATGTGGTTAGGGCTAAATACATATCATAGAGCCCTATCGCAAAATATTCATGGGCTTACCCTTTCTTGCTTTTAAATTTTTTTCTGTTACATTTGCATGCTACCTGGAATTTCTACTCCTTACTCCTTACTCCAGGCACTTTAACTAGAGGAGGCAAGTAGCCTGCCATGGCTTGTTGTTTTCTACACTACTTTACATTGAGGACCTCCTTCATAAATGTCTCCTGTACATTGGTGAATGTGGAAATAAAAGGACTCCATAACAAAGCCCTTTAGGACTGATTGTAAGAGTAATATCATTACATCACTAGTCATTTAATAGCTGGACTGAATGTTGGGAAGAATAGTCGATAATCAAAATAGAAAGGTACAAATAAAAAGTTACATCCAAGTGAAGTAAAACTATATGTGTCACTGAATATCTCAGTACTGAACAAAGGCCATAGTCACTACAGAGCATTAGGAATATATATTTAACAATATATTTCTCTATCTGCATACAGTTATTTAGCAATCCCACCAAGAATGGCAACATACTTAAGAATAGATTCCTTATAATGTCTTTATGTATTACAGAGAGGTAAATAAATGTTTGATTCCCCGCTTCGCAGGGGAACTGCTTGACAAATGACCAGTCTATAAAAGGTAGGCAACAAAAAACCCTCACAAAACCAGTGCACAAAAGTCAGCAATTGATGCATGAAATAAGCGAAATAAGGATTTGATCACTTTGCAAAAGTGGCCTTGGTGGAAAAACCCTTGTTGGCAATCAAAGAGGTCAACCACCAGGATTGCACACATCTCAGGTGGGATTTTGTACCACTCCTCTTTGCAGATTCACTCCAAGTAAATAAGGTTTTAATGCGGATATTGGTAAGTCCAACCTTTAGCTCAATCCTCAGATTTTTAATGGTGAGATCACTCAAGGCCATTAATGTGCTTCTTGTTGGCCGTGCTTCATTGTAGTTCTAAAAAAAACATTCCACCATCAATTTTCATTGATCTGGCTGAGTAAAGGAGCCACTCACCCGAGGTGTCTAGTTCCCTTAGAAAAACCATCATAAAGCATAATATCTGTGTCCATCTTCATAATTTAATGTCAAAAAGCTAGATTTTGTTCTTATTTGACCACAACACTTTCACTTATTCCTCATCTGGAGCATTCAGATGTTAATTGGCAAACTGCAAGCCGGCATGCACATGTGCTGCCCTGAGCAGGGGGAATAGTCAGGCACTGCTAAATTTTAGTCCTTCAACTGGTAAAAAATTCCACCTATGAAACTTTGCTCATGGTCAAGGCAACTCCACAAGGTGAAATCTTGCATGGAGCCTAAGACTCAGGGATTTTGACAGTTATTTTGGGTTTCTTCCATTTGCATATTATTGTACCAACTGTTGTCTTCTTTTTACCCAGAAGTTTGCCGAAAGAAAGCTTGTAGCCCAGCCCAACCTTGGGTATGCCCTGTTGTTTGCGAAAGCTTTGGACAGCTGTTTAGTCTTGGTCATGGTAGTTAGTTTGAAATCTATTTGACTGCTCCCTTGGACAGGTGCCTTTTATACAGGTACTGTAACAAAGGATGGAATAAAAGCACTTCTGTCCCTAAAGGTAGCCATACACGGGTCGATTTGTCACCGATCGATTTCCGATCCGATTATTGCAGGCAATCGTGAAATTGGCGATTGATCGGATCGGGAATTGATGGAACACCATCTTGGGAATCCAATTTGTGTTCGATTTGGACATAAGCCGATCTCCAAAATGGACGATTCCACAAAATCCATTGATCGGAAAGACTGCTGCATAGGGCTATAGGTCAACTAACGTATTTCGATTGCCAAATGATCGACCAAAAAAAAAAAACAACAGTCATTTCCGACTTTGTTTGGTCGATCATTCAGAGTGGGCAGAACACGATTGATCGGTGACCGTTCTCGCGAAAGCACGCGGTGATCGATCTGGTAAAAATCGATTAAAAAAACGACCCGTGAATGGGAGCCTTTACAGAGGTTGCTCCGATTCTCAGCTCAGCATTAAGTGAAGAGACCTGGGTTGATAGGGGATCAAATATGTTTTTTCACTCATTTAAATGCACATTAATCTCTGACTTTTGTGCACTGAGTTTGTAAGGGATTTTGTTGTTATTTTGCCTCTCTTATTGTAGGCTCGTCAAAGAAAAAGTCTACAAAATCAACATTATTTTCAGATTATGAAAATTTTTGAAATATCCAAGCCTAATACACTGCAACAAAATGTGCATATTTTGAGTAAGCTTGTAGGTTGCCTCATCTCTGAAAAATATATTGCATTATTTATATGAAATCATTTAGTTTATAATAATACTGCAGTGAAGACAATGTTGTTCATAAAATCCTATACAAACATATACATAATGCAAATTCACGTTAGTATTTGAAATCTCCCGGAAATGCTTTTCTTACTGTTATAAATAAAAATACATCATAAAATAGCTTTAACTTGGTCAATTTTACAGCAGGCCACAAATTTAAGTATAATAAGTGTATATAACAACTGTGATAAAAAAAAGCATATGATAATCCATTTGAATTTTAAGACACAACCAAGGACCTGAGAATTTCCTAGCCAGAGTTAATCTTCAAGACAGTTATTAGGAACAAACAAACTCTATTAAGGTCACATATGACGTCAAAAGCAACAACAATCAATGCAAGAGCTATAAAGGTGTTAGACTTGAAAAATACATTAGCTTAGAGATTTAATGTATGGATTTAAAAATAGGTCAGAGGGACTAGAAAGTAACAAAACCTAACCTCACCTTATGGGACTTAGTTTATGATAGCGAATAAAGGTTTAATGCATTTATCTAGAGATCTTTGAAAAAAACCATAAAAGTTATGATAGCTGGTCAATGACTGCAAGAACACTATACTGGGACTGCTGAGCAAGCAATTAAAAAATATTTCGAATTTCAATTGAAAAATCTAGTTTGGCCATAAAATATGGATTTCCAGTGCACCAAGCTGACCCTAACACCACTTAATCCATATCAGAAGCAATGTATAGCATTTATTCTTCTGAAGCGGAGCACCCCTACTAAGCATGGACGAAAAAGTGGGCAAAAAAGAAACCACAGTGAAAAAGTGTAGGAATATTCAGCAAAGCAACTTCCTGGCATTGCTTAAAGAACCTTGTTATGCTAAAATGTCAGTTTTCTCCTTCTAGTGCTGTATGCACAATTTAGGACAAGAAATCCTCCCTCCCTTCCCCTTCTCCAGCTTGTCACCAGAGTTCGGGGGAAGGGGGGATTCTTGTGTTGCCGAGCTGTCAAGTGTTTGCCTAATAAGAGCAGGAGCATGGAGGACACAGGAGCTGTGTGAGGGGCAGAGAAGGAACATGTAAAAAATGAGTCAGTGCAACGCCCCAAATTATCCTCTGTGTCCTCCACTATCACCTCCTATCTACCTAACATCATCCTCAGCCTACCTGTGTGTCCCTCCCTGTCACCTAGTGTCATCTCCATCCTTCTGCTTTAC
>CM070032.1:143431899-143445607 GCA_036250615.1 Ptychadena robeensis | reverse complement strand
GAGCGGGTTTTTAGACCTGTATGCGTACCAGCGGACCAGTTATGTGCACCCCTGCATATAATGTTCTTCTAAATGTTACGGACAAGATATAACTACATAGTGTAAATAAAGAGATATTTTTAAAAAATATTGTGCACCAACAAACAAACATTTTTGTAGTTTTTTCAAGTTGTCAAATATCTGTAAATTAAAAAAGGGCACAGAATAAGGAAATAAGTTGATGTATAACTATTATAAAAATCTAGCAGTGATATGTAGAAATGTTAAGTGTTTTCAAATCATAAAGGATGACCTTTAGTTATCTTTTACTTTAACAATAGCTTTTTCTATTATTTTCTCCTTTTTAAACTCCATACCACTAATTCCAGCCTTTTTCAGGCACTTTCTCCCTATGTCCAGTTTCTTCAGGAATGACTGTTCATTATTGGTCAGAATTAGCTTCCTGATATTGTTCTAGTATGGTCCTAGGTAAGCATTTGACACAGAAGCACAACTGAGACAGCTGTCACACCATACTAGGAAGTGTCTGAATTAGGGGTTTCATTGGCAGAATTAACAGGTATTATTTTGTAGGAACCTTAAGAGTTAAACATATATAAAACTATTTAAAGGGCTAATACTAAAGGTGGCCAATATATAGGTCATTACCTGCGCAATTTCCATTCCCACGTGATTGAAGATGTCATGCCATTGATTGCATGGATCATTGATTACAGCCACCCTGTCTTAAAGCTGTCAATCGATTCCACTCGAAAACAGCTTGGTCGAACAGAGAACCAAGAGCGCTTCAGTGGCCCATCAATTGCATGGGTATGGCTTTCTTTACACTAAAACTCTTAAAATTAAGTGAACCTTCACTCACCTCTGTCCCATACAGTGAAAACATCCATCATATATAGAACCTTAACCTTACCTTAATCCCACATTGCTTCTGCCCTCAAATGGTTGGGAACAGAGAAACTTGGGAAGAGAGATGCTCCATTCCCAAGTCTTGGGAGATCTGTTTTCAGCAATAAATTATCTATTGACCATTTGTGGTACTTCAGAAAAACTGATACAGAAAGACAGAGGCACAGAGGAATCACATGCCAACACTAGCTATGGAAACTGCGGAGGGTTAGTATAAGTAAGTATACTTGTTTAGCATCGTGGAGGACGACTTCATCATCTTGCCGGCTCAGAGTTAAGTAAATGCTTAATTAAATGTTTTTTCTTTAATGTAGATTCACTTTGAAGTTTAACAGTGTGCATTACATCTACTTTTAGGGCTCTTTCACATTAGCCACTGTGCAGCTGTGGTACAGTACTGCAATGCAGGATCGCTAGCATTAATGCTAGGTACACAGGTTTTCACACAGGTATAAAGGCATGGCAATTGCATTTATGGTAACATGCAATGCTGTGCCTTACTTTAAACACGCAGCTGCGCGCAGTTTTGCAGATGCTGTGCAAGGGTCTCCAATACACTTGTAACTTCTCAGACTATTGGACAATTTGCAGTTGGCGTTATAATTGAAGGTAAACTACTTCTGGATATGCTATCAACAGTCTTGATTGGTTCGCTTGCTTAGCCCAGATCAAAAAGTTTAGATTTAGCTTTTCCAGCATTACAAATACTTGCTACTCTTTTTCTGAGGCCCTCAGCAACCTCTAACTTACACCTGATTGTCCTAAGGATTGAATTACTTTTTTTTTCAATATGTGAATGGACCATCATTTTTTTTTGCTTTACATTGGTTTACTCATGTTTTCTGAAATTAACTTTAAGACTTTGAATATCAAAAGATTACATTAGTAATCAGTAATGTAATTATATTACATTACTTAAAATGAAAAGATATTGCATTACTTTTGCCAGACATCTGGCATTGCACGTCTTATGAGATGAACTAAAAGATACAGTATTTTATAAGCACATAAAGACTGCAGGTCCTCTTCACAAATATTTAAAAATAAGCATTGGCTGTAAAAAAAAATTTTTATGAAATAATAGTATAATAAAAATTAATGACATACCAAAAAGCAAATATTAATTAAAAACATAATTATTTACACTTACTTAAGTGTAATTAGTTCCATTAACCAGTGCATTCTGATTTGCTTGATGCCACTATGGGGGACTGAAGATATATATGCCAGGTTCAGTCTTTGGTCCTTCCCCAGAAAATATGCTTCTGAATTGTTATGTGGTAAAGGAGGGCTGAAAGAAAGAACAGTTGCATATCTGAAAAAAAAAACTCTGTTTGTTTCCTTTTGATCTGGTAAAAATACAGATTTTTAAATGTGTAAAAAAATACATTTCTTTAATAGACATTAAGAGCTGTCACTCTAAACCAGGGGTCCTCAAACTTTATAAACGGGTCAGAGCACAATCCCTCAGATTGTTAGGGAGACTTTTGACTATAGTTTTGAAAATAAAACACACATCATACATACCATGACATACACATACACACACACAACACAAAAACAGACACATATACATACATACATACATACATACTTACAAACACCAATAAACCTAAAGAATAAAACAAATATCACATCTTTGAACCCTCCTCTCATACAATATACACATACTATATACACATACTAATAAATAAAAATATACATATCACTTCCATAAATCCCCTCCCCCCCCAGCACAGCCAAAACACATCACCACTTCATCACACCAGAGAAGAGCAGCACCAGAGATAACCTGCCTCACTCACTGACCTCACCCCCCACACACACACACACAAACACCTTGCATATTGCGTCACAACACTTCTCCCCTAGCAATTTCCCAGTTGCAGCTTAGATGCAGGTGCGGGTGTCAGATAAACTGCCCTCAAACTTTGTTTGTGGCCCAGGGGCCATAGTTTGCTCTCCCAGGCTGTGAGTGTGCTGCTGTCCTGGCTTACCTCTCTAATACTCATAATAAATATAATAAATAAAATAAATAAATAGCAATAATAATAATAGCAATTAAAAAAAAATAGCAATTTTCATGTTAACCTCCCTAGCGGTTTGCCCAAACTCTGTTCGGGCACAGTTTAATCGCTGATCAAACTGTGCCCGTGCCGGGATCGGGCAAAACCGCCGTCTCTCTGTGTGCCCTTCCGGCCCCGTGTCTTCGGCGTCATCTGGGATCTGGGGGGGGGGGGGCGCCGCTCTCCTCTCCACACGCTGCCGGCGTCTATTTGACGTCGGAGGTGTGTAGAGGGCTGGGCGGAGAGCTGGCAAGCATGGCAGAGTACAGTGTACAGTCTGGCTTTGGGGCTGAAGGCAATAACCTGACCCTGGTGAGATAAAGGATAAGAGATAAGAAAGGAGGAAGGAAATAGGGCAGGAATACATTACGCTGCTCACCACAGCTCATCTATTGGTCCCCACTTGATGTGTGACGTGTGCGGGGACCTTAATGCTTTTGGGTCGATAGTTAATACATTCGCACATAAGCTCAGACCATGTAGGTCAGTAAGTGGTTCCTGAACTTCCCCTGCACAGCCCTCCTTCTCTAGCTAGGAACATTGAGCCCCCCCCCCATTCAAACTACAGTTTCAGATTGAGGGCCATTTCATACTAGTTTGTTTTGCAATATTGTGTACTAGTACCACTGTGAAATGGCAATTATACCATTTTTTTTATACAATTTTATACCAATCATGCAGAGACATGCATCATACATACACACAGCAATCATACAGAAACATTCTTCATTCACATAGAGACAAACAGACACGCGCATTGCATGCACTCTACTTACTGTCTGCAGCTAGGTCCTCCATGGTTGGCTTCCTGCTTGTCCCTCCTAGCTGAACCCCCCCCCCCCCCCCCCCCCCCCCCCCCCCCCCCCCCCCGAATACTTCCACCACCCCCCAATTTTGGAACCACCGAGGTAGGTGATGAAATTGCAGTGCATGCCTTCTGCAGACGTATATAAACATAATCTATTTATTTATATAGAAGTGCCATATATATTGCCATAGACAGTGCCTTCATTACGTTAAGCAAATTAGTTTATAACAGTACAATGAAATTATTTATTGTGCTGTTGCAGGATATTACATATATTATTATCATCATATTATGTGATGCATAAAAAAAATATTTCCAAGACTCCGTGCCCAATGTTACAAGACTGGGCCCAGGTGATTAAGCTTCTCTATGATAGTATGGGGTCCCCTGTGGTGCTTGACCCTAAATGCTGTGTTTTGGGTTTCTTTGGGAGGTTTGGCCTTGCCGAAACCATTGTACTGTAAAGTGTGTAAATTAATACCACGACTGGGGTACAGTCCCACTTCTACCCTGGAAAACTGGAAGCAATCTGTGAATAATATCCTTCCATTGCTTAAGTGTATTTACAAAAACAGGGGTAGAGGAGAAAATGTCATAAGGTCTGGGGAGTCTGGATGTCTAAAGTGGATTCCTGCTCAGATGATATGATGCTGGTTACATGAGCTATGGGGCTTATTGATACTGCTTCATCAGTTACCTAAGCATCATTGGTGACCTCTCCTGGGGGGTTAAAGCATATGGTACCATACACTGTGTTTAAAATTTGAGTAAAACATGTTGTGAATGATGTTGAAATAGTTGTTGTTTTTCTCTTTTCTTCTTTTTTGTTACTTTATATTTGTGTCTTGCAGCATATTTGCTCCCCTTATCTTTTGAAGATGTATGCACTGTACTATTGAGCTACTGTATTACCCTTATTGCTTTGCAAGAAACGAAATCTGCAATAAAATGTATTATTAAAAAATATATAAATATATTTCCAAGACTCACCAAAATCCTGTGCTCTCCCAGAAATGTTTCAAAGGTTTTCTTTCTTTAGTCGGATCTAAATGAATAATATAACTTCCGAGCAGTAAGCCTGGGAGTAGGCCAGTAACTAGTATAATATGCAGTGCCCCCATGTCTTGTGACACACAAATATGTTCATTAAAGTATAACAAGCGAGAAATTGTTATCACAACAAAACTTCCCCATGTCTCAGCTAGTGTGTACGCTGCTTAAAAAGTTCACCACTTCCTATGTTTTCGTGAGAGGGGGGAACATGAGCACAGCTTGATTAAATCACCAATCACAACACAGAAAGGAAGTCTATTTCCCCCAGGACTGTCAGTGGTTTCTTCCAAAGCTGCTACACTGCGGTTCAGTTGGAAAATGCTGCTTTGTAGGTTTTAGAAACTGAAAGAAAGGTAACATAATGAAGATGTATTATCCAGACACTTTTATTTTTTTATCATGCAATACACAATTAGCAGTTCCAGTTTAAACATATACAATTCATAAATGTACAAAGATTACAAAACAGACTCAAAATCTCAAAATCTGGCAACGAGACATACAGGGAGAATTGTAAACATTAAACATCATATTAGTTTATATTCTACAGTCAAAATTTTTTTTACGTTTGATTTGTTTCAAAATGTAATGTTTGTATGCTATTTTGACAAAGACTTGGAAGGGCTAAAAGACAAAAAAGAGGAACTTGGCTATGTTTCCATGGGTCCGCCAGCTGAGAGGTTAACACATAACAGTACGGACCCAATGAATGCTGTGTGAACAGGCAGAAGTTATGCATATGTTGGGATGTAGGGTGGTCTACCTCACTTTCATACTCACTGTCCTCTGCGTCAGCCTCCTGCATGGTAGGTTCTGCTGCAGATGGACCTCCCTGTTCCTAATTGATTCCCTGTTCCTCAGATTAGCTGTCTCCGACCACAGGTCACCAGCTGGCTTTGGGTCAAATGTTACTCTCACAGTACAACACGTTTGTACCCCCAGATCTCATATGTCAAATGTCATCCTTTCTTAGTCATATTCCAACTGTCACACAGTGCTAAATGCCCCCACACACGTACCGAGTGGGGGCCGACAGAGCAGGTCAGATCAGCTCTGGAGTGCAGCGTGATGACATCATAATGGTGCTCTCCAGAGCTGACAGCATTGGCGAGCACCCTTTGTGTGCCGGCCGTTAGCTTCAATGAAGACGCCGGTCTCCATTGAAACTAACGGCATCGAACAAAGAATATCGGGCATGTCCATTCTCTGGCTGGCCAAGCTGTGGGGCGACAGGGATATGTCGCCCCATGTGGGCACGCCCGATTGGCGGCCGATTTTGCCAACGGCCACGAGCGCGCACGCCGCTCGGTGAGTGTATGGCAGCCTTAAGGGTCCCCACACATGTAAGAGCCATGGCCAATTTTGCCACCAACAGATGTGCGTGCACGCTCGCGGCAAAATCGCCTGCAGATCACGGGTGCCCGTAGAACGTACATGATTTGGCCGATCAACCGCCGTGAGCGTACGCGTCGGTCTGTCAGCCGAAAAATCATGTGAAAATCTAAATGTGTATGGGGGCTGAAGAGAGGTAGGGTGACATGACATGCTGCCATCCTTGAAAAGGCGATGGATAGATGTGCTGGTGTTAACTGCAAAATATCATATTCAGAGTGGAACTGATTTTCGTTCTTCCTGTATCTACTGTTTTACTTGCTGGAGACACACAGACATTTAAAAGCCTGGTCTGTTTCTTTAAAAATTGTTGCCTCCTCACAGAAACACATTGTAGAACAGTGGTAGCCTCTTTGCTCTGGCTCAGCTCGCATGCTTGGGAGATGTTGGACCTTTTAACAGGACAATGATCCCAAGCATACCTCCAAGTCCACTAGAGCATGGTTGCAGATTAAAGGCTGGAACATTTTGGAGTGGCCATTGCAGTCACCAGACTTCAATTCGATTGAGAACCTCTGGTGGGACTTGAAGAAAGCAGTTGCAGAGCGCAAGCCTAAGAATGTGACTGAACTGGTGGCTTTTGCCCATGAAGAATGGGCTAAGATACCTGTAAATCGCTGCAAGACACTTGTGTGAAGCTATGCTTCACGTTTAAAAGCTGTTATAACTGGAAAAGGATGTTGTACTAAGTACTAAGAATGAATGTCACTTGGGGGTTGAATAAAACTGATAATGATGTGAGCACAGAAAAGACATTTGTGGTTATTTCATTATTAATGTTATATTTGTCTGACTTACAAGTGCCTCTTTTATTTAATTGTAAACAAGATGACTGAAATGATCAAAATCAATGTCAAAATGGCCAAAACACTCAATACTTCTTATAAGATAGTATAGGAGGGGGTATGGGGCACTGTGTGCAGTCAGAAGAGAGGGGGAAGAGAACTGACAGTATTGAGAGCCAATAAGATGCAGTTCTTTCCTCTGTGCTGACAGCTTGCGTGCCCACAGAGAGGGCTACGGATGCCACCTCTGGCATGCGTGCCATAGGTATGCCATCATTGTTTTAAACCTCCCAATCACTATGTTTTCTATCAGGGAGGACTCAGCACTACATAGTTGTTGGTAGATCTAATGGAAATTGTATGGCATGATCTAAAGGTGTATGGGGGGGGGGCTTATATAAAGCGACAAATCAAGCTACCTGATCTCAATAAAGAAAGATCTGTAGAGACAAAGAGTAAAGCAGGGTACAGACGGCTCGATGTTTGAACCGTCTGATGTTCCCTGCAGCAGCGTGATGACGTCAGATATCGGTGGTGCCAGGGAGACAGCTCTGCTCTCTCCCCGGCTCAGCCGATGCTTTGCCTGGAAACCTGTGGTCTCTAGTCAAAGCAACAGACATTGGCCGTATTTACCGGTCATGTCCGATATGGCTGTTTTCAACACTGAAAACAGCGATAGGCACATATTATATAGGCCAGATAGATGGCCGTGAGCATGCACAGCGCTCGAAATGGTCATCAACCTGGCCCATATCTTCATGTCTGTACCCTGCTTTATTGTTGTAAAGAGCAAAGCTGGCCATAAACGTGTCGTTTTGCTGCCGATTTCTCTGCAGACCGACCATGCATGATGACATCATCATGCACAGCTGCTAGTGCCGAGAATCTGCCGGCCCCATCCAAAGTAATGGGATTTGCCAGGAATTTACTTGCATGTCAGATCACCGGCAGATCATGTGGAAGATTCCTGGTCGATCTTGCCAGATGGGCGCACACAATTTTTGGCCGATTGGCGAGAACGCGCACAGGGGTCGATCGGCCGAAAAATCGTGCAGGAATCTGCCCATCTATGGCCAGCTTAATGAATAAGTCTCCACTAGCTTCATTGGAGGTTAAAGCTCCAACCATTTGGATGTTCTTTTAATGCAGCGTTAATGGTTTGAAAAAGGTCCAATAAAGTCCTATGGTAAAATAAACACAGACTCGTCAAAAACGCATCGTAAATGAGTTGCACATCTGCTGTAAAAGGATTTGTGTCCATTGATCAATTGGCTAATGGAGGACGCAGGCGCAATTTGCCTAAGTTAAGGGTGCGCTAGACAGTGGACACCAGCTCTTAGGGAGCTGTTTTATGGATTCGGATATTTCATGGATTCGGAATAGACTTGATAATGTGGGGCAACATGGTGAGCCACGATGAAAATTAAGCAACACAAACGACGCAGAGGTTTCAGTGTGTAATGTGTCATTGATTATCAATGGAAAGGTTTTTAAAACATCATAACACCTGAGTTTGATGTATGTCAAACATGGGAGTGTAATGCTAGTGGTGACTTAACATATCCTGACAGAATAAGTACAAATTCCAGTACAAGGGAGCATTCACACAGGCAGATTTCATGGACGCCTGCACATAGTATGCAGTCGCTCAGGAGATGCTCCAATGCAATTCTTTTGGCCCCTTTGGGTGCTGTAGCACAAAGTTTTCAGATGCCTGTATTAATTCCCCGTAATGAGACCTGGCATACTCTGCTTATATTCTCCATCACTGTCATGTACATATTACAGTAAGGTAAATAGAAAAAAGCGTGACAGACAATACAGCGGTGTTCTCCTGCACATGTGAGAGCAGAAGCACAGGGAGCCAGTGTAAAAAGATGTAAACAAAGCCTGTGATATAGGTAAGTATAGGTCTATGGAGGGGAGCTACCCTGTTTTCCCGAAAATAAAACAGTGTCTTTTTTTCCACTCAAAGATGCCCTACGTCTTATTTTCAGGGGTTCTCTTATATTTCCATGAAGAATACGGCACTGGGGTATTAGGGTGGGGGATCACTTAAAATGACACAGGGAGGATAACGGGGGATTACCATTTTAGTAACCCCTTCTGATCCTCCTGCGTCATTTTGATTTCCCCCTCTGATCCCCCCTGTCCAGAGTTACAGCGCAGTATATTTAGGGGTGCCTTATATTCAGAGGGATGCCTTATATTTCAGTGTGAGGCAAAAATGTAAGGGTGTCTTATTTTCAGAGCATGCCTTAATTTCAGGGAAACAGGGTAGAGGGTAACACCAGTGAGAAGTTAGTGAGGGGGGGGGAGGATAAGAGGACGTTGTGTACTTATCCTTTAAATATTGTATTGTAGTGGTTGTGTGTTTATACACTGTAATCTGCACACTCCCTAACTGCATAGTATTTAGCGCTCTCCTCCATGCAGAAAAACCATTAGTGTAGGTGTATGAGGAAGAGCAGAGCGCAGCCGCACACCACACTGACATGCTCACTCGTCTCCTATAGAGAACTGTAACGGATGCCGCCACTCAGCATGCCACGTGACAGGCCTTCGCGCCCCACCCTTTCATCTGGTCGTCCAATCAGAAGGCTTCCAGGGGTAACAGAGCGAAATTTGAAAACTACAGCGAGCTTCGGGGCAGCCTGAAGTGACCGTCGTACCGACTCGTATAAGGCGCCAGAGCTGAAGGCCGGTGAGGTTCAGGGGGGTCCTGACCTAAGGAACGGCGGCATGTCGCGTCACACCAGGAAGAGGTGAGGCCGCACACAATGACTCCACATGCTCGGCCTACCCATACACCATAATAATAATAACAGTCTGCTCGGGGTGTCCGTGTGACTTTTACAGCATGCCTGGAATGTGTGCGGGCGTGTGTGTACTATTAATAGGTGTGAGGGCAGTACACGTGCACAGTATACACGCCAGTGTTTATTACTTCACATATCGGACTCTGAGCGGAGACTGGTAGATTACACTGCATCATATGAGGAGATGAGAGGGAGGATAGTGAGCTGCGTTATATGTCTGCCTTACAGTCCTTGGAGCCCCTGGTACCCCACAAATGTGGAGGTGCATTCCATCTCCCACAATGCACTCTGATGACACATGGGAAGGGTGATAATTCCCATGACATTATCCATATGTCTTTATATGGGATCTTCCCATCACTCATCCCTGAATGTTAAATTGTGCTGCTTGCAGGTTATTCGTATATGTCCTTAACGTGGTTCGATTTTACCATTAGATCATTTGGAAACCGATTTCTGTTTACCTGCATCAAATCTATCAAAAGTGATCCAAATCAAACATAAAATGGATCAGCTATGTTAGTAAACTTCAGTTTTAGCCCATAGTACGATCAAGAGACCTAAAATTGAAGTTAAGGAATTGAAAGGAAATTGATACCTTTTTATGAATCAATCAAATTTTTTGGTGGTAAAAAGGTATAGTTTTTAAATTTTTAAGTTTATTGAACAAGATAATTGAACAGTGTATGGCCAGTTAAAGATTGTAAGCTCAAAGCAGGGTCCCCTCCTCCACCTGTGTCATAGTCTGTGCCTATATTTTGGCTTCTGTTGCCTTTCAATTTTTATTTAATGTACAATGCTGCATAACATGTTCATGCTTAAACAATAAAAGTTTATGATCCATGTAAATGGTCAGTCAAGCAAAGCTTTCTATAAGATGTGTGTTGCCAAAAGGCAGCACACTGGTGGTGCGGAAGTGCACACAGTGCAAAATACACAGCCATTGTTGGAGCCCACAATATACATCAGCTTTTGTGTACATTGATGACTAACTACCAATGCATTAAAGACTTCTTTAACCTCCCTGGCGTTATGCCTGAACTCCGCATGTGCTCCGTGAGCCTGCAGCGATGTCAAGTCTCTGCAGGTTCACGGAGCACTGGCGATTATGCCCAATCCTGGAAGAGGCAGTTTGTTCTAGTAAGTTCAGGCATAACGCCAGGGAGGTTAAAGAAATCTTTAATGCATTGGTATTCCTTCCGGCCCAGAGTCTTTAGGTGATCGCTGAAGGGGCTGGGCAGTGTAATAGACCTCCATGTTAATGGAGATTCTAACACAACATGATCTGAGACCCCAAGAAAGTCTGAGAAACCTTTTCAGGAACTCAGCAGCTACAGAGTTAAATTACCTAAGTTTGAAGTCACCTAAGTTCTGCATGCAATTTAGGTCTTGCCCATATGTCAAGAAATGCTGAATTTCAAATTTTAATAAGCCAATTAAATCCAGACTGTTATTTAGCCAATCAAATACTGTAGCTCATTTATGCATATTAGTTGATGATTTGTGAGGTCAGAATTTTGTTCTGTTCAAGATTGTGCTGGATTACTGCCTTACATTCAAGCACATTTGATTTTTTTTTCTTTTCTAGAAAAGCTAAACACTTTAAACATACTGTACCTTAAGTCTAAGAATTAAGCTTTAAATGTGAAGTGACTGTGTGAAAGGTGCCATGTTGTATGTGGCACTGTAGATCTCGAACACCCAGCACTATAATTGTTGATGCCATAGATCAGTGGTAGGCAAACGAATGTGGCCAAAGAGCCAAATCGCAACAGCTTGACATATATATTGAGCGTTGGAGATTAAAACCTATAGAATTTGATATACTTTTTTGCAATATTATTTATTGAAAAAAAATGAGTTCCTTACAATTTGATGTGACAAAGACTGACAATGACCACTAAAACCACTAATGTGAACAAGGGCTTTGCATCTCCTTGGGAAGTTTGGGTAAGTCAGGTCTGTATGTGGTTTTAAAATTTTAGTCACAAAGCTTCCGTTATAGGTAGCCATAGAGCCCTTTCCTAAATGGTAGACGGAAAGCTTCCACTTATTTGTAGCCACAAATACCCAGTTAAAGGTAGACAGAGTGCACCCTGTAATTAACAGAAATTTTCTCATCTGACGAATCCTGGCTCGTCTCATTTTATATTTGAATCACTTTTAATCAAATTCAGTAAAAAGATTGAACAGAAAATCACCCGGTAATATGGCCATGTTTAAGCCTCCTAAAAAGGACCATGAACCGTGGAAGCTGTGTGCATACGAAGCAAGCAAAGGCTAGAGTACTAGTCACTGAATTGCCTGTATACTTTGATGTACCATGTATTGTTCCTAGCTTTGCCACTGTGTTGGTGTAACAATCTGGATTAAGGCATGGTTTTATACGATATATATTCTCACTTATATAACATTCTTCTTCCAATTTAGTGAGGTCTTGGCTTCATCTGTCATCTCCAGTGCGAACAATGCACTTGCACGACTTATGGACATCTGGGATGGGCTGGGGATCAAAGAGGAAATGCGACTGAGGAGAATTGAAGAAGTAAAAAAACACATTGAGGTATTTAAATATATTTTGTGTCTGTAAAAAAGTATACTGTACTTTTTTGTATAAATTAAAAAAAACAATGCTCTTAAATAGCTAAATATTTAGGGGACTAAATTGTATATAAGAGAAGTAAATTACATTTACCATGGTATTTTCTGTAGTTACTATGCAAATCATTAGAGAAAGTAAACACACAATTTTATAGATTGGAGTCTATGTAAGCCTTTGTTCTCTGCACCTTCCACTGCAGATTCCTGTTCAATTTCCATAGCTGACCTCCTTTTAAACTGCTTCTGCTTGACTGTGTTAAGTCTTTTCATGTAACTTGATGGCAATGACATGCAGCTTAGTGAGGCTGAAGTAACATGTGTAATATGTGTTGAAAGAGGTTACCAGTACAACTGAAAAACGTACCTGCTGAAAAATGTGTAAATTACATTATTAAATACTAGAGGTGCACCAATTGCAAATTTCTTGGCCGTTTCCGATTTTACAGTAAGTGTGACCTGCCGATTCCGATTATTGCCGATTCCGATTTATTATTTTTGTTTTGTAAATCACGGCCAATGTCCATTACTTCCCCCTCTGAAGTGATGGAAGCAGAGAGTGGCCGCACAGACTACAAGCTGTGATCAGCTAGGGGCAGGGGCTGTCGGGGCTGTCACGGCTCTCTGTACAAGAAGAGGGGGGGGGGGGCATGCTGGCTGGGCTGCCTTCTCTCCTCATGCAGCCGTCAGCCGTGTTGTCAGAAAATTTCTCACAACACAGGAACTGCATGTTCTGCATGTGTCCCCATCGAATGGCCATTGATGTGCACATTGATTACCGTTCCACTGACCCGCGATCAATCACCACGTGGTGACATCACCACGCTGTGATTGATCACGGATTGATTGCACGGAAATCTACCTGTGTATTTCCAGCTTTACAGTGATTATGCTAGGTGATCGCAACATAATGACGCAACTAATCACCAAACTATCGTTTTTGAAATCTTTGGCATTTAGTTGCGTCACCATGTTGCGGTCCAATGTTCGTTGATCACATGGGAATCGACCCTTGTATAACCAGCTTTATTCTCTGCTCTATGCCAAATCTATGCAAACTAATGGATGTAGGAAATTCTATTCAAAAGTAAAGGATACATCTCCTACATGTGCTGTGATTTAGAGAGAGAAAGTTTTGCTACCAGGACCTTGTCTCTGCTCCCACACTAACCAACTATATACAGCACACTTGGTATTCCATTTATCCTTAGCAAAAGGTATAGACCACACTGTCTTTTTCATCTTGTCTGAAAAACTACTTTTCATTCATACTAAAGC
>CM070032.1:143413131-143431799 GCA_036250615.1 Ptychadena robeensis | reverse complement strand
GCCGATCATACCAAATATCGGCCGATTCCGGTCTCTGGCCGGTCAATCGGTGCATCTCTATTAAATACATTTCACCCCCAATAAAGCTACTACTATTTATTATTGAAGGCATTTATAGTGTAACCATTCTGTTCATATGAGGTAGATGACTTTAAACATTTTGCTTTGTTTTATTTCATCAAGCTGGGATGATACTTTAGAAGTAAAGGACCATAATTATATAGGCAAGGCTTTGCTGAATTTACACTCTAAACCAGCTGTGAGCAAACGAAGGCCTGGAGGACAGATCTTGCCGCTTATCTTTTTAATCCGCCATGTTGTCACCAGGGCTGTGGAGTCGGAGACATCATTAATGATGCCGGCTGTGTGGAGAGAGACGGGGGGACGGGGGAATTGCAGGCAGTGTACTGTGTACACTGCCACGATTGCCCGTACCGTGCTGTTAAAAACAGCATGGTATGGGCAGTGTGCTAGGGAGGTTAATTTAAAAAAAAATTACTTCAAATGTCGCAATTAACAAACAGTCATAACGGACATAATGACTTCTCTGCTATAAGAATAAATGCATGCAGTGCGTAACATTACAGCGCCCACTGTGACCCTAGCCTAAAGGCCCCCACACACGTACCGAGTGGGGGCCGACAGACCAGCTCAGATGAGCTCTAGAGTGCACAGTGATGACGTCCTCACACTGCTCTCCAGAGCTGACAGCAAGACGCCGGTCTTCATTGAGACTAATCGCATCGGCCAGAGATTATCGGACATGTCCGTTCTCTGGCCAGCCGAGCTGTGGGGCGACAGCGATCTGTCACCCCATGTGGGCTCCCCCGATCGGCATACACACACGCCCATCGGTCGGCAGCAAAATCGGCCGCCGCTCGGTGTGTGTATGGCAGCCTTAACTCTCGCTGATAATGAAGTAAATGTTTGTTTTCAGACTAGAGACGCTTGTATAAGGGAAGGGAATGGATCGTCAACAGTTCAGGACTGAACTGTAAAACATTTGGAAAACCACTGTCATTCAGCTGAGGTGACAAATACTTAGATTGTTAGCTTCAACTTTACACATGACTATGGGATTCCAGAGAAATCGTGAATCGTATTTGAAGTGTTCCTTTGCCCTGCCTCTTCTTGGAGCCTTCCACTGCCCTATCTTCAGAAGAAGATCAGAACACTAAAGCTTGGCACACAGGTAGATCTGTAACCAGATTTGAGTACAATCAATTAACTTGCGCGCTCACGGTGATTGATTGTACTCTAATCTGTTTACAAACCTACCAGTGTGTGCCTTCCTTCGGGCGGGATCAATAGAGCCGGCTCGGAGGAACTTGATTGAACGGGGTTCCAACATGTTGAAAAGACCCCGTTCAATCTCCAATACTTTGCATGGAGACACTTCATGGAAAGTATTAAAACAGCTGCGGCTCTTGCTTCCTCCACAGCTGTCGGCTGTCAGTGTGAAGGGGACCGGAGCCAGCACTCCTCACTTGGAAGCTGTGTGAGACAGGCTGCTTCTCCCCAGCTTGTGGCGTGTTGTAAATCACACACTGCAAGCTGGGAATAATGGGTCCCCATTGAACAGGAATTGATGTGCCCATGTGGTGCACATTGATTTCTGTTTAATTGATCCCCGATCACAGCATGGTACCTAGCTTAAGGAAAAAGCAGCTGCATCTTCTGCCTAACTCCCTTTCTCTGCTTTAATTGGCCATTACAGTGTTGGTTTCCTGGCCAGTAGTTCTGTGGTTAGTGTATGTCGCCTTGCTTTCCTTCAATGGATGGATACAATACATTAGTATATTACATACAGAGGAGTCGGAGTCGAGGAGTCGGAAGAATCTGAAACTGAGGAGTCGGAGTCGGGGAATTTATCGACCGACTCCACAGTCCTGGTTGTCACCATGATGAATTGATGCTCTGGGTCCCCTCTGCTTGTTCCATGCAATGAGCGTGCATAATGCCAATAGGAGTCTGAACGTCCACTTTCTCTCTGCTCATTACAGTGAACAAGTAGAGGGGAGCCAGAGGGTCTTGTCATTAAGGGCTCTGTATTTTGACTGAAATATGGCAGGTAAGTTTATTAGATTTTTAACCTTCCTGGCAGTATTTCTTTGTTGAAAGTGTACAGGAAAATAAAAAAGTCCTTGCTGCACAATCCTAGTATCATTATTGAAGCCGTGCATGGGAGGAATTGGTACACGGTCATGGTCCAGCCCCTCTGTCAAAATTTAATTTGTGGCCATTGTGGATCATAAGTCAAAGTTTGCCCACTCCTGTTCTAGACTTTAACTGATTCTGTACTTTCCACCTCACACTGCTGCATATACAGTACACAAAGGCACAGATTTGTCTAGGTACCCTCATGTATCTGAAAGAGCACTGTTTGCTTTTAGGAAGGCATTTAAAACCGGTGCAATATTCAATGCAGTATTTAGGGACCATTAAAGTTGCAAAATCTGTAGTATCTTCACTTCTTGAGTTCAGTTCCACTTTAAGATGGTCCTGTCTGGATTTCATATTTTACTACTTGTTATAACACAAACATCCACAATTTTTTTCCAAATATAATCTTTCAGGAGTTGTTTAACCGCATGATAACAGAAGAAATGGAAATGAAAGACCGTATTGAAAAAAGTATTCAGTTTTGCAAAAGGGAAATAAGGACTCTATGCCATGAATTGTCATTAGAGGAATACAAGGTGAGAAATACTTATTGAACTGTATCTCCTTCACCACTAAGCATTTTTATTAAGTTTCTAATTCTCAATAATTTTGCAGATAGAGGAAAGCATGACTATTCTTCAGATTGAAAGAGATCTTAGAGTGAGATTAGAGCTTCTTATGAAACAAAAGAATGATCGTCTTGAAGAACTGAGGCTTCTACAACAGAAAGACCAGGAATTATGTTCTGATCTTTGTGTCACTCCGTATTATATACCATCAGGGTGCATTCCAAGCCATAAACAGATAGAGGAGCTCAAAGAACACATCCGAGCTCAGTCTGAAGAAAAGGTAAACTAACCTATAAATCTTTGATGTTCACTTATAAATGTTATGTGGCTTAAAAAAAATCTACATAACTTAATATCACATAGGTGGTAAAGTACAACAGGTTGTCTGCATCCCCTATACTTAAAGCCGAGTCTTGTAATACTTAAAATGTGCCCATTTACCACAAGGTTTATTAAGTTCTTGGCTTGCCTCAGTTACTGATATGTTTGATAGGTTTCCATAACTTCTATTGAGTATTTTGATTTACCATATTTTTCGGACTATAAGACGCACCCAGTTTTTAGGGCAGGAAGACCAGAAAAATAGATTTAATAAGTTTTCACATCGATTGGGTTAATGCAAAGAATTCAATGAATGCAATATTTAATTCAGCCAGTAGGTGTCACTAGCAGCAGTACATTCTCTGCGTCATACTCCACACTGATCAAGAGGAGGAGGAGGAGGGGGGCAGACATCTGCAGTGTCTGCTCTCCAGCTGGCTGTTACTGTGTCCATGGAAGCTGCAGAGTGATTGCAGTTTCCACGGATGAAGAGAGATCTAGATGGCCGTTCATATATATCTCTCTTCATTGCTTATGGCAGAAGGGCTTTGAGCTCTGCTGGCATAGGCAAATACACAGTTCAGATGGGAGAGCCAGACACTGGCCAGCATCTCACATCGGACAGCTCCCCGACTAATCTTGCTGGGAGAGCTGGCAGGGAGCCAAGGTGCGACCACTGGTGGCCGTGGGGGTTGCGCATTCGGACCAGAAGATGCATGCACTTTTTGCCCCCAATTTTGGGGGTGAAAGAGTGCGTCTTATGGTCCGAAAAATATGGTAATGACTTATTACCCTATTAATACTTCATTGCAATGGGTTGGAAAGACTTATTCCTCGTGACCAACTGTGTTTTCTGATTTCTTTATTATAAGCTAGGCATACACAGATCGATCTTCAATTCGATTTAAGATTTTGATCTATTCATCAAACACCGATCGTAATCCAATCCAAAGTAGTACCACATGGAAGGATCGATCAAAAATAACAGGAAAGAGTCATATATAAATGTGTTCTTCGAATACAGTCATCGACAAACAAAATGCTACAATTTTATTTCGATCGTTGTACAATCGCCAAAAATTTTCCAACATGTCCGAGCACTTTTCAATCTATGTTTTGAATAATTTTCGCAGATCGGACCATGTGTTAGATCGATGTAAACTTGGATCGTTTTAAGTCGATTGAACTCTAAAATCGAACCATGTATGCCTAGCTTTAGTATCCACAAATCTGTTTTAAATCACCTTATTTTTGTTGTGCAATAACTGATGGTTCTTGGACATTGGTGCAACCTTAGATTTTACAAATAAAATTATCTGTCCTGTATATTTGCCTGGGGGCTGTAAAAAGTGTTTTGTGTATTTCCACACATTGTTGAAATATTTATATGCAAGGCAATCTTTGGATCTTCTACCAGAAAAAACGCCTGGAGGTCTTCTCCTCGCTTAGAGCAGAAATCCGACAATGTTTAGATGAAATGGGACGCCAGCCTGAAAATTCCCTAGAGCAAGATGCCATCTGTGAGGATGAAGAAGCTTTTTTCCTAACACCAGAGAATATTAAAGCTCTCACGGTTTTAAAAGCACAGGTAAGTTTCTTAAATGGTCAGTAGATGTTTGTATATGGAATGGAAATTGGAAACATTGTCCCATCTGCTGCCTATTTAGAGTATATAAACATTACAAAAAAAAATGTCTAAAATTATAAACTTAACCCTCCCTTGTTTTACAAAACAAGCTCTGCTGGAGCTGGGATCGGGCATACTTGGCTATTCTGAATTGCGGTGGACTCACAGCTCGCTTCCTGGCGCCACCTCTTCAACGTCATTGGTGTCACATAATTTTTTTTATTGCAAAGCAGAATGTTAGGCTAGGGCACCGTCTTACTGTCTATTCCCAGCTTAAGAGATTCCAGGTAATCAAATTATGTTTTGTAATCTTGCCCCTTGACCTTCTCAAGACACGTGTGTTTTTACATGATTTAGTCATTGGAAATGTATTGATGTTTGCAGCTACCAATCGTGTCCTATTTGATGACAGGGTAATTTTGCTTTTGCTCTACAGCTAGAACTCAAAAAGGAAGCACTTTTATCTTCACTGAACTCGCTTAAAGTAAAAGTAGGAGGTTTATGGGACCTGCTACAAATTGCTCAGGAAGAAAGAGAAGTATGTCAGAAGATAGCTGGAAGCCCTATTTATGAGGAAATTAAAGTGGTAAGTATCTTTTAAATGTACAAAGTTTGGTCAATTTCAAAACTATACTTGTATGGCCAAGTTCATATGTAAAACAAGGCATTAGAGCAGTGTGTGTTTATTACAGTTGGATTTATTATGGATATTTGGACATATTGACTTGTACATGCATTGTCCAACATATGTTAAAAATGTATGGGTGTAAAAACTGATCTGTTTGGCATAGGTGGATTACAATATTGCTATTTGATACATTGCAACCATTTGCGAAAATGTCTTTTTTTTCCTTATTAATGTACACACAGCACCCTATATTGACAGAAAAACACAGAATTGTAGACATTTTGGCAAAGTTATTAAAAAAGAAAAAACTGAAATATCACATGGTCTTAGTATTCAGACCCTTTGCTTTAACACTTATATATTTACCTCTGTCGCTGTCTAACGCTCTCCATGTCTTCATCCTTGAGATGGTTCGACACCTTTATTTGAGTCCAGCTGTGTTTGATTTATACTGTTTGGACTTGATTCGGAAAGCCACAAACCTGTCTATAGAAGGCCTTACAACTGACAGTGCATGTCGGAGCAAATGAGAATCATGAGGTCAAAAGAACTGCCTGAAGAGCTCAGACAGAATTGTGGCAAGGCACAGATCTGGCCAAGGCTACAAAAAAAAAGTCTTTGGCACTTAAGGTTACTATGAGCACAGTGGCCTCCATAATCCTTAAATGAAAGACGTTTGGGATGACCAGAACCCTTCCTAGAGCTGGCCATCCAGCCAAACTGTGAGCTATCAGGGGAGAAGAGCCTTGGTGAGAGAGGTAAAGAAAACCCTCTCCTCAGTTAGAGATGCATGAAAGCCTGCATGGAGTTTGCAAAAAAAAAAACACTTAAAGGACTTCAAGATGGTGGGATATAAGATTCTCTGGTCTGACGAGACCAAGATAGAACTTTTTGGAGTTATTTCTAAGTGGTATGTGTGGAGAAAACCAGGCAATGTTCATCAACCGTCCAATACAGTCCCAACAGTGAAGCATGGCGGTGGCAGCATCATGCTGTGGGGGTGTTTTTCAGCTGCAGGGACCGGACAACTGGTTGCAATCGAGGGAAAAATGAATTCAGTCAAGTATATGGATATCCTGGATGAAAACCTTCTCCAGAGTGCACAGGACCTCAGACTGGGCCAAAGGTTTATGTTCCAACAAGACAATGACCCTAAGCCCACAGCTAAAATAATGGAGTGGCTTCACAACAACCCCCTGACTTAAACCCAATTGAGCATCTCTGGAGAGACCTAAAAAGGGCTTTCCACCAAAATTTACCATCCAACCTGACAGAACTGGAGAGGATCTGCAAGGAGGAATGGCAGAGGATCCCCAAATCCAGCTGTGAAAAACTTGTTGCTTCTTTCCCAAAAAGATTCATGGCTGTATTATCAAAAGGGGGTTTCTACTAAATACTGAGCAATGGGTCTGAATGTGATATTTCAGTTTTTCTTCTTTAATAAATCTGCAAAAATGGCTACAATATATACCATGCACATATATATATATATATATATCGCGCTCTCCTTACATGTTCAGGCAGCTATACATATTAAAAGAAAACCCTTGGCCAAGACCCTTCTTCACCAAGGAAAGCCAACACCCCAGAGATCATACTTAAAAGACTGCCAGACTTAAGCTGGGACACCACTTGCAGGACTTGCTGCTGTGAGGCCATGTTTCTTAAGTCATACCTTTTCCCAGACATAACACATACTAACATACTTTGCAGTTACTTATCAACAAATATATGATTAATAGTTTAATCGTCTGTATGATCTGGACTTTCACTGTATATGTCCATTGAAGATCTCATGTATATGTAGATTGGTCCTGGGACATGCCTTTAGCATTTGACTGTTGTTCTATTTTCAGTGGGAAAATGAGCTTGGTCGTCTGGAGGAGATGAAGATTGCGAATCTGAAGGAAGTAATTTTAAAGATCAGACATGAACTGAAGATATGCTGGGATAAATGTTTTTATAGCGATGAGCAAAGAAAGACATTTGCCCCATACTACAGCGGTAAGAAGAAAGGCACAGTTCTATTACTATATTACTATTCTGTTAAACTTGTCATATCTGGTTTGATTTTTTTTCGCTTGTTTGATTTAAAAAAAATATATATTTTCAAATGATTTAATATCTATTCCTTTTTTAGCTAAATCTATTTACCCAAAGTGATCCAAATTTAGCAAAAAGTGATTTAGCAATGATCAGACATGTTGGTAAATTCCAGTCAATCGTTTAAGTATCTGAGCGGTTTTCTTGGTATTTCGATTTGTATTTCGAGGTACTATGGAGCATGTTCACAGAACTCAGGAAAGAGCTTGAACAGCTGTGAATCGATCACATTATGTTTTTCAAAATGATCGTATGTCAATCTAACTAATCAAAGCATATATGCCTAGCTTTACTTTGAGACATTTCAACATTTCAGGGCGGGCTGGGGTTTTTCTCCTACCTGTAGGATAGATCTATTTACCCTAAATTAGTATCTGCTAAACCTGTATAAAATACACTGCTCAAAAAAATAAAGGGAACACAAAAATAGGCAAACACAAAAAGGCATTCTAGATCTGAATGAATTAAATATTTCTGTTAAATACTTTGTTCTTAACACATGTGCTGACAACAAAATCACACACAAATTATCATTGGAAATCAAAGTTATCAACCCATGGAGGTCTGGATTTGCTTTCCCCTTAAAATTTAAGTGAAAAAACACTACAGGCCGATACAACTTTAATGTAACGTTCTTATAACAAGACAAAATGAGGCTCAGTACTGTGTGTGGCCTCCACATGCCTGTATGACCTCCCTAGCCTGCCTGGGCATGCTATTGATGAGGTGGAGTATGGTCTCCTAAGGGATCTCCTCTCACACCTGGACTAAAGCATCCCCCAACTCCTGGACAGTCTGTGGTACAACGTGGCATTGGTGGATAAAGTAAGACATGATGTCCCAGATGTGCTCAATTGGATTCAGGTCTGGGGAAGTCAGTCCTGCCTTCGTCTTGCAGGAACTGTAAACACACTCCAGCACATGAGGTATAGCATTGTCTTGCAATAGGATGAATGGTCTTACCCCCCACACACACTTAAAGAAATGCCACCCCGTGGAGTTGGTTTCTGACCATTTGAGCAGACACATGCACATATATTTAGGCCCGCTGGAGGTCATTTTGCAAGGCTCTGGCAGTGTTACCCCTTGCACAAAGGCAGAGGTAGTGGTCCTGATGCTGGGTTGTTGCCCTCCTATGGCCTCCATGTCTCCTGATGTACTGGCCTGTCTGCTGACAGACACAACACACCTACTTTGCTTCAGTTTAGGTGTGGAAGGAGATCCCTCAGGAGACCATCCACCACCTTACCAAGGGCATGCCCAGGCGTTCTAGGGAGGACATACAGGCACGTGGAGGCCATACACACTATTGATCCTCATTTTGACTTGTTTTAAAGACATTAAATCAAAGTTGGATCAACCTATAGTTTTCTTTTCCACTTTAATTTTAAGTCTGACTCCAAATCCAGACCTCTATGGGTTGATATATTTCCATTGATAATTTTTTGTCTGCACAGTCAACTGTGTAAAGAATAAAGTATTTAATATTGTATTCATTCAGACCTAGTCTTATTTCAGTGTTCTTGAGCAGTGTATATTGCGCTAGAAACTTGACAAAACATCTGCTTTTGTGTTTCAGATGACTTCACAGAAGATCTCTTATGCCAGCATGATGAAGAAATTGTGAAAATGAAATCACAATATGAGAAATGCAAGATAATTCTTGATGCCATTGCCAAATGGGAAACCAGCTGGTCTCAGTTTGTAATTCTAGAGGTGGTTGTTCATTCATTGTTTATATTTTATATATTTCCCAACAAATAAAATTGCATCCTGTTTTTTTGTTTAAATTACATTTGCTAATAATCTTCCAGAAAAAAGCATCCGATCCCAACAGATTCTCCAACCGAGGAGGAAGCTTACTTAAAGAGGAGAAGGAACGTGTAAAACTTCAGAAATTACTGTCCAAGGTAAAGTAAGGTGCAAAATTGAAAGTTTTAATTACATGTTTAAATCTTTGAAAAGAAATCTTAAGTTACTTTTGTTTGTAGCTAGAGGAAGACCTGAAGACTAGGATAGACTCATGGGAGGCCGAACAAGGGCATCCATTTTTGTTTAAAGGAGACAAATTCATGGATTATGTCTCAAGCCAGTGGGAAAATCTCAAACAACAGAAGGAACGGGAGAAACAAGATCGTGTAAGTGCTTGTGCAGTTAATATGGTGTTTATGCAAAATTGTCCGTCCTTCCATTTCCAAGACTGGCTTAATGGGTTTTTATTTATTTTTAACTTTGCGCTAAGCTCAAAATAAATAAATCATTCTGTGAAGTAATTTGGTCATGTTCCCTACAGAGCCAGAAAAAAGAAGACACTATCCCATTTAAGACCCCAATCAAAAGACCAGCAGGATCCTGTATACAGGGTACTCCTAGTAACAAAAATCGGAAGGCAAGTATTGAAGTATACTGACTCAACACACACCTGTCATTCTGCAAATCAATACAGATTTTCATGTTTGTAGCTTTATATACTTTCAAAAAAGTGTCTATTGATCTTATTCTTCCTTTATGTTCTCTGGGAATCCACATACTTGAAATGTTAGTACTATGTTGCTGTGCATATTTTTCTTTGTGGTCAGCAAACAAAATGTTTGTAGATTAAGGCTTTGTTTCCATTGCGTTGGGACCCCTCCGCTAAGCGTACACGCTTAGAGGGAGGTCCCAACGTAACAGACTTACCTGCTCAGCGGAGACTCTATCTTCATTAAGCCGATCGGCCGGTGTGAGGCTGAACGTAGTCGAGTACGTTCAGCCTTTACACTGGCGGATGTGTAAACAGACCATTCGCCGGCAGGCAATCTCTGTGGGATACGTCGGGTCCCCTGCTAAGTGTATACGCTTAGCGTAGGGGTCCCGACGTATAATGGAAACAAGCACTAAATCTGAAATGCTGCATATGAATCTTTTGATAATTTGCAGGTAAAACTTTAGTTTTCCTTCATATGGTTAACAATGTCGGCTTTCATATAAAAGCTTAACCTCCCTAGCGATATCCCCGAACCCAGTTCGGGCAAAGGGACGCAGCAACAATCGAGCGTGGGAGCTCACCTGGTCCGGCTGCTGTGGTGTCTTCTCTTTTGCCGGCTTCTTCTGGTCCCGAGTGACGTCCCGGAGCCGTTTTTTTTAAATCCTTTTTTTTTTTTTTTTTTTTTTTTTTTATTTTGGACCGATTAGAGAAATGTCTTTCTTACTCCAGTTCAAAAGTAGATCCAACTAGCAGAAACTCTCCCACTGAGCGTTTCTGATAGTTACATCTATCTCCGGCTGCACCCACGAGTGCCTCTGGGAAATGTCCACCGGCTATTTCCCGTGATCGCCCTCTTGTCCTGATGATGTCACAGCCGGGCAGGAGATTTAAAGTGCAGAAAAAAAAACTTCTTAAATTTTTTTTTTATTTTTTACATTTTGTTTTTGTTTGATTGGATTAGGTAAATGTTTTTATCCAATCCAAATCACCTCTAAAGCCGGCCATAGCGCTTCAATCTGTGGCCGATTTGCGAATGATCACCATGCGCATTCGGGGTGATCGCTTGGTTATCACTCGCAAACTGAACGCGCCCACCTGGAGCAACCGTTCGTACTCGCACAAAACTTTGATCCTTATCCTTTACCAAATCGCCTTGAGTGGAGTGTTTCTTGAAAAGCCACTGGATTGATGAGTAAAGCTGGGCATAAACGTTCAAATTCCTGCACGATCCGATGCTGTGTGCGCTCCCACATCCCTTAGGGATTGGGTCGTGCAGGAATTGGATGCAGGAACTAACAAGGAGTGCTCTAAAAGCCATCCTGTCAGATCGCACAGTTATCCAACAGGACGGTAAATTTTAACCTGATCCCTTTAGTTTGGCTGGGGACGGCTGCCCCCAGCCGAAGTAATGAGCTGCACATAAAGAGTGCTGTCTGATTCTCGGCACTGGCGGGCGTGCGTGATGATGTCGTCATGCCCGGTAAATCGCACCGTCTATTCCCAGCTTAAGCCATATGATACTGTGATGTGGAACTTAAAAGTGGATAACCACCATATACATAAAGGGTGAAGGGTACCCTTTAAATCTGTTTTTACCATTTACAAGCTTTTATACTTCACTTTACAACTTAGCACAAACCCTAAGGGGCTCTTTTTCTATCCTGCTGTTTTCACTCCTACAGCAGCCTGTAAAAATGTGGATGTGAGTTTTTGGCATATGTCTCATGATTGTTCTAATATTTTCCAACTGAAGTTTAGGTTTGCGTAGCATTACCAAAGAAACAAATGTTATGCAGACATTCAAATGTATTGATAAGTGGAAGTCTATTTGAAAGAGTGCACTTTCCTTGGCACTTGCATGCAAATTACTCTGATGTCTACTAACCCTCCATGATTAGAGGCACCGCTTGGAGACTTGGTCTCTAGTACAGTGCACAAGCTTGCCATTGATTGCAATGGGGCTACGACATGGCTATCTACACATCCGATTCATAGGTCCAAGCATCCGTCATGTCAACATTGTATTTCAATAGACCTAAACGCACCAGATGCTTGACGTATGATGCGTCCATTGCCAGTCAATGGAAGCGTCATATGTCAGCCCATTGATTAAAAGGAGCCGTGTTACGTGGCCCTAATGGAGCGAACATGGGGCAGTTTCAGGTCGTTGGATGAGCTGGTGCCAGTGCATACAAGCGCATAGTGTAGCCCTACTCCTAGGCTTTAAGTGCACTATGCATTTGAATGCTCTTGCGTCAATGTATTGAAAAATGCAACCCTAATGTTAGGGATGTGTTGTGAGGTGCATGTTTTGTGTTGAATTGTGGGTAGAGGGAGTTGTGGAATGGAGAGAACGCATTGCATACCCTTTTACACTCCAAATGGATAACGTTGCGTTATTGTCGACGTGCTGTAAGTTTACATTTCAGTAACTGATCACTACAGCGCACAAATTTTAATGGATGTGTCAACATCTGTGTCAAACACAGGTGTTTTAGTGCAGTGGAGCCAAGCCCTTAGGCTTAATTCAACAGGTCAGATTCAAGGTGGCTGGCATACTGCAGCCATACCACTGTGTGCAGCAGTTACACATTGTGAGGGCAGTAGTCAGTTACTGATGGAAAATCCATGTGGGCAACCACATAAAAACCAACACTGTTTCAACGGACCATTTGAATGCAAACACAGGTTACAGAGCATTAGCCTAAATCATGGTTAACATCTCCACTCATTTGATGTGCGCTTTATCTTATTTGCTGCATATATAGTGTCATCTGCTTCGAGTGCAGTGAAGTCCAAGTAGTCAATCTCAGTACAGCAGAAGTGCCTATAGAAATGTGCAAGACTGAGGGTAAATTTTATTTGGTCTGTGAAGAAACAAAATGTGTATATGCACAGTATAAAAACAATGTACTTTTTACAAGTCTGTATTTAACCAAAGTTTTCACTACTTTTTATATGCAGCTTAATGGAACAACAAATGCAACAATGTCCCGTACAAATGAAACCAGAACCTTAGGAAACCAAACGTCCGCAGGAAAATCACAGCTTTCAGCGATTAAGGTAAGTTTTACTGCCATTTGCATGTGCCCTGTCCCATGTGCTGCAGACTGGTGTGTGTCTGTGGCTAGTAAGAAGGGGGTACAGATGATTGGAGTGCAAGCTGTCACATTGTGCTTTCCTGCATTGATTTTTATACACCCGGTTTCCGCAAACTTTTTGTGTTTTCAACCATTAGATTATAATTTGAATGTTGCAGAACACATCTCCTTATGACAACAGTATATATTTTTTTTTCCCAAAAAAAAAGACTTAAGATGCTCTGTCTAATATTGTGCACAACAGAGCTTCTAAACATTGAAGAAGTTGAAAATGGTAATTTGGTCAATTTGCAGCATTAGGACTTATTTACTAAAAATCTAAAGCTATTTCAATCCTAAATCCTAACTGGTTAAGTTGCATATTACCATGGAAGCCCTTATTTAATAACAATGTCTTGCGTGCATTGAACTTGTAGGGTTTTGGCGAGTTTCTGCTTTAGTTTTTTGCAGGATGTCAGAAATGCACCTTCAAAGATTTCCTGAGGGTGTTTTTAAAGGTTCTCCAAGGGATTGAGGTCAAAAGTGCCTGTACCTTTTATGCTGATAGACGCCAATGATGCAGAAGTATTTCTTGCTGCTTGAGATGGTTCATTTTCATGCATGAAGAGAAACACAGTTCTACAGTCAGAAACTCCACATACTTTTCAGGGGTCATATTCTAACCATCAGGGACCCTCAAGGGGCTAATTAAGCCGCTCTCCCCATGATTTCGTCCCAAATATTTACTCTGCCAACTCCTTGCTGACGTTGCAGCCTTGTTAGTACATGATGACCATCCACCACTCCATCCATCTGTACCACCCAGCGTTAGTGGGCAGGAAATGTATTGTTTTAAGATAAGAGGGATTTTTATAGCTTTGCAAAAACATTCTGTGCATATGTTTGAAAATCTAAAGTCTGTAAAGTTGTTACAAGCTAAAGTGTGGCTGTCTGTGTAGCCAAGTGGCTTAGAGACACTGTTTCCTTACTTATGCAGCATCTCTGCAATGGGGTCCCTTATACTCACTATGCTTGCTGCTCCCTCTCTGATGCTAAAATCAGCAGTATCCGTGTAACCCAGAGAAAAATAAATTGACTCCTCAGTATGTGACAGTTCTTTGCTTTAGAAATGAAGCCAGAGCCCTACCACTGGGTAGCAATCATCTGCTATAGTTACCTTTTACTGCCACCTGTGCAGGGGTACCATGGAATCAGAGAAACTCAATAAACCTGAAATAACCTTTTCTTGTAGAATAATTTGAAATGATTTTTAATCTATTGTGAATTGTATTTTCTAGTAAGACAGGATATAATTGGCTACCACCTCAAGTTGCCTACACCTGTGTTTCATACCTTAATTTTTTGTTTATGGAATGTTACCAAAGTCTGTTCTTAAATATCATGTGTTAGAACAATGCTAAGTGAGGGTACATTGTGGTATACACAACTACCTCCTTTTTTATTTTTTAGATTTATAACAGAATTATTAACAATAATACAACCTGCCTCATTTCTAGCATTAAACTCATCTGCCATATTTTTATAGTTAATGCTAGAATCTTTGGCTCACCGAAGTTCTGATATCTGCCAGATAAACACTGTGCAGAAATGTGCCAAAATATAGCCTCGCCTCTTCCAGCTTCACCATTTAATATACCGTATTTTTTGGGGCCTATAGGGTGCTCTGGCTAATAAGACGCATCTTATTTAGGGAAAAATAAATGTAAAAAATAAAAACCCAACTGCCAGACAGAGCTCCATGTGTCCGTCTTGTGTTTTGGGAGTTTAAGGAAGCTGACAGCTGGTCACCTGCTCTGTCGTACAGAGCAGAGCTCTTCATAGACAGAGAACTGAGAGCTTCACCGCCTCCGCAGGCAAGTTCATTACTTTGCTGGGGAGGCAGAGTGGGCACATAGAATGCACGACCATGTGTGCAGTTGTGCGTTTGCCATATAAGATGCATGCACTTGCCCGGGGGAGGGGTGAATTGCATCCCTTAACCTTCTGGGTGTTTAGCCCGAGTTATCTTGGGCAAAATAAAGTTGCTGAAAAGGATCAGCCCAAGTTAACTCGGGTTGCTGTTACCTGCACCCAGATGGCTTGCAGGCAGCCCAGGGGACTTGCTGCTTCTCTCCTCCGTGTCCCCGCTGTCTGAACTTCAGATGCCGATGAACAAGATCGCGTTGACGGGTGCGCGATGATGTCATCGGGAGCGGGAGAGGCGGGAAGTTCAAAAATTTCTTTTTTTTTTTTTTTTGCTCCTTATCGTTTCTTTCATTCTGACATTGATTGGAGCGATTTGTTTGCCTCCAATTCAATTCAAAAGGAAAAAAACATGTATTTGCTTATTATGAGTTTTCTTTCACGTTGGATTGATTTTTCTGTATCCAATCAAGTTCAAAATAAAGGAAAACGCATAAGTAAATACTTTGTAAGGGCTTGCGCCCACTGCGTCTTTTTCCCCGCGGTGGACGTACGTCCGCAGCAGGGAAAAAGACGCAGAGAGGACACTTCCCATTCAAATGAATGGCACAGTGTCCACTCTGTGCTATTTGAGTGGCGCGTCAGCTGTGATGATATGAAGCTGCGGGATGCCGTGTCTTCTTGCAGCACCGCACATTGCCGCCAGAGACACCTCAAATCACCGGAGATCAATGGAGGTGTCCCAAGACGTTGAAAAACGGCGCCCATACTGCATGTATGAATGTGTGTATGAATGCAGTACTTGCGCAGTTTTTCTGCATTTTGGCTCAGCAAAATCAACAGGGTGCACTTCCACCAATGCGGCAGGAGCGAGCCCTAAGCAACGTGTAAGCTGCAGGTAATCCACCGGCAAATGTGCCAGCGTGCGACATTGTTCCCCGCGGTGTACCAGACCGCCTGTCAGTATTGGTTGATTTAAAAATGAATTCTGGTTAGAGCAGATTTGTGTGTTTTTATATTTTATTTGATCATTAAATGTGATTTTTTAAAAATATTTAAGCGTTTAAAACTTTATATATTCAGGATGTCTACTGGACCCGTGTTTTTGGTCAGTTACAGGCCTACAACTTTTTTTTTTCAATGATAAACAGCGCAACGCTTTTGGTACAGAAATCTGCACCTCGGCGAAACGCTCAGGAGGTTAAGGAGGAAAATATGCTATATATTTTTGCATTGAGCAGTTGTCACTGGTGCCAAACTGCACATAAGTATTGGCCAGATGGTTAGATCCACTGTGTGGATCAGTATCTCATGATGGTTAGGTACAGCTGATTACTCTTTGTTTTCTGCTTATTCTATGATGATGGTCTATTTTTTTTCCGTGAACACTAAAGGTTCACGAGGTCTTTGTATCAGCAAACTCTAATAATGTAGTTTACTTTGCAGACACCGTTGAAATCTAAAGACACACCTGTAAGAACTCCTTTGCATGACAGTAACAAACAAACAATTCTATCCACCCAGCCTGGAACCTATTCAGAGTTTAAGGTAACTGCATGCTTATTTTCATGTATAACCAATTCATTATTATGCTTTGGTTTTCGTCAATCTGATCTGATAGAAAAGAGACCACAAGAGGGCAGATTCATTGTGCTTTTAAATGATGGTTGATTTGATATACAGTATAGCAGGACAGTAGAAAAGTGTTACTGCTAATCTAATCAGTGTGCCGAAAGGTAAATGCCTGGAAGTGCAAATTAAGGTAGCCATACACTGGCAGATTCCTCAGCTGCAAATAAGGTGCGCCTACCTGGTCAGATCGACCAGGATATCCCACATGTCAGATCGCACGGTGATCCAACATGTTGGTAAATTCCTGACCGATTCCATTCTTTTGAATGGGGGTGGTAGTAATGGTGGGCACACAAAGGGTGCCTGCCGATCCTCTGAGGGGCCAGCTGCAGCGGGATGTCATCACACTGCAGTCTGTCCCTCAACTATCTTGGGAGAATCTACCCATGTATTGGGCACCTTAACTGTTTAAGATTGGGTCAGTCCCTAATTATTATTATCATTTATTTATATAGCCCCAACATATAACGCAGCGCTAATCTGTTTCTAATCTTTTTACTCAACTCTATCTTTCCATCTGAAGCAGGAAGATGTTTTTAACACTTCTACTTTGAGATTAGACAGTTGTTGACCTTGTTAGGAGACCTGCTGAATGTATCTTTTTAACTGAAAAACAGCTACACTTATATCTGAATGAAACCGGAACAATGCTTACTTGCAAACCTTAAGCCCCCCCCCCCCCCCTACAGAAATTGTATGGTGGCCTTTAGTCTTTTACACTAGAACAAAAATTTTGACCAATGTCATGTGAAAGAGCTTAAACCTAATAACTGCTACACCTTAACATGTTCGCAATGGAGGTTATCCAATGATAACTTGTGCCTGTCAGTTTTGGCCTAAATGGGTATGGTCACAGTCTCTCGGTGTTGAACACTATACTGGAGGAAACCATGTATACTAGGAACCCTACCTCCAGCAGCCAAATTCTAAGTTTCTTTTAAATGTTTTGATTGGGATTCTGGCATCATTATTCTTATGGACAGATCAGCTGTCTTCAGATCTGTATGTGAGCAGCCAGCTTCAGTCTGCTCACAAACGGAAACAGGGCCGATCTGCCAGCGGGTGGATCTTTCCTTGCTCAGCTGTAGGTGAGTAGTTCATTTACTCTACTGCTCTAGCTGTGGCAGAATAACAACCGACAGTCAGAGCTGCAGTTCCCCAGTATTTTTACCAGGATGAGATACTCCACTGTATAGCGTGAGTCCCATACAGTGGAGTGTCCCTATAAGCCGAAAAATACGGTATATTGAATCCGCTTTTGTTACTTAGGAAAGAATATATTACAGATATTCTGTTCCGTATACTTCTAAATGAACACAGTACCATCAACAAGAAGACTGAAAATGCATTAGAAACCATTGCAGCTAGCTTTATGTTCTATCCTGTTTTTTTGGGGTGGGGGGAAAATAACTGCTTTTAGTAAATTTTCTACTGCTGTTAAACAAGGCTATTCGCTTTTAACTTTTTTTGTTTTCTCTTTTCTAATTAGGAAGAGATCTCCAAGAAGTCTTCAATTAAGGATGTCATTTTTAATTCCACAATAAATGAAAACCTGTAACTCTTTTGGCATTCCACAGAAAGTTTCTATATGGACATGTGGCATTTTTTTATGAAGTTACATTTGCCAATTTACACAACTACTTTGTATGTTCCCTTAACATATATAGATATGGCTATGCAGGCTTATGTTGTGCAAGTTGTCCTTCATAAAATGGTTTGGTTTTATAAGGAGACACTTTCAGTGGAAGCATTTTGTTTGTACAAAGGTTTCTGTAACCAGCAAACATTTGTAAATATGAAATCTTTTTTTAAACTTCAACGCTTTTTTTAAGTATGCTCTTATAGAAAATGTTGACTTTTTTGTATATATATAAACTGGGGTTGTGTATGTAATGGTGAGATTTCTATTAATACTGTGAAACTGGCAGTATTTGCTTTAAATATTTGAAATAAAGAAAAAAACCTATACATGTTCCCTATGTCATTTCCATTCATAAATTAAATGGCATCACTTTCTTTCCAAGTGTTATTTATATGTGTTAATATATATCTTCTGTTTGATTGTTTAAAGCAATTTTTGAACATCACTGCCTTCAATCAATGGCATAAAGCTCTTTTGCAATGTACGCACCCCTTTTTGTCACATGGGGGGGGG
>CM070032.1:143386536-143413121 GCA_036250615.1 Ptychadena robeensis | reverse complement strand
GGGGGGGGGGAAAGCGGAGCCCCATGTTATTTTTGCAGCTCTGGCCATGACCCTGTGAAGTCAGGCAGATCATGGCCCATAGAAAAAATGTGGGCAGGGTCTTCTTGCGTGCTGAACACAGGGATATGCAGTTGAGTTTAGGCCCGGTGTAATTACGCTAGATAATTTGTATGTAATGCCAGGGTCAAACTTTTTGTCAGCCTGTTATCATTTTACAAAGACTCACTAGAAGCATGATATATAGGGCAGCAATAGTGGTCAATAATCGGGATTTACCTGGAGTCAGGGCTCTGATAGAATACATTTAAACCCTCAAGTAAAAGACTGTGTGTGTGTGTGTGTGTGTGTGTGTGTGTTCTTGCATGGAGACCCAAATTGAGGGATATTAGCAGTGGGTCTTGTATGTCTTCCCTTTTCTAATTATTGCTCCCACAGTTAATTTCTTTTCAGCAACTGAGTGTGAAAACTTACAGAAAACGTCTGACCTCTGTCATTGCCAACAGTATTGACATGAACTTTGATATTGACCAAATACTTATTTTCCACCATAAATTGCAAATGTCATTTCTTTCCCCTCGTTCTGTCTTTCACAAACGAAGTATACCTATGATGAAAATTACACTCCTCATCTGACTAAATACTTTTTTGCCCCGCTGTATGTTTTCATTTTGAATCAGGACCTTTCTTAGATATTTGCATCCTGGCATGTAGGCCAGAATCCTTAACCCTGCACCAGGCTTCGGGAACCTGTGGCTCTTTTGATGGCTGCATCTGGTTAGCTGCCAGTTTTGGATGAGAAAGTTACATTTTTCATGAGGCTTCCCAGCCAAATACTGATTTCAATAAATCTGAGATAGTTCCTAGATTCTTGAAATCAGGGGTATTTAACAGGGAGAGGGTGTTGCTCCCATTGGCAGGGAGAGTAACGCCCTCTCCCTGTTAACTTCCCCTCATTTCAAGAATCTGGAAACTATCTCAGATTTGTTGAAATCCGTATGAGTAACGCCCTCTTCCTGCTAAATCACCCGAGAACTAAATCTGATTTCGGAAATGACGTCACTTCCGGCACTTGAAACGCAGAAAAACCACATTCCAGATACCAGAAGTGATGTCAGTGACGTCACTTCCGGCTCCCACAAGATTACATTTTCAAATATATTTTGCTTATGGCTCTCTGAGCCAAAAAGGTTCCCGACTCCTGCTCTACACCATCAAACGTGATGCAGTCCGGGTCAACCTGTTCTGCCTTTGTGGGGGTTCATCAGGACCCCACCAAGCATACTTGTATTTGTTTTTAGAAAACTGGTGCTAACAAAATGAAGCGTGGGTGCTTCCTAACAGATAGCCGTGGGTCATCACTGGTTATTGGTCCTCATTGCATAGTGTCACTACATCAAGGCTCATGGGGAATATCTCAGGACCAATTAAAGGGCTGGTATCCAGTACTTCTCCCCCTGTACACCCTAGTCAATAAATTGTCTGCCCTGCAGTACACATGAGAGCAAGCCAAGTAAAATTGCATCCACTGGGACCCAGGAACTAATCTTACCAGACTGCATCCAAGTGTATTTATTTTTATTAATTGTTTAAGATTGCTATGTACACAAGATTTTATAACAAATACAAGTCCTCTAATAATGAGGTGACAAGCTCTTTATGTTAAAAATGGCCATTAGGAAGTACTGCTCGTAAGTTGGAATGTAGTTTTTTACATGAGGGTTTAATAATCCAAAGTCACTTTATAAGAATAAATGAAAATTCAGGAATATGAATTTGCTAGAACAATTAGTGTGGGCATCTCCTGCTATATTGGTACAATGGTATTTTCTTCGGAGCTTATTAGTGTCAATCATTTTATGGAACGCTGCCCATTTTTTAAAATGATTTAGCTGAGCTAGCACTTTTGGGATATTGTTGTCCTAATTTTAAGGAGAATGAATTAGTCTTTTTTTTTTTTTTACTGTACTGCAGAGCTGGTCCTATCTAGCCCACAGATTTTATAAGTTACCATTAACAAAGTTCATATATATATATTTGTATATTCAATTTAAAATAGTTTTTTGTGGACCTCATAAGCTTAAACTGGGTCAACTCCCATGACTAGTGATTTAGTCTCTGCTTCATAAAAGAACATTGGGAGTATAAATAAAGCACAGGCACAGGTAAAACACTATTTGTCAATAATTTTGCATCACAAAGTTATCTCACATTAACAATAATGAACTCTTTTGTGGTACAGTGACACACAAAATGAAATGGGAGATTTTATTTTTAAAGGGCTGCCAATGGGCTGACATGCACATTTGCCGTTTTTTTTTTAGTACACAATGCATGTGCAATTTTTTGGGACTGATTTTCAATAAAAAAAAAGTGATTCCTGGTGTATATACTAATTGATATATACTTTTGGTGTGTGTATCATTACCTTGGAATGAGTCAGTTTCAAGAGCTCTGGTGGCATCATAGTACCATTCTGGTATTCAATAATTCCAATACAAAGAAGGCTTCATGTAATGAGTTTTCATGGCTGAGCAGCTGCATCCAAGTCTACATTACAAAGGGCTATGGCAAGCTTCAGATGCAGTGATGTATAGCATGCCACCACTAGACCTTGGAGGCACAATTCACATTTCTTTGTTTGTAAATCCAAAGGAAGATTCTGATGGGTTTGGCAAGTTAGCAGAATAGTACTTTACAGACTGCACTGTAGCAAGTGTAATGTTTGGTGGAGGAGGTAGTTTGTGATGGGGTTGTTTTTTTTTTTTTTTAAGAGTTCGACTTGACCCCTTGGTTAAAGTAAAAAAAACAACAACCATAAGTGCTTCTGAATACTAAAGGCCCCCCACACACATTATACAACATTACCATACAATATCTGTACAATGAACTGCCAAAACCATATCATATAATGGCCCTTCTAACCCTTCCAATTTCTATGTATTCAGGGAGGACACTATGCTACATAGTTTTTGATCGATCTAAAAGAAATTGTAGAGTGATCTAAAGGTGTATGAGGGGTTGGACAATATCATGCTCCCAATTTTGCACCAACCTGTTTAAAATTTTATGTGTACTAGTATTACTAGCAAGGTCTATTAACCTCCCTAGCGCTCTTGCAAGGTCCAGATTTCTGTACCAAAAGTGCACCATAGACTCTAATGGAATTTTTTTTAATGTTGTAGGTCTGTAACTTCCCAAAATCTGTCCGTACAAGGGTCTAGTAGATGTCCTGAGTATAATAATGTTTGAAACACAATTATGTTAAAAAAATAGATAAAGAAATGAATAAAAGGTATCATTTGAATGACAAAATCGTTTAAATACTTATTTTGTATGAAAGATTTCAAAACAGTATGTATTCATATTTATGTTTTGTTTATAATATAATTTTATTACAATTGGAAATGTATTTTTTTTTCACTTTGAATTGAATTACATACAGTTATCACTGTATCCAGTACAGTTCACTTTGGCACCGTCTCTCGTCTGGTGTGATTAACACACCAGTGGAGGGTTAACTTCCAGGGGCACATCTGGGAATCACACTGAAAGACTCTTCTGCATAGAAAACTGTTTCTTGTGTGATTTACATTTGAATTTCCCACCAACATCGGCTTCAGTGAAGAAGCCTTTACAGAAGATCGAAGCCACCGGGACAGCACAGAACGGTGAGTATGCGCTGCCAGGGCTCTAATCTTCGCCAGGCGGCACCATCTCGTCCAGAGCAGTACTGACAGGACAGCACTGGACGAGATGGGCCTTCAGAAGCGCCAGGGGGGTTAAGATATGAATGAGTGCATTTGGTGTGGAGGAACATGATTGGCCTGCACAGAAACCTAGCCTCAACCTGATAACACCTTTGGGATGAATTAGATATGACACTATGATGACCAGAAAATACAGTTTAAGTAGGCTTTTAAAACAGTTTTTCATGGTTAAACTGAAAGAAACTCACAAGTTTCATAACTCAAGCCATACCTTGGAGTAAATGGTCATTAAGAACGGAGCATAGGCACCAATAAAGCACTGGATTAGCATAATATAGTCAGCATATACACCGGTCCATAGTCACGGAAAGTCAGAGACATTTGTTCCACTGATGCTTCTTGGGAATTCCACCAACGCGTTTCGGCCTCAGGTGTCGGCCTCATCAGGGGGCACAGTAACCAACCCAATTTCGAAATATCTATGTGAGCAGTTGCCAGGGTGTCCAGGGTCTGAGTTCCACTTCAACAGAACTATATATGTCAGACACATTTGATACATAAATATAATACATATTCACCATGCAAAAATTCCCTTCCCACCCTATCTGATCATTAATATAGTCACATGGATCCCACTATATGAAAAATAATATACCCAAATATGGAACCCATATATATATATATAGTCATGGGTGCGTACCTACTGCCTCAAGCCGACACCCCTACAGGTAGGCGCCGTCAGATTGGGGCACAAGCATCTGCCCCTCACAAGATCTCCTGAACAGGTCTGTACAGTAGGATAGTGGGGCAAGGTGGGATGGTATTGATCGATTCCAGTCAATAGGAGAGGGGATGGCCATACCCAGAGTGCGGCACACTCATGGATCCATATTATTTTTTATAGTGGGATCCAACTTTCACAGGTGAAGAGCAGGTAAATAAATCAATTTAGAATTTTGGGGTGATTAGGGAAGCTCAGCATTATGTCAAAATGTAATTTGTTGTTTTGGTTTTGAGTTTATGTGCACATTAAGCATTAAGTTACTTCCTTTACTTCTACACAATGAAGAAAAATTATGGCTTTGATTATACGTTACAAAGCATCATACACTTTTAACACATGTTTTTTTTAGGAATTCCAATGAAATGCAAATTTTATAATAAAAATAGTCTGAATATTTTCTAATTCATAAAAGTATTTGGGCAGGTTCACTTATGGTCCTAATGCGCGACCCCCATCCCGACACTTCTCCCGAGCTGTCAGATGAGAGATGCGGTGACAGCCACATCCCTCATCTGTACTGTACTGCTTCTACCAGCAGAGCCCTGCTGATAGAAGCAATACATCAGAGAGACATACATGGAAGCTGCCAGCCTGCCTGTAACTGCGATCACTGTGCAGCTCACCTGGCAAGAGGGGAGATGAACAGTCCCCCTCCCCTTCTGCCTAAAGAGTGCTCTCTACTGACACAATTTTTGTGGCTAAAATTGGGTACTGCAGGAATATTTTTTTTACAACTGACTAAAACATTTCAATTTTTTTTCTAAAAACAGGGCATGTCTTATGGTCCAAAAAATATGGTAAATACATTTGTCAAATAAATAGCAGGCCGCTATCCCCAAAATTTTAATATTAACAATAAAGAAGATGTCAACCACTAGGTTGAACAACCAGGGGTGGCCAGCCCCAGGGGGCCATTAGTTTAAACCTACACATAGAGTAATAGAGAAAGTAAATGGCATTTTTTTTTCATATCAAAAAGACATACACTGAATAAAAAAATGAAAATATAATAAATAGGTAATTGTCTGAATATTAGCAGTGGACCGAAAGCCCACTGATTATTTCCTCTAGAGATTTGTTCTCTACCAAAGCTCACTTATTGCTCACAATGCTCATCATACACAAGGTTTCTTGGCATAACATTATTTTGATTATATCTTAAAAAGAAGGTTTAGTAATATATCAGCATATTTTTCACACTACACTAAGACAGGCATATATGACATAATCAGCACTGAACCAATGTGATTCACATTACATAATGTGTCATGCAGCGGAGGAGAGGAAAATGCCATAGCATGAGCTTCATGTGGTTTAGTTTGCCCCTAGCTAGCACATGGGTCCCTCTGTTCTCCATTTTGTCTGTACAGTGTCATATCCATCTTCTGCCCTCTAGCTAGCAAGTAATAATTCTCTCTCTTACCACCCAGACTAGGCAGACTTCAGAAAGAATAATCATTTAATTCCCTTTATTCTAATTATGACAAAATTCATATTCTACCCTTGTAGCTTGAAGTAAAATGTGACTAACTTGAAAAAGCACACGTGATTGATGGCGATTTAAATTGTTTCAAGCGAACCATAAAACTGTCAGATAAATTAAGTGATGCCCAGCTGTAGTCCCTAAGCTTTCATGAAAGGATCTGGATACCCATGAATACAATAGTCAGGCAAATTTCGTGGCACTCAAAGGCAAAATGTAATACAGTCTTCATCCAAATGTTTATCATTTCCAACATAAAATCTGCAAACATCTTTGCATTTGGAAATGTTCTGGTAGAAGTGGTTTATCCCCCTTTGTCCCTTAGGCTCTGTAGTTTTGACATTTTCTGTGCTTAAAATAGCGAAAGCAATTTGGACACAGCACTTAAGGACTGAATTATTAACAAGCAAAGCTTCTGATGTTGAGCCTTCCAAGGTCATGTTATGGCCAACAATCGCACTGAACAAAATAAGAAAGTCACTTTCAATCCCCAGTAAAATAATCTCATGCTCTTGTTATATTAAAACCAGTTTTACTTTAAAGATTGCAGGACATATCCTTTATTCTCCAACTAAATCTAATTATTATTTAAATACAATCCTAAAAGGCAAAGCAGAGTGACTGTGCCTAATTCAGTATAGAGGAAGAAGAACGCAGGTCTTTTATTACTGCTTAAAGGCTCTCTCCCTTTAAACATGACAATCTGACACAGGGGACCTAAAATTTCTCATTTTCATTTCTTGCGGTGGTTCGGCTAGCACAGGGTGCTTTATTAGCAGCGGAGGGTTGACCACCAAACTCTCCAACCAGAGCAATTTATATATACAAGGGATAGTACTCTTTGGCTTGCCCCTTTATCCATGTTAGTGGTATAGTCCTGCATTCCTGCACCACCTCATACACATGCATCCTTAGCAACCCTTTAGTAGTGGGGGGAGATAAATGTTGAATGCAAATTAAATTAAACTCATTAGCCTAATAGTGAGTCCTTTTTGCCCCTGTTGTGAGGTAAAAAAAGGCTGTGCGCAGGTAAAAAAGACTCGCTGTGGCCGATTTGCAGGCAGTTTGCCTGCAGCTTTGGGCTTGTTCCTGCCATATCAGCAGGCGCACACTAATAATTCAGCATGACAAAGACACTTGCACTTCAATGAACGTGTGAGCTGCAGGCACTCTCTTAGATAATGCAGAGTGAACAGTGAATATCCTGGCTGCTGTGGTTATAGGTGGTCTTCAGTTGTGAGGCTGGATTCTCTGAAATGCCTTTGGAGACGGCTTATGGTAGAGAAATGGACATTCATGGGCAACAGCTCTGGTAGACATTCCTGCAGTCAGTATGCAATTGCACGCTCCCTTAAAGTTTGGCATTGTGGCATTGTGGTGTGTGATCAAACTGCACATTTCAGAGTGGCCTTTTATTGTGGGCAGTCTAAGGCACTCCTGTGCAATGTTCATGCTGTCTAATCATGGCCGAGCTGTCCGCAAGTATGCTTTTCTTCCTCCAGTGAACAGTACGTGTGTTCGACCCGCCCTGTTTACTGGTGGGAAGAAGGTTACTATTCTTCAGCTGGCCGGATCAGGAGCAAAAACTGGTCTCTAGTGAAAGAAAACTGCCTTAAACCGGAAGTGACGCCAGTGACTTTACGTCTGGATATCGAAACCGGGAACTGTGGGTTCCAGGTACCAGAAGTGACGTCAATGGTTTTTCCGATTCCGAACAGGTGGGCAATTTGAATCTTCCCGCAAACAGGTGGACATCTGACTTTTTTCAAAGTCTGATCTGCCTGTTTGCAGACAGACCTGGCCATCACTACTAATCAGCACTAAGATTTATCCTGTTTGATTAATTCCTTGGGGCAATGGTGCTTTCTCTATATTTTCTCATTTAGAACTCCACTATCTGACTGCATTTCCCACCCTCGGCTTATACCCGAGTCAATACGTTTTTCCAGTTTTTGTAGATAAAATTAGGAACCTCGGCTTATACTCGGGTCGGCTTATACTTGAGTATATACGGTATGTAGAAAATGTTTCAGATCTTCAGTTCAGATCATGCAAAATGGGAGCAAAACCGTTTATATTTTTGGTCAGTGTATAAGGTTTGTGTTTCTGACTTTGAACATTGATCAGGTTAAACAGCATAAAAGTTTGTGACTGGATATTTTCAAGTGACATTCCTAAAATATTGATATCACTGTTGCATCCTTTTCACAGAATAGATTACACTTTCTATGTTGCAGTGGTTATACATTTGGATTTACATCAGGCATTTCCAATTTTGTAATAGCTGGAACATAAGCATATGGATTTGATCGCACCATATAAACAGATGTTAAAAGGCTGGTAACTAGGAGCTTTAATAGCTACACAGTTCACTCATACACGTTAATCTTCTCATCATGAAATGTGTCAAGGTGGATGTTGTTTGTCCAAGAATAGTAAGTATGCAGGTTTGTGAAATCATACCAGAATAATTACCTCCAATCACCGTGGTGCTATGTACTCTATGTGTCAGTATGTAAAACCTAACCCTTCCTTGACAGGAACATCAACCCATGTATGGCCAGATTAAGTATAAGTTCTGCCTCTTTAAATGGGTTTAAAAGTAGAACAAACGTGTGTTGAAAAGATGTAACAAATGATATTAAAATATAAAAAAATGATGTATTGCATACATGTTTAATTCGTTGTTGTGGTACATGTTTATTTGTGTGAATTGCTGTCGAAAATGAGTATATGTGGTAAAAGGGCATTATATGCTTCCATTTAGAGTAAGCGTATTCTACAATAAGAAAATTGGATTATCTTACCCAAGAAAATAGAAATGCTTTCTATTGAATGTATTAGCCAGATCATCTTCTGTTATTCTTTGTTCTAGTTTTGTAGTTATCCAGGTAAAAGGCTTTATGCAGTATGCAGAAAACAAGCCAAGGGTCATACACAAAGGTCATTCCAAATGAGTACGGTACAGACGGAAAAGGCATGGTCATGGACAATCCAAAGTCAGGGCAGGCGGAGTTCAAGCAATGTCAGAAATCAGACCGGGTCACTGCTACACAAAGGGCAGTCCAAATGAGTACGGTACAGACGGAAAAGGCAGAAGGCATGGTCAACGTTGATCCAAAGTCAGGGCAGTCAGAGTTCAAGCAATATCAGAAATAAGCTAGGTCATTGTTGGCAAAAACAGACAGGTAAAGCAAACACAGTAGCACACCCAGGCACACTGCAGTGTAGAGGCTAAAATGGGCAATTGTGTGCAAGACAAAGTCTCATTAACTGGGCAGATTGTCCAATCACATTGCTATAGGACTGGTGAACAATTCGCTGGAAAATCCTCTGCATCTAATTGGGCTCCAGGAAATTCAAACATGTCCACCTAGGGTGCATTGTGTTGAACACATCTGCATGATCCCTGGCATGTTTGGCAGGAAAGTAGTTTGGGCAGAATGCCCATCCCCATGAGAAAGCAGGTAGACATACTTTGGCCATGTGGAAACAGCATTTGTTTTATTTCTTTTTATTCACTCTATTTTCACATGGTTATCCTGTCAATTTTATTACTTCCTAATTGCTTCCCTTTCCTGGGCAACTTAAGCCTGTTTTACACTGCTCGATTATTGCGCAGACCGAGCAAGCCTGGCTCTAATATCAGCAGCCGGCAGGAAGCCCGGCGGATACTTGGAATGGGGACCCACAGTCCCCATTCAAAGTAAAGATAATCAAACAAGGTTTTCCAACATGTTCCAACATTGTTCGACCAAGTGGAATTATTCGATCGGAATCAAAGAAGCTCTGGATGGCTTAGATTTTTTATATATTATAGGACAATCGATTGTGCTCTTATCTATGAAAAAATTGAGCCCAACTTTAGTTTACTCCTCTACTATATCTATGGAGGTAGTCATTGTTTCCACCTAGGTTGATTCTTTGTTTGTTTCCATTACATAGGAGATGGCGAGATCACTACTAGTTTACTTTGAAAAACCTTTGTATTTTCAGTTAAACATTTCAGAAAGTGACAAGGACATTGCATATTGGCAAGATCAACAGATATTTTCTATACTAGATGAAAATAAGAAAAAAGAGAAGGAAAGGGAGAGACTTCCAATTACAGGCTGTCCTTCACAGCCATATACACATCACACTGTGAACTACATGAACTATAGCACTTCTGCGTCACTTTAACAACATAAAATCTATCATATTTTATTTTGATTGCCTAAAACAAAAGTTTGCAAGTTTGCTCTCTTTCTTATCTTCCCCATTGCTTTGTTTTCTTCTCTTATTTTCTTCCATTCTTCGAACATGCTCCTTGGTCAAATATCACATGGAACGTATAAGCAGAAAATACATTTAAAAAAGTATTTTATGTATTATTGAATGTTAATGTATTTTTTATTGTTTATGCATGATTGAATGTTAATGTTATATAGTAATATTTTAGTTTATATATTCTATATTCAATCAATTAAATCAAGGGTATCAAATTATTTGGTATCTCTTTCACACCTCCTGATTGGTGTTATAGCTATCTGCTGTAGACTATTCTGTAGTGTTGTACAAGTAAAATCACGTCTGACGCTGGGGATGGTGTAATCATTGAAGACATTGTATCCCCTATGAACACCATTGAACACACACCCCCACACAATTTAACTTATAATCAAATGTTGTGACTTTGCATTCTATTATTAGATCCAAGAAGATGCATAATATGTCTCTGTAGACATGCTGTTACCAATCAATGGCCCCTTTCTTGAGTCTTCTAGAAAGAACTATCATCTGCAGCTGCATACAGCTGTTTCAAGCACCCCTAGGGAACTGCATGAAAACCTTGGATTTGGGTCTGCAGTTAAAAACATACAATGTCTAGCAGGCAAACATATGTATATTTAATTCCTTAACAGCATTGTGTAAACGTTCTAAGAATGTATTTAAAATCATCTGTAAAGTACTTATGTATCAGGAGGAATGGATTTTGCCTATAGACTATATTAGGTCCTATACCACAAGTGAAAAGGTGAGGCTGGTTGTAAGGCTACTACACAACACTGAGCCACTGTTGCTGGTAGGATCTGTGTAATGGCAGATGCATTTACTTTTAGCCGTATTTTTCGCCGTATAAGACACACCCAGTTTTTAGGGCAGGAAAACCAGAAAAAAAAAGATTTAATACGTTTTCACATCAATTGGGTTAATGCAATGAATTTATTGGATGCAAAATTGAATTCAGCCAGAAGATGTCACTAGTAACAGTACACTCAGCAGAACATCATACTTTACACTGATCTACAGGAGGAAGGGGGGTGGGGACTGGGCTGTCTTCTGCTCTCTCCTCTCCTGATGTTACTGATTCTGTGTCTGTGGGGCAGCAGCTTGATTGCTGTTCCCACGGACAGGAGAGAGGTATAGATGCAAGTTCATCTATAGCTCTCTCTTCATTGCCTATGCCAGTTCAGGGCTGGAATAGGCAAATACAGAGTTGAGAGAGCCAGACATCGGCTGGCATCTCACATCTGACAGCTCCTCCGGCTCCCCTCCGTGCCGGGAGAGCTGGCGGGAAACCAAGGTGCGACCATTGGCGACATTGACGCGGGGTCGCGCATTCAGTGTATTTTGGGGGTGAAAATACAAATTATATGGCATAAATACGGTAATTTAGTGTAATTTTTTTTATAAGACCTCTACACAATCCTTAAACATGTTATTAGGGAGCCTTAGTGGACAAAGGGGCTGCTAGTGGATTTGCTCATAGTGACAGGGTGAAGGATGATATAAGCTGGGTAGATCCAACTATTTCATAGCTTCCACCAGGGGAGCTCCACTTCTCATCATATATAACTACTCTGGGTACAGTGTTGCTGTGATGGATGAGGTGTGTAAAGGAAAAGTTAGTAAGTCCAGCGGCTTCCAAAGCAAAACACACATTTGGGCCTAAGACCTCTGCTCAAGATGCATCCCATCCTCTTTCTGACTCTGAACACAAAGGGGTGGAATGTGATCCAGCCCTGTGTCATAAGGGGATTGTCACGCTGATCGTAGAAGGAAACCTATAGAGATCCAGTGTAGCCCTGACAATGGACTCGGACATTATCAAGGTTTATGCTGCCCTTCTTATGAGCATCTGGCTCTGGAATTCTATCACTGCCTTTTCTGGGGCGTACTTTTCCTACTGTTTCCTTTTGGCCTTGATACAATTGTGAATATATTTTTTTAAAGTTCTTTTGTCTTGTTGCTGTGTCCCCTACTTGCTCGTTACAGGCATAGTTTCTACAATTATTTCAGAGTATAGATACACATTGCAAAATCTGCATTGTCTATGCCAGTCCTTGTTAGTTTAAAGGCTAGGAACTTATCTATGTTGTGCAAACCACTAGTGGAATCAATCCACCATGCAGTTTTTTGGGATGTCAATGGGCTGCCCTATGCCCATCATGGATGACACAGAAGAGACGTGTATCCACCAGTACTCTTCATTGCCGCAGGCTCGTCTAGGATAGGTGAATGTAGCATTAGGTAAGCAAACTTACACTCAGGCCAAACGCTCAGTAGGTTAAAGAAACCTGATAAATAAAATTAATATTTTGAAACCTCTTAATAATTATTATCAAATACTAAACGAGCCAGATTCTTCCCTTTGGATTAGATAAAGCTTTTACTCATGTTAAAACAAAAAAATAACAAAGGTCCTTAGATCTGGGTTTGGTGGGTGTTAAGTAACTTACCTCTATGCTCCACATCCAGGGAATATATATCATGAAAGTGTAAACGACTGAAATCTATGTACCACCTGCTCACCGCTCTGTGTAGTCCCAGATATGTCTGCAGGGATTTTTATCTCGGTCATGTATGAAGAGCACAGGCTAGATGGTGCACAGGTGCCAGGAGGTAACACAATGAACGCATATCTAAATCCAGTGAACTTTAAGTGAGTTAGTTATTATGCCCTCTAACCCTCAGTATTTATTTTCATACAAAATGTATAGCATTATTGTAAAAATGTATAAGCTTTGAGCAATTTGATGTTATTTTAAGAACGTGCTGAAAGAAAACTGTCTGAAACGCTGAAAACATATAACATAAATATAGGCAGGTTATGTTCAAGTTAGTGACTGTAGGGTTGTTCTTAAATTGAATTTATACATGTCAGATATTTTTAATAAATGCAATTTGGACAGATGTTTGTCTCAACATATTATAATTATTGTATATACTGTAATACTATATTATAATTTACATTAGCAGTACTTGCAGCCCCAGTACAATGGACACGTTGTCAGTAAGTCGTACTTAAAGCAGACCTACCACCAGAAGTATATCTTTGCATCAGTGACAATAGAATAATAGGTAGGAATGCTTAACAAGGCCAAAAACTTACCTGTAATTGGTAAATTAAGAAGACACCTTTGCAGCCCCTCCTCACTCCCAGGTTCTGATGAACTCAGAAGAGCCCAACGTGTCTGAGCACAGTGACAGACAGCTTAATCCCTAATCCCGGCTCAGCATTGAGATTCACATTGATGATCTTCTCCATTGAAAACCATTACAAACACCCCCAGTGGCCACTCGCTATATTGCACAATATACAAAGTTAACCCCTGGAAGCCTGGCGAGTAAAGATGGAATTTCTCATATGATTCCAGGGAACAGCAAGTAAGTATATCTTTTTAGGATTGTGGAGCGCTATGTCACTATAATACCAGCTCAGAGGAAGAAGTCAAACTTGATTTTTGTTTTTTTGAGTATACATCCGCTTTAAGTCAGTTGTCTGTAACTAATGGACTACCTTTACTGTATTTATATATTGCTCAAAAATTATAAAGGTACACAAAATAGGATATCTTAGATCTGAATGATTGAAATATTCTTATTAAATACTTAGTTTTTGTTTGGTGTTTGGTGTAATGTCCTTAAAAAAAGTCAAAATGAGGCTCAGTAGTGTGTGTGGCCTCCATGTGCCTGTATGACCTCCATATAATGCCTCAGAATGCTCCTGATGAGGTAGTGGGGTCTCCTTAGGGATCTTCACCTCCTGGACAGTCTGTGGTGCAATGTGGTGTTGGTGTTTGAAGTGAGACAGGATGTTCCAGATGTGCTCAATTGGATTCAGGTCTGGGGAACGGGCGTGCAAGTCCATAGCATCAATACATTCAGCCACATGAGGTCTAGCATTGTTTTGCATTAGGAGGAACCCAGGGCCAACCACACCAGCATATAGTCTCACAAGGGGTCTGGGGATCTCATCTCCTAATGGCAGTCAGTCTACCTCTGGAGAGCACATGCAGAAAGAAAGAAATGCCACCACACACCATTACTCACCCACTGCCAAATGGTCATGCTGGAGGATGTTGCAGGCAGCAGAATGTTCTTCATGGCATCTCCTCTGTCACATGTGCTCAGTGTAAACTTGCTTTCATCCATGATGAGCATAGGGTGATAGTGCCGTGTTTGCCAACCTTCATGTTCTCTGGCAAATGCCAAACATCCTGCTGGGCTGTAAGCAACCTATGGAAGTTGCGCCCTCATACCACCCTCATGGAGTTTGTTTCTGACCATTTGAGAAGACACATGCACATTTGTGACCCACTGGAGGTCATTTTGCTGAGCTCTGGAAAGTGCTCTTCCTGTTCCTCCTTGCACAGAGACAGAGGTAGCCGTCCTGATGCTGGGTTGTTGCCCTCCTCCATGTCTCCTGACTGGCCTGTCTCCTGGTAGCGCCTCCATGCTCTGGACACGCTGACAGACACAGCAAACCTTCTTGCCACAGCTCCCATTGATGTGCCATTCTGGATGAGCTGCACTACCTGAGCCACTTGTGTGGGTTGTAGACTCCGTCTCATGCTACCACTAGAGTGAAAGCACCGCCAGCATTGAAAAGTGACCAAAACATCACCTAGAAAGGTTAGGAACTGAGAAGTGATCTGTGGTCACCACCTGCACAACCACTCCTTTATTGGGGATGTCTTGCTAATAACCTATAATTTCCCTCTGTTGTCTAACCTATTTGCACAACAGCATGTGAAATTGTCAATCAGTGTCGCTACCTAAGAGGACAGACTGCGCTTCACAGTGCAGATTGGATAATGACCCAAAACATACTGCAAAAGCAACCAAAGTTATTTAAGGGAAATAAGTGGAATGTCATGCAATGGTCAATCGCCTGACCTGAAGGCACCTGACAGAAGGGAAAATGACCCAAGAACAAGCAGCAACTGAAGACAGTTTCAGTAGAGGCCTGGCAGAGCATCACTATGGGTGAAATCCAGTGTCTGGTCATGTCTATGCGTTCCAGTCATCATATTCTGTCCCATTACTTTTGGTCCCTTAACAAGTTGGAGGCACATATGCAAACTGTTGTAATTCTTACACCATTCACCTGATTTGGATGTAAATCCCCTCAAATTTAAGCTGACAGTCTGCAGTTAAAGCACATTGTGTTTGTTTGTTTCATTCCAAATCCATTGTGGTGGTGTATAGAGCCAAAAATTTTAGAATTGTGTTGATGTTCCAAAATTTATGGACCTAACTGTATGTAAGTATGTAAGTAAGTACAGCCAATACAGCTTACATAATTCATTGAGTAGAGTTTCGTTCAATCCATAGACATCCTGCAAATTAAATCTTTTAATGACATATCCATATGTTTGATGAGAAGGAATTCAAGAGGCCGGAACATCCTTGACCTCCTTTTAATGCCTTTTGGCACAAATCCTAACATACACCATCCAATTAATTGTGGGAAGCATTTATAGAAGACTGTAATTGATAAAAGAGGCACCAACTCCCTTCAAGCACACTTACAGTAAAAAAAAACTATATAAAATTGTTACTTACCTCTGAGCTGTCACAATAGTTCAAAGTTGCTCCAAAATCCTAAATCACCAGGTTTAAAATCTATACATACATGATGACTTAACGTATTTATATATCAGGACTTGTCTTTCAGTGACAGAAGCTAAAGTGGGAGAACATGTGGTAGTAATTGGTACCCATGTAAAAATGGAGGCGCCCATATTTTTTTTTATTTAGATTGGCGTAATAACTCAGGTGTCAGGTAAAACATCAATGCATCAAATACAAAAAGCGTTCTGTGGCCAACTGGTCACTACTTCAGGATATGTTGGTGGAAGTCTTAAGACTTTGGTCCTCTCGTTTGTTGATTGCCCTATCTCTGTTTAGGTTGTTAAATATATCCCTTGTGGTTTCCAGTTCATAATGGTTAAGATCATTTGTCAAAATATTCCTATTCTGTTGGGTGGTTTGGGTGGTTTATATGTGGGGATAGTAAAGTAAGAATGTTTTCAATCTCTATGTTCATAGTTTTTGATTATGTTTTCCATCATTCCTTGTGAGAAGTCCTTTAGGTAACTATACCAGTTTTTTGGGTATTCCACATCATCAGGGAAGGTGGAAAATGTATGGATCATTAAGCCTTTTGGTGAAATGTTTTCTTTGGTATAGGTTTTCAATAACGCTATATCTGCTTGATGTTTAAGTAAATCTAAGTATAACTTACCCAGCAACCTGTTGCAGCTGTAGGCCTGTGGAGAAATTAGACTTTCACCATGTCCATGCAGTGGTGTATTGCAGGTGTCTTGGTCACTCTTCTGGGGCCTATGGGAAGCTGGAAGTAGTTTGGCCGCTGTCAACTGACCCTCCGGTGTTAGAAGATGTGGTAGCAATTGCTACCGATGTAAAAGAAGGCTTAAAAAAAGAGGCGCCCATATTTAAGGTGCAAATTTATTTATTTTTATTTAGGTCATCCTAAAAAACTTAGGTGTCAGGTAAAACATGGGAGTGGGAGTACAATCATGGCAATTGATGAAGGAAGGGTAACGAGGGACATTTAGAATTATATCATTACAGGTTAGAATTGTCCCATTAAGAGGAGGTTTGCAAGTGAGGGACAAAAGTACATATTACATATTACAGTTTAGGTACACTTTACATAACATGGTTTTGGGGTGAAAGGCAACAAACTGATACAGGTCTGGCCTCTTAAACATCTTATATATTGTGCACAACTAAGTAGCTGTATGTATAAAGAAAGTCTAGAAAGTAGAAAACTCTCAGTGTATCAGAATAAATAGTATAAACAGCTCTAGTAGTAAAGTTATGTCTATGTGTGATATAATAGTTTACAGTTAAGCATTACCTCCTCATTTATGAACACTTCACAACTAGTATGTGGATGGAGCCTATAGCTGGGCATAGATGTCTCGATGTCGGGCCAGTTTCTGGGCAGATCAACCGTGCGTGATGTGTGCCGGCATTTACTTTGGATTAATCTAAAAATTATGGACATGTCCGTAATTTGTCAGATCAGTTTCTGGGCCGATTTAAGGTGGGAGTGTTCGATTACATGGGCACGGCTGGCAATCTGCAGCAAAATCTAACCGTCTATGGCCACCTTGAGATATAGACTGCATTGCCATTACTCTAAACATCCCCAAAGTTGAAGAAACCAAACCATGGACAGATATACAGTACATGACCCCAGTGGAGTTACAACGAAGAAAACATTTATTTTTGGATTAGAACAAGTCCGTAATTACTGACAGTAGTGACGATGAGGTAATATGAAAGAATGCATACATTACTTATTTCTACAGAACTAGACTCTGAGGGAAACATTATTGCATTATGTCTTTTCCTTAGCCACAACCAAAGCAGTAGATATGCCGTTGGCTAAAGCAGCTTAGTACATGTGTGTCCCAGATATGTCTACATTTATTTATCACACTGCTACACTTTCGCTTTTCTATCTCCATTATCTCTTCGCCAGTTACTGTTATTCAGTAGCACAAATAAACCATCTATCTGTCTTTAAAAATGCATTGAGATGGAAGTATTGCTGCTAGTAGCTTAAAATATTGGTAAAGTGCAAAGAAACATTGGGTTTGATTGCATTTTACACATACAAAAGCTGACATATAAATATGAAAAGACATATAAATATGCAAAGTACCTGCACTCCATATTCCTCATATTCAAAACACGCGTTATATGAACTATCTATAAAAAACAAAATATTAATGTCATACCATGTCAAGGGGTGGGGCTATCTAGTAGCTCCTCCCCATGGAGTTGTTCTACCCGGTATGATGGCTGGGCAGGTATATCTGTCGAGATGCCATACCTCGTCTAGATGCGCTACCTCATTTAAGAATGTTGCATCCTGTTTTAACTCTTGAAACACAGTTTTTTACAACAGCATTATTTAATGTATTTATTAATGTAATGCATGTATTAATGTATTTTTCTGTATACATATGTAACATCTGGTGTATGGGAAATACTTGGACTTTAGGAAACTGTAAAGTCGTTTTTTATTAAACATTCGATTTTACATTAGATGACTGGCAGGTTAACACTTTAGGCAACTGTAAAGTCTTGTTTCATTATACATTCGCTGATTGGCATTGGGAAAATGTTGGTGGTTTTAACTGTGGTAGGCTAACTCGATAAATTATAGTCCCTGCAGTGGCGGAGGGCGGCGGAGGGATCAAGCTGTGCTGAGATCACTCCGCCGGACCTCTCCTGCGCATGCGCAGGACGCAGGTATGATAGCTAGACGGGTATGCTGGATCGTCACTACACCGGCATCTGTACTCTTCTATGTGCAGAGACACTGGGGAAGGGAGACTTCACTGCCTAATGATGCTTCCTTCCCGGATCATGTGGGATATGTTTTTTAAAGCATTAAAAACAATTAACTTTATTCTTGGTTTAAAGAGGACCAAGATTAATTATAGAAAAGGGGGGCCCTGCCAGGAAAGTTTCGGAAGCACTGGTCTATAGAAATCAGAGCCAAAGCCAGATCAGAGCCAAACTGTGGCATGAACAGCATGGACTTAACATAATGCTAATTGTATTTTTCCGCTATCATGACCTGCCATTTGTTTACTTCAGTACAGTGACCCATGATAGAATTCCATAGCTCAATAAAAGTCATTATAGATCAATATACCTTTCTGTACAAGTGACATGTATTCCAAATTTGAATCTAAAGCATAAATCTGATACAAAGTCCAACTTTACAGGCAGTAAGACTGCAAACAATGTAAATAGTAAAATAAAAAAGTCTTTCAGCTGCATACCAGTGCATGATATATTTATTATACATAATTTGGGTAATGCATCTGTTTAATTTATGAATGACATATTAATTGCTGAGTAGTAATAAAACTCGCCCACAGGGAACATAAAAATGTGACTGAAGTGTTTGATGCTTGTCATATATGCTAGATTTAAAGTAAACCTCTAATAAAGAAATATGGTTGATTCCATTGCTGATCTTTACTTTTATCCTGCCTGTCATACTGATCCAGTTTCTTCTTTGTGTGTGAGCATCTCCTTTATAAGGAAGGAAATGATGGTAGACACAAGTTTAAATGTGACCTGGACTAAGGTACTAAGTATGTTATCTTTTTGTCAAAAAACATATATTTATGCCAGCTTCCTAGTTAGACTAAATAGAGAATGTTTTTAAAGACTGAACATTTTGCAGTTCGCCTCTTTTGAAGTTGTCTGAGCCGCCGTCCTATGCTTGGAGCTTTTGGGCCACAGTCTGGACAGCCCAAAAGCTCCACATGCAAGCATAGGTTTAGACACCTCCAAAAGAGGCTAACTGCAAAAAGTTAGCCACAATCTCAGTCACCTCCATCGAATTAGCAATAGGATCACCTCTTTATTAACCACTGGATATATCAAAGCTCTTTACTAAAGATGTTCTAGAGCACAAATACCCTTGATGAAGTGGATAACCTGCGAAATACATTGGAAATGTGCTGATTACAGTAAGCATGTACTGTGAAAAATTCCATGTAACTGCATCGTGTATTGAATAGAGAAAATAAGACCATGCCAATACTTTGTTTTTAATAAATATACCAAAAATGTATTACTTTGTACTATATCAATACTTTAATGCCTAAAAACATTTAGCCCATTAACTGGGACGTATACTCCTGGAAGTTGATAGAAACATTCTCTTTAAAAAAAAAATATGTCAATGAAAGTCTTTACTGCCACTTACTTAGGTACTTTTCCAGCTACATGAGAGGGAGTAAATCTTAAATAAACATCAAATCAACAAAAGCAGGAGGTAGCTGAAATGACCAATTATGCTTATTAGAGCAGATGCCTGTCTCCTTAGAGGTGACATACACATGTACCTGTAAAAGCCCCATAACTTTCTTAGCTAAGGTATTACTGGATAGTATTTTATTTCAGCATGGTGGCCATGTTTACAAAGTAAATATTGTTAGTACTGTCCTAAGTTAGGCCGGGCAAATACCTCTTTATTAAGAGCCAAATAATTGGGGGGTTACTATTAACCAGTAGAATGTTTAAGACTCTTTAGTTTCCAACTGCGCAGCCACATAGTTGATATTTCTAACTCTAAGAGGATTGCTAACAATTGGAGTACACTGAACTATGGTTGGATCACTATGAACAACGTGAAAACAGTAAACATTTGCCCAAACTGTTCAACATTTTAGGTACAGTAAGTGACAAGAGGTCATTATACCTAATCACTGTAGCTTTGTCATTGTCACAATTGACTCATTGTTATTGCATTAAATTCCTGCTTCAGGCTATGTTATTTTGTGCTCTTAAATTACTTAAACTTGTGTGAAAACATTTATAAATACTTAGATAGACCAATAGAATGAAAAGTGTCCTAATGAATGATACAAAAGTCATGTAGGAAGGTTCTTGTAGAAAGGCTTTAAATTTTTTTCCTGTCTAGTATTGGCTGTAAAAACAGGCCCGTGGTCCCTATAACACAAAGGAATATGAAGACCCAGAGAAAGACCCGGTCAATTACCATTGCTACATACTTCCAGTCATCTTCTTCCTAAAATAAAAGACAATTAAATGCAACATTGTTAGCAATATTTTACATGAAACATCATTTGAGTGCATTTAGCAATGTTACGTTTTTAAGTGGAACTAAACTCTTAGAATTAGACTTAGAGTTAGTTATATACTTACATACTTGCATTGACACATCACTGCCTAGCTGTATTGACTTTGACTATATTGATGGACACGCATTAAGGGAAAACTGACAGGCAGTGACATCACTAATGTCACATACGGTATTCAGAATAAGGAAGTACTGAGGTGGAGTGATACTTCCGCGTTCCCAGTATCAGGAGGTTTACCTCCCCTCCTTTCTATTTAGTAGCTGGTTAACTTTAGAGTGAGGGGGCGTTACTCTTCCTCCTAAGTTCCCTCCCTGCTTGTGCAGATTATGTGCAGGGTGGGAACTTAGGAGGCAGAGTAACGCCCCCGGGGGCTGGGGGTGTGTGTGTGGGAGGGGGTGGGGGGCGCCCGCCGGACTCAGCCTTTGTTCGTTCTGTGGGGGGCTGCGGCACGGGCCACATCAGTGAGTTGTTGCTATTTAGCAACCTATAACATGATAGAATTTGCTGGATAGAACTCTCCTGAGGAAGCAAATTTTGCGAAACGCTTCGAGACATTATCTGGCAACAAATATTTTATAATGACAAAAATCTATGTACATACAACCTTGTGGTTGACTGACAAAAATCATGCATTGTATAATCATGCTCTGTTATTTTATAATCATACTCTGGGCTTTTAATAAAAAAAATTCTATATGAATCTGGGTAAAATTGTGCCTTAAAAGTCCCGGAGTGGAATCTCCATTCTTTTTGTTTTGTTTTGTTTAGATGTCAATATTTGGGATGTGGCACATGGACAATATTGGAAAGACTAAGGGGAAATTATATATACTTTTTCTTGTTATCAAATGTAATAATTTCAATATTTTACCAAATGTGATTGGGTGCATAATAAGAATTCTTACCTCTTTTCTTTCATTATGATCTTTGATATTTTCTGCCATGAACTGAATGCTATTAACGACATCTTTTACTTCTCCTGGAGAATGCACTACTGCATTACAGGCTTCCGGTTGATGTCGTCTGCGGTTTCTTGTACTCTGCTCTCTTGTTTTCATACAGTGGTAGCAAGTCTCATCTTCAAATCCTTCCAGATCTCTGCACTGTGAATTCATAAGTTTTTCTGTCCTACCGAAATTCCTCTTCTTGTTTCTTTTAGAGCAAGGCCGGTCTCTCTTCTCCATGGTCTTCCTCATCATAAGGAGTTTAGGTAGACGTTTCAAAAAGAAATTCCTGACCCATTGAGGCATTTTGTGTGTTGTCGGGGTCCGGTAATGGATGTTAAGTACAAAAACTGTAACTACTATAGACAGTGTTACAAATATCATAGTGAAGAGAAGGTATTCTCCAACAAGGGGAATTACCAGAGACGTTGAGGGAATGGTTTCAGTGATTACCAACAAAAAGACAGTCAGGGACAACAACACCGAGATGCAGAGAGTGACTTTTTCCCCACAGTCAGATGGAAGGTAGAACACCAACACAGTTAAAAATGAAAGGAACAGGCAAGGCATGATCAAATTTATGGTGTAAAACATAGGTAGGCGTCTGATATAAAACGAATATGTTATATCAGTATAGATCTCTTCACAACAGTTATACTTTATATCATGTTTATATCCGGAAGCATCTACTATTTCCCATTCACTGTTCTCCCAAAAATCTTTCATGTCAACCTTTGATCCAACGATAGCAAGGTCTATTTTGGCTTTGTCATATGACCAAGAACCAAACTTCAATGAACAGTTCTGATGGTCAAAGGGAAAAAAGGTTATATCCATCGGACATGAGCTCTTGAAGATTGCTGGTGGAGACCAGGTTATCAAGCCATTGTATTTCAGCAAAGCTTTAGTCTTTCCTTCCACTTGAAAGTCCCCAACAGCACTACAGAAAGATAAACATTTTGTTGTTGTTGTTATTATTTTTATGTCTTAAAAGAAGCCATTTTGCTATTAAAATAGATTTCATACTTATTATATAAGACAATGTCAGGTTTCCAAATCTTGTCCGCAGGAACACGCATAAATTCAATCCTGTCATAATCTATAGGATTCCACTGCAGTCTGTAGTCATTCCAAATCTGTTGGACAAAGTGGATAACAATTCAGGTGTTACATGACAGATAGAAGATTTTTTTTTTAAGGGGGGGGGGGCATATATATTTGAAAATACAAATAAATGTGGTTATACAAAAGTTGTGAATAAAAATGAAAATTAAACAAAACAAAAGAGAGGAATGCATAAAGAAAACTACTTACATGGCGAAGCCACAAGTTGGTTTCCAAGATTTGATTAACTTCATCCTTTATGCAAAAAGAGAAAAAAAACAATCTTCAGTGTAATTTTCAAAATTCTCCATTGTTTTCCTATTCTTTTTTTCTAGTTAATGTTGCTATTTTTAATACAGATGATTTGCGATATTAGTTTTGTCCTGAAGTTACTGTATTGCAGATATTCAGCTTAAAAGGTGAGGCTAATATATGAAATAGACTGATTACATGCAAAGCCAGATATTTCAAGACTTTCTTTGTTATAATGTTGATTATTATGGATTACAGCTTATAAAAACTCGAAAATCAACATCTGTTTGAATATTACAATATTGAATATTATCAATAAAACCAAGATTTTAATTTGAAAAATGTTGGACCTTTGAACAATATAATCATGCATATGTATTCAGTACTTGGTTTGGGCTCCTGCATTAATTACTGCCTCAGTGTGGCATATCATAGCACTCCTCTAACCGCTCCTCATCTGCTGCTCCTCTCTGCAAATCTCTACACTGGCTTCCAATCATCCAGAGAATTCAATTTATTTTTAGAATTAAATTCTGTGCCTTGCCTTCAAATCACTCCACACCTCCTGTCCCACTTACATCTCCAACCTGGTACACAAATACACCCCTAACTGCCCCATCCGCTCCTCCAGTGACCCACTAATGACATCCCCACTCATAAAATCATCTCATGCCCGGCTTCAGGACTTCTCGCCCTTTCAGACTTGGGAAATCACCTGTAGTGACCTGTACAGTATATACACTCCTTATCCCCAGAGAAACATATATGTCCATAATTAGGAATTACCCTGTTGTCATTTAGAACATTTCCTCATTGCACTAAATTGTATTCCTTTCTCTCAATGACATTGGTGATGGAGACACAGTCCATTTAAACAGAAACTTAGAAACAAGTCATTACCACCACCAAGGAACTGTGACCACTGCTGGTCAGTACCTGGGGGGTTTCCAATAATGATAACATGGGTGCGGTTGTCAGTGATTAACTGCACACAGCAGTGTGATTTAGGACAGCTGACTATAAACCCCCTGAAGCCTGACAGATTAAGATGGAATCACCATACCAGCTCTTTTTTTGTCGTTTTTGAGTATATATCTGCTTTAACAATATTGAATCAAATTTGTGAAGCAAAAAAATACAACCCTTTTACATAAAAACAAGCAGCCTGCTCATAAAATACAATGTGAAGAAAGCATAGCAGAAACAAAACTCTTCCAAAAGATGGTCATTTTTTTAAGACCCCGTTCATACCTAATCATTGCAATGCATCGAACTTTTGATCTGTTTTATGTCTGATAGCTTATTGTAACATGCATTACAGTGATAATTTTTTTGTGTTTTGTTTGACTGGCACTTAGTACTCTAATAATTCTGCTTCCTTTATCTGCAACATTGTTCAAAATAAATCATGTTTAATCAGGGGCCCTTGAGAGCTTTCATACTTACTCTTAACTTAATGCTTCTTAAATGAGGTACCATGAGCAATATCTTTGTTGTGGTTTCACTATAACTAATGCCTGCCATACACACCCCGACGGGTGAAGACAGACCAGCTCAGATGAGCTCCGGAATGCAAACGTGATGGCTTCATCACGTTTGCATCCTGATGTATTATGGGGCTGCACTAGTCGGCACCCTTTGTGTGCCGGCCATTACCTTGTTTTTTTCTCTTAAGCTTCAATACTTGTAAAATGGGAATAGCTGGTATTCAAGAGTATAGCATAGGCATGGGCAAATTAAGGCCTGGGGGCCATATGGGGCCCTTTAATATTTAGAGCGGTTTTACACTTAAAATAAAAAAACAGACATACATTACACAGACACAATAATCATCTGTCAACAGTTCAGATGAGAAACTGCTACACAAAAAAAAAACTCTCACTAAACTGTCTTCACGTGCTTGGATTTCTCACTTCTCCACTTCGGCTGCCCAGGCGAGACGTAATGCAGTGGGAGGGGAGCACTGGTAACAAGTTCCCTTACAGCTGTTAGAAGAAGATTCGTTTTCTACAATCAAGGATCTCAGCATTATCTGCTTAGCTCCCAGGTGGTAGGTCCGCTTTAAATCTGGCCCTATGTCACGTTGGTGTCAAAATACTATTGCTGCTCTCCACTTATTTCTTGCAATAATTGCACATAATGCCCAGAGGATGATTATAAAGGTCTCCTGCTAGAGGTTGTCGTTTGCTTAGATTAACTTTTCAAAGCCTTGTTTTTTTTTATATATTATTATAATTTTTAACATATTTTTTCTTTTTTAACCTCCCTAGTAACCAGTATGATAATTACTTTCTTTTTCTTTAAAAAACAAGAGAGCATGCTACTTCTCATAGCATAAAAGTAAATGAGTGTAAATTGGGAATTCTCTTTTTTTCTAATGAGAAAAATGTATTGGTTTATAAGCTATTCCACCTATATTTTATAAAGTGATTAAGTGAAAAAATGTCCAAATCTAAACTCTAATCTTCATCATCCTTGTCAGTGTAAGCGCATTTATTCCAGAAATATATTCAGACACACAAATGGATTAACAGGAGCTTCTGTTGAATCTCTCAGTACTAAACCAGGGCTCACAAATATTAAATCATCACTAAAATGTACACTGCAACTATCAGTACTAGTTCCTTCTCCATGAACGCACTTGCATGGGACTCAGTGTTTATTTGCACACCTTTCTACATAATCTCACTTTACTATGCAAGTGCCATTTCTCAGTTTTAGATGTTTGCATTTAGCACCTTTAAAATGCAGTAGTATATATGTGCAGATCTGAAATGTACTATGCTGCACTAATGGAGAGAGGTTCAACCACCGATTACTACCCTTCCATCATACAATACAATGTCCTTATTATAATGCCATAAAAATTTAATCAGCCTGATGTTCCAGAACTGGAAATCCAGAATACCCATTCCCTTAAATCTTTTCTCTTTTTGCTCGAGGAGCTTGACTTCCCTGATGTCTAAGACACACTTATGTGTGTTTTTTCAACTTTACAATGAGGACATTTCATATGGCAGGTAAAGTTCTTTTATACAAAAGTGGGATGGCAGGTGGGTGGAACTTTTTTACAGTGAAGCTCATGCCTTTTAAATACGTTTGATGCACACGTTTTGAATCACTGGAATAACTAGGCAAATGCAAATCAAGGGCCACTACGCCTGTCAGTGAGCACAGAGCTCACTCCAGTGGCCTGCTGGAGGTCACTGTATAGGGCTCTGACAGTACTTATCCTGTTCATCCTTTCACAAAAGAGCAGATACTGATCCTGTTGATTGGTGAATGTCCTGTCCAGGTCTCCTAGTGTAACTGCCTGTCTCCAGGAATCACATAATTGTCTTGAGGCTGTGCTGGGAGACACAGGTAACCTTTAGGCAA
>CM070032.1:143359567-143386438 GCA_036250615.1 Ptychadena robeensis | reverse complement strand
GCAATGTATTTAGTTAGAAGAAAATTTTTGTGCCTGAGAACAGAATGTGATTACATGAATTTCAAATAGTTACAAAAAAATTCATTAATGTACACTACATAATATACATTATAAACTAAAAACACATATTCTCCTATTCCTAAACTTTTAATAGTGATAAGTTGCTAGAAACTGGTCAGCAAAGATATTTTAATTTAATGTAATTTAATTGAGGTAAGAATAGCTAGTCATTAATTGCTAAGTGGTTTAGCTGACTTCTGTAAAGTTTCCTTTGTGTTTTCCCTAATGACTGTTGCTCCCTATACTCTACATTGTCTAACAACAAATTACTGGTGATAAGAAGTTGGTTACAGGGTCACAACAAGGATGCTTTGATATAAACTGCTATAATATTTCATTTTTTACACTGGCTTCAGAAACAGACATTGTATATATAGATATATTTAAGCTATATTACTTAGCTGGCACTGATATTAGGCTTGCTAGACTTTTGAGCATGTTAAGCTGGCCACACACGGGTAGATTCCCGTGCAATCGACCGGCGATCAATTAGAGCGTGGTGACGTCACCACGCTCTAATTGATCGCCGGTCCATCGCACAGTAATCAATGTGCACCACATGGGCACATCAATTACTGGACGATGGCGACAGACCGGTCCCCCAGCAGTCAGTGTCTTCAGCTTCTTCCGCAGCGCTGGAGACACACAGGCACTCACCCAGCCAGCCCCCCTCCTCTGCTCTCCTCTCGCTGCGAGCTGGCCACGCCCCCTTCACACAGAGCGGCTGAACTGAACACAGGGCAGGCTGTCAAATCCTGTGCTGCTGTCTCCGCTGTCCACACTGGCTGTAATCCATTGCATTGCAGCAATGAATTTCGACCAACGTCTTCCAACATGTTGGAAACCTGTTGGTCGACGTTTTTCGAGTAGAATCTATTGATTTCTCTCGAAAGGGACAGTGGATGGCTCAGATGAGGTGACAGATGCGAGGAGAATCGGGAGCCGTGAGCGCGCACGCCACCCGATGTTCCTCGAATCTGTCACTTCATCGAGCCGTGTGTGGCTAGCTTTAGAGCTTGACCTAGATCCTATGACAAGTATATACAGTTGTGTAGCATAGTATCAGCAAGCACTTTCGGAAAAATTTCGCCCAGGCTTATGAGCAGATCTGGTCGTTTGGTTAGGCCAACTTAAAGAAGAGTCTGCTAAAAGTCGGCCATGGCTTTACACTGGTTAAGTGTCACTCTTGCAATGTAAACACTGAAGTTTGTCTATCAGTGAGACAGGCACTTGTTCTGTGAATGCTAATACTGCTTTTGATACAAAAAGCTCAGTGTCCGGCTGTCAGCAGAGTGTCTCTGATTACATTACACAAGTCTTGTAGTTTGGGCTGGACTGCCAGTGTAATTTCAGTTCTGCTCTTCATTATTAATTGAGCCCTACAGTTGTAGTCTTCATTTGTGAATTTGTATTTTGTGTAGAATGTGTAAAAAAAACCCAGCAAAAACAGCACTAAATAATTTTTATAAGCATTTTCTCAAATCCTGCTCTTGGCCAAATAGCCAAAATCTTGTTGTGCTAATTTAAAATACTGCGTGTGAAGCCTTGACTTACCACATTAACCAGTTGAGTTATTGAAACCTCAAAATGTACCATGACAGGATCAGACACATTTTCCACTGGTCTTATGTGCTGATTGTAACGCGTGAAAAGCTTCTGAAAAAGTCTCTCTTCAGTCTGACTTTGTAATGTATCTAAAAAGCAAAGTAAGCATAACGTTATAAGTCTAAATTGTACAAATTCTGTAAACATTCCTTACATCATTGGTTTCCCTGCAGTAAAATAGGTTATTTTATTGTGTTGTAATGTGTTTCAAGGGGAAATTATTCAATAGTTCTTTGGCTATGTGACAAACTTTAATCGCTCACTTTAATGTAATTTGTATAAATGAATTTCTATTTTAAATAACATGATTACATGCTTTACATGACACATTTCACTGTCCTGAAGCAAGCAATACTTCTGCTTTGTGCAGAATATGACTCTAAACAAGTTGCTCATCCAATCAGTGCCATATTCTTCCACAACCAAGGCCATTGTAAATAGTTGGTGATAGGTTATAAGGTGCTCAGACCTAGAACCAAGCTTCAGAATGGGGTGACAGTATTTCCTACTCTTCTGCTTAGGTATAGTGACTGAACAGAATTTCAATCACTCCACATCATATCTTCTTTCTGGTTATGTTAATTGATCTTGTAAATATGAGGCTGATCGGAGAATTAAGGAAGACAGCAGATGACAATTGCCCTGTGGTTCAGGTTGGTATTAAGCTGGGCCATCGATATAGCCCATATATACACGTGCATGGGAACCTTTAGTTCTCAAGTTTAATCTGCCAATATTTTTGCCCTCTCTGGCTTCTGAAGTTGGTTTATAAGTGAACAAACATGTAGCATTCTAAGACCATGTTGGGTCCTCTCACTCTGTCACAGCAATTTTTCTACACTTTCAGAATTATATTGATCTGCACTCCAGCTATGCAATGTGTGTGTGTAAGCTACCTCTCCAATACTCACATCTTGACTGCCAGTCCCAAGACAATTAAGGGTGAACGTATTTGACGTAATTTGTCAGCATATATTTCTATTTTAACATCTATATTGTGGTGATTTGACAGTAATTCACACCTCAAGACATAAATCGGAGTGTCAAAGCCCACTGCAGCCTTCTCACACCAAAGGATAGGAAATGCGTTTCGCCACTTCACACCTATTGTCTTCTTTTTGCCCAGTGAATATCTCCCTTCACACATCCTATGGTGATTAGATTTAGGTGAAAGATAAATGCCAAATTCTGTTTGTGGCTCTACTGGAACTAAAACAGCAGCTTTGATATGCGGTAAAACATTTTGAACAACACAACATAAAAGTTTAAAGTGATCAACCATATACATATTATATGACCTTTGGGGCAGCACTGTTAACCTAAAAGAACCAAAGCAACTAGCAACTATTGTCAGTGCTCTGAACATGGAATAATCGCCACAATTAAGTTCAAATTTACTTAATTTAAACTTAATTTATGCAAAAATTACATGTGCTAGAGCAATACTTTCTTATTTTGTAATGGTCCCACAAGCCTTCTTCACATCTACTAACAATTGTGGTGATTATTCAATGTGCAGGGGCTTTGAAAATCACTCACTAATTTAGCTAGTTAAAATTTCACTAACATGACCATCTCTATTGATTAGCATTCCAGGCACAAATAATAAACACTATACAATTCTGTTCTCTATTCCATAACATTCCTAAATGCATTTTCTTGCAAACAGTTTATGTACCCACATATATGTACCAACTTTGCAAACATTGCGGAATGTGAAACCCCAACCTTCTCAATTGAAGAACATTTTTGTGTATATAGGACTGACCCATATCATCCACATTGTAATAGGAACAGCAGATGGTGTTTTGGGGAAGAAAAATTTTTTATGCTACGTGGGCAGAGATGAACATCCTCTATTAAATTTTTTATTGCGCAGACACACTGAATGGTTTTAGAGAGCACTTCTGCAAAATTCTTCTAAACTTGGTTTGACAAGTGAAGATGATGTTAGGCAAGGCACTTGTGACTCCAGCTCTCCCCTAAGTCCTTGTTTAACGCTTGGCTGCTCCAGATTAAAATTTCATTGACTAAATTGTCTTGGTCTTTCAACCCTTTTATTACCAGAGGGCTTGTATTTCTCCACAATGCAAGGCTGAGCACCCTGGAAGTAGCTTTTAACTTTTTCAGTGTTAAAGCTAAATCAACAATTTTATGAAATGCTCCAGAATAACAACTTCAATTTTTCTAGATCAAATTAATGTTCAATGAACGTAACATCATTTGTAATTGTTCATGTAACAGGTGCTTTGGGTTAATGTGTACATTTTGGAGTATTTTGTCATTTATAATTTTTTTTCATATATGATAATATACACATCAGCCCTATGTGACCACTTAGATAACATAATTAAAAGCCTTAAATGAACTGACTTAAAACTAAAAAGGTGCTGAAAATTAAAAGATCTTTCTTGACCTGGTTTCTATGGGATGTTATACATGTTATACATCTACTATTTGATTGATGTCCTTCCAGATATATATTACAAAAATGTACAACACTTCAAATAACAGATTAGCTTACTTTCCATTCTCAGTCCTTAAAATGGTATCTCATTATCTTCAATGTAGTCAGTAACATACAAAAAATGTTAAATGAACTCCATATACATGTACTAAACATAAACATAACAAACAAAATCTATATCATTCAAATGTTGGAAGATATACAATAGGTACATGACCAGACATAACTATTTAAACATCCTAGAAATCATGAAAAAGACATAACATTTATTTTGTATTGACTTACCATGCACGCCTACCAGCATCACAAGTATAATACAGCAAAAATATGTTTCCGTTTTCTTAACATGGCAAAGAATCATTTCTTCTGCAGTAGAAAATAACAAACTGAAGGTGAACAAACAAGTGATATATGTGATTCAAGATCCAGCTAGAAGCATGGATGTAAATCAAGGTCTCCTTGTTAAAGCACAGGTTCAATGTCTGTTTAATGATGCGCTTGAAATATGGGCAGGTAGAGCGGAGAAGGGCTCTCACTGCTCTCCTGCCACAGACTCTGCATGTGTGTTCCTTTCATGAGGAAAAGATTCACAGGGAAAAGTACCCGTTCATGTGATAGAGAACACAGCCCCAAGGGATAAACAAAAGCAACAGTCAGAGGGTAGCTGCACAGTAATTCACAACATTAGCATGCAACAGGGGTTACTAAATGTTCACTACCCAATTTGTAATTACATCATGGCATGATGTATACAAAAACGCATCACACACTTTCCTTCTATACTCTTTGAGAATACCGACTTTTTGTATAGTTTTTGAAGATACTGACTTTTTTCAGGTGGTTAATGTTATCAACAATGCTCTATCACCAGATCTTGCTAATCTACACTGCTGGCCTTTAATAATTATATTTGCGGTCATTTTTTTCACAACACATTGTCAGATCGATTGAGAAAAGGCAAAAACTATATGTATAAAGTTGTTTTTCTACAATTTTCCAGTAGAAAAAATACCAATTTTCATTGGTGGCAAGCACTATGTCTTTACTATGCAGTGCTTTACAGTGGTAATAGATGGTTTGATGAGAAAAAACTATTTCAAAATGAAATGAAAAACAAAGTGAAATATGACTATAAAGTGCTGTAGCTAGGGGTTTGAAATCTGGATTGCAGGTAAAATCAGGGGTTAAATGACTAACCCTGAACATTTCAGGGTAGTACTACTAATGTTGTATGAGATTTGGGGGCTAAAAGCAGTACAATACTGTCGGGGTCATAGGGGGCATATACATCGATAGTCCCACCTGCTGAGCCAATGCAAGTTTGTATTCTATGTAAATCAAACAAGGAGAAAGGGGGAAACCAACCATCATAATAATTGAGTGTGCCTCATCCCAATTAACAATCAAAACAAACAGACAACTATTGTCCCGTCCTATAGTAAGGATAAGGGACAGCAGGATTTTAAGGTCACACAAGGGTCAAGCAAATGCTTACAAGTGAGTATTTGTTGGTTAACCCTATGAACCACGGGAGGTGTCTCAGGCATAAGCCAAAGTATGTAGTTTACATGTAGTATGTGACTCCAACAAGCAGGAACCTCTAGACCAGTGTTTCTCAACATTTTTAGATCTGTGCCCCCGGAAGTGGCGTCATGAAGTGTTCTGTATATGGAACCGGAAGTAAAATTCCACGGCATTACTTCCGGCATGATCAGATCAGTGTAATGACCCCTCCCTTATATTGTCCTACCTCGCTTGTGCAAATTATGTCCAAGGTGGGCAGTAAGAAGGCAGAGTAATGCCCCATCCCTCCTAAGTTAGTTACTCTTACTCTAAACATCCCACCCTGCTTGTGGTCATCAGCACTGCTGCTTTTTAGCAGCAATTCTAATACTTTCAAAAGCAAAAATTGTCCATTTGTTTTGATTGTATTCTATGTAACCAGGCACTGCAGTCAGAAAAGCTGAGACTGCATTTAATCCTTTCAGTCCAAACCTCTATCTGCTCCTGGTTTAATATCTGGAGGTAGCACCAAACCTTATGATATTTGGCTTTTATTTAAATGAGAAGATTATATGAACCATTTTAACCTCCCTGGTGGTTGACAGCAGTGTTATACCGTCTTTTAAACAGCAGGTAGCGCTGTAGTCTTTTTTTCTTTCACATGTAAAGCAATATATATATATATAGTATATTGCTTTACATGTGGAAAATATTTTATAAAAGGAATAGCCTTAAAAATATTTTTTGAGGCTAGATTAACTTTAAAGCAACCTTGGGAATTATTTTAAAATGTCAACAACTAGGGTGTACTATAGGTGGAGTGCTTTCAGACAGATAATGTATGAATCATTGTCATATCAGGTGGAATCCTGGGAATTTCTTAAAAGTCCATTTGGCTTTGAGTTTAGAGACGGAGCCTCAGGTGTGTTTGAATCTGTACATGAAAAGAGAAATTCAAATCTTACATTGCGGCCACCCTGGAGAGAGTGACACAGAAAATGTGACACTTTCAATCTACACAGTATGTTCATTGAGTGATTTTTTTTTTCTATTATAAAAAAAATAGTTGAAGCCTGAATATTAAATAATAACTGAACGGCCCAATACTTAAACAGCCTGCATGTAATTGTTTAGCTTGTACTTTCACAATGGGTTTATGAAGATAATGAAATGAATATGTGAAATACAAAGGGATCTCCCCATCCACATCATTTTGTAGACAGCAGTTGGTCAAATAATGTGTGTTTAAAGTGTTCTCCGTGTGCAATGGACATAAAAATGATAGTTCCTTGGAGAGTCTATATTGTTCTATCTAAAGCTGTTTTATTTATGTTGTTTCATGTATAATCCCTGGTGATCCTGCCAGTGCCCTGATTTCCTTTTTTGCTTTGACCACACTAAGCTTGGAAGCATAAGAATTATGGCAACATGGTCAGTTTGCAACTCTCAGGGCTACACAGGATCCTGTGCCTTGCGTGTCTATTCTTCTAAAACCTGACATGGGTTAAGATGTAGCCCCTCTGCCTAGCGCAAATTCAGGACCATTTCAAGCTTTTTGGGGGCTCTATGCTCTATATTGCAAGATGGTTGCCTGGGGCCCACCTTTGAGAAGGTTGTTAAGCAGGGGGTGTTTTCTAGTGGAAAAAGTTGTTGAGCTGGAGAGGGTTGGTGCTAGTGCTGGGCATCGCATACTTCGCATAGTGGAAGAAACAGTCCTGCACACATTGAGCAGTATCACCAGTAGTAGTGGTCTTCCTCAGCCCTGCACCCTAGATGAGGCTGTGATGTCAGCAGTAGTTGACTATCTCCACATTCAATCTCCACACACTTCGAACCTTGGCATACTATATATCTCTTTTTCTAAACCCCTGGACCTGCTCCAGCCTGTGACTGGACAGTGAAAGGAGAAACTGTGCATTGATGAGGTCGCCATTCTGTCCTCTATTTTCTACACATACTAGCTGTAGCGGTGTATAAGCTATAATGTACAATAAAAATAGTTTTAAGGTAGCCATACAGGGGTCGATTTGTTACAGATCGATTCCCGATCCGATCAATCCAGGGGATTGTAGAATTGTCGATTTATCGGATCAGGAATCGATGTGACACCACCTAGGGAATCTGATTTGGACATGAGTCTATCTCCCAAATGGCCGATTCCACAAAATCCAGCGGAAAGGCTGCAGCATAGGGAGCTATGGGTCCACCAACGTACTTCAATTGCCAACGATCGACCAAAAAAAAACCAACATGTCAGTTCAGTGTCCGATTCGATTTTTAGTTGATTCCGATTTTTTGGGGACGATCAGTCAGGGCAGAATGCGATTGATCGCTGATCACGCGGTGATCGATTGGTCAAAAATCAAGTGAAAGATCGACCTGTGTATGGGAGCCTATAGATTAGCATTCATATTTTACATGTGTCTTTGGATCCATTTCACATTTTTTGTTTACATGCTTTGTTTACAATCCGATCACAATAATCAACTATTCTAGAAAACTCTATTTTATTTACCAGTATATACATTTTTTTCTGATCAGAATTCGCTTTCATATTATTTTTATGTTGCCATTTGCCTAGCTACCAGTATATATACAAATGTGTTTGCATGGTGACTATGAGTGATTCTGTTATCTGTCACATAATAGCTGAACTATAAAACAGGCACTGAGTAATGAAATGATCAAAGATGATGGCTGGAACCTCCTCATCAAGCATCATCCAAGTGACACATTTTACAGTTCTGTTGTTCAGTGAGCTGAAAGGGAGTGAGAGAAATCACCATGAAATTGTATTTTTTTTTTCTACGCAGCCTATATTATATGTAGAAAGAAGTCCTGCCTGTCCACCGAGACAGATCTCATAGAAAGGTTGCTAAGGTCAAAGTGAATAACAATGAATAATTGAAGCCTTCTCTCAACAATTCCTCCAGTGAACCTGACACTGAACCTTTTCATTATAGACAGCTATAGAGCCAAGACCCAGATCAATCATCAGTTAGAATAACCGGTGATAAGGATTTCCATCTGAACACCCCTGCGCCCAATACATTTTAATGTACAAACTGCAGAACCTCAAGTCCCAGTATACAGGTCAAGGGTCTTCCTTTTTTTTTTACTCTCTAGTAACCAGAAGAAAAGGTATAATTGCTACATTTACTTACCTCTGAGCCGTGTGATGATGGAAAAGTGCTCCACAATCCTAAAGCAAATATACTTACCTGCTGTCCCTTCGAGCCTTGGCAGTTGCCATGTTTAGTACTGGAATATAATCCATCTTTTTACAGTTTTCTTGTCTCAGCCTTACTGCAGTATTATGCTGGATACTTGTCTTCAATGCTGAAGACACACAAGACTTAAAAATGGAGTGCCATTAAGGCAGCAATGTCTCCCTTCCCAAGCCTCTCTGCACCCAGGAGAGGTGGCACCGCAGCTCAATCTCATCGGAGGGGAGTAGTGATGCATGTCAAGCCAAATGTACAGATTACAGGTAATACACCTTTAGATCTCTCTGTCAGATATCCTTTAAATCTACCAACAACCATGTAATATAGGGTCCTCTGCGATTGAACACAGGTAGACTTGATGGTTTAGAAAGTCCCTCATATTACATGGTTTTGGTAAAACAAAAGGAGATCTAAAGGAAATCTGACAGAGAAAGCTAAAGCAGGGTACAGAGGGCTCGATAATGGAGCCGTCTGATGTACCCTGTCATCACGCTGCTGTCAGATATCGGTGGAGCAGGGCAAACAGCTCTGCTCTCTTCCCGGCTCAGTCGAAGCATCGGACATCGGCCATATTTACAGTCATGTCCCATAAGGCTGTTTTTGGGTGGGATGGATTTGTCCCGCTCGAAAACAGAGATGCGCGGCTCTCAAAACAGCCCCCTTAAAAAAAAAAGTACAAACCTTGGTAATGGAGCCCCCCCCCCCCACCCCACTGTAATGATTTCTAGGCAGCCCAGATAATTATATACCGTACATAACTTTTTTTGATTCTCATGTAATAAGAAGCTATTTCTTTATGTTTATGAGTATAGGAGCAGCCAATGAAGAATGTATATACAACATAAAAAGAATAATAGATGTTACAATGTATATCGTATTCCATGTAGTCACTGCAACACTGTGTATTATGTATTATTTTTCACATGCACATATTGATTATCTCAGTCACTACTAGACTGTTAAATACTGATAATGATATTCTATATTACATTACTATATACATGTTCTTTGTATCTTTTAACAGTTTCCACTGATGTATAATACTGAAGCTAAAGGCAACTCTGGAAAATGAAATTGGCATTAGCTTATGATGTATGACCTATGTGATTATTAGAAAATTAATTGTGATCTTTTATTTCATGCAGATCCCCAGCCAGACGTTGCAGTGAAGATTGCAAACTTCATTTCTTTCACATAATAGATATTCCATCTATTCGCCCACATACTGGGAAGTTATAAAAGATAATGTGGTTATTTAACAAGAACCGCATGTAAATTTATAAACTGAAATTTATAAACTGAAATTTTCCAGACTGAATTACATGCTACAGTGGGAGGTAAATGATTACTTTTATCTGAGAGATATAATAGTACAATTCATGAAAACCTAAGCTAAAAAGGCACTCATATCAGGAGTATTATCATATTACCATTTTAATGTGATCATGTGACAAATACACACAACAAGGTGACCATATGTTAGGTGTAATCTACATTTTAGAGGAATTCCCAATAATCATCTGCTAACAAAGATAAGCTGGTTCGGTCCCTCACCACCCATAGACGGATTTTTGATGTGAGCTGAGCAATAGATAAATAAATACATGAAATAATGTCCTATATTGCTAATATATTGAAGGTATTGCTCTGTGATGGCAGTGCCGAGTAAAGGTACCCATACACGTGTAAATAGCAGCTTGGCTGCGTTGAGCGATGAGACCGTTCCATGCTCTCATACGACCACCCTGTCTTCAAGGGGGTTCAATTGATCCTGCACTAAGATAGGTCGGTTGAACAGGGAATACACATGTCCGTAAATCCCTCTTGGACTACCATACTTTGGACGGGGGCCTACCTATAGAGGTGCGCCACGATTTCCATCCAGGGTCCCCTTCCAAAGTATCAAAGGGATTGATTGCGCAAAAGGGCTGTGCATTAATTCGCCCTTCAATTGTCAAAAGCTTGAGTGCAACATGGTGATGTCACCACGACCCCCCTCAATCGTTCATTAAATAAATGGGTATCGAGCCATGTATGGCTGGCTTAACAGTTACATGCCTTATCACAAGTATTCTTACACAGATATGTATCGCAGAGTAGAAAAGGGAATTCACTTAGTAAGTGCTGATTACTGAATTATACCAAGCCCTGGTATCTACTAGAGGACAGCCATAAGTTACCTGCAAAGCTAATTAAATGTATGTAATCTGAAATGCTCATTAGTAATAATTTCACATTACTATTTTATACAACAAGCTGCTCAGCACACACTGAAGTGGATATATTTGATCTATAGATACTATTTATTATAAACAGGGTATGCAACTAGCAATGCACAGTGATACTTGTATAACCTTGCTTATTTGCTTACTTGAGTCAGCCCTGAAGACCTAGCTGAGCTCAGAGTAGCTGGAAAAAAAGAGTAACAGAGAGAGGGGATGTGGCAGTCTGCGCTGTGTCACATAAATCTGGGGAGATCATTGCATCTTCTAGTGATAGTGATTAGTGGAAGCTAACCATGACCAAGGTGGATATCCACTGCTCAATATTTCCGTTTGACTTAAAATGATCCATTTTTAAGTGGATTGAATGGAAATTGTTTGCCGTAACCTGGTATGATCGACCAAAAGTGATTGAACTCAAACATAATATCGATCAAAAAGTGATCAGACATGTTGGTAAACTTTAGTCGATCTTACAAGTATCTGACGGGTTTTCTAGGTATTTCTATAAATTTTTATCCAATTATACTATGGAGCATGCGCACTAATTTAAGTAAAGAAATGAACTGGTTTAAATGGAACACACAGTGTGGCGGTACAATCGATTGATGTTAGATTAAGGTCGGTACAGGGGGGCTTGTTAGCGTTGTCTGTCAGGGGTTGGTCTGGCTCTGTGCGTGAGTACCACCACCACCTGGTACTCATCTGAGTAGCTCACAAGATCATCTGAGTAGCTCACAAGAAAATATATGTGCACCCCTGTGTATAGTGGGGCAGATAGTACAGAAGGCTGCAATCATTAAAGTCATGTTACATATGGGGTGAGTATATATGACTATATAAACACCATCTCCTGGTATCTCCTGGTCCTCATCTGAGTAGCTTACTAAAAAAAATTGTGCATGCCCGTGTATAGTGGGGGAGATAGTACCGAAGGCTGCATTTATTAAAATTATGTTACATATGGGGTGAGTACCAAACACCATCTCCTGGTACTCATTTGAGGAGCTCACAAAAAGTTATATGCACCCCTGAATAAAAAAACCTGATATAATTCACTTTAAACTAAGTAGAATAACTTTGTTCACGCTGTATTTCATCCAATGCAGACAAAGAATAGTGACATCTTGTGGTAGATAAATAAATGTAAATATATATGATCTTCTTACTGGAACATATATTGTATGAATATGACTTCTTTTCTCATTATCCTAATATTCATACATGTTCTGAGTGATCTAGATCTAGAAAATATGAATGGCAGTGGATATAATAACATATGTTAATATTCTTTCTTTTATATTAATAGATAAAGCTGTTTTTATAGCTCCCTAAATACTCAGCTTTTATTTAACTTTAGCAAGCTTTACTTTTTTTGTAATAATAATAAGTAATACTTTTCACAACATTTTGACCCCTTTTTATAGCAGTGATTGTGATATCAGTTATGGTTTAATGAAGGAGGTGATGCTTTGAATTGACTTAGCGTAGTAAATAGAGCTAAAGCTCGACTGACAAAAGCCATCCAATCACATGCAAGCAAATTATTTTTCGACATTTCATTGCATGTAATTGGATGATTTCTGCAGATAATTTTTATTGTATTTACTAAGCTAAGTACATTATGTCATCACATCCAAAACATCTTTAGTAAATCTACCCTATACGTGTAAATTAGATAAATTAGTTGCCTTAAGCAAGCCATACACTCTGAGATAAAAATTAGGATCCATTAAAACCGACCAATGAATGCATTTTATCGTCCTGAAATCCGCACATGTCCACATGGTACAACCGATATATTACGATCGTAATTGCCGTTTTTTTCGATCGTAATTTATTGGACATGTTCAAAAATTTTAATTGGTCTGGCAACATCGGGAAACTTCATACTGTTTTCATAGTGTTTACCGACCAATTACTGCCGAGGCTTCCCCTTTAAAAAAAAAATACATCACAATGGCCGATATAAACGGCGATGAATTTCGATGACATCCTCGTAAAACAAAAAAAATACGATCCTAAATTGGATTTTCAATGTGGTAGCTTTTTTGCCGAATATTACGATCCAAACCGATACCGCTGTTGGGATACATTGGTCTGTTTTAATGGATCGTAATTTTTATCTCAGAGTGTATGGCTAGCATTAGTCTTATAATGGGCAATTATATGCAAAAAAAGTTTTTTGGGCTACAAACACCCGATCAGGTTATTGGTTTTATTTTAGGGGTCAAAGACTAATCCAAATTCCCTTAGGGTGACGATTTTCACTAAACACAGAAATCCTTAGTAAATACTCATCTCAAACCATACATTTTATATTCCACTTTATGTGGCAAAAACTAAATTCTTTTAAGCCAACTAAATTCTACCAAGCACATGTAACATTCTTAAAATGAAGAAATGTAAATGTATTTAACAAATACCCTCACATAATAAATACACCAATGTAAAGTTGGATGTTAATTAACAAATATCCTATTTAAGTATCTGTCACCATCACTTCTTAGAAGACAGTGGGCATGGGCAGGGTTAAAAAGGGCAGAGCTTAGGATCCTGAGCACTAGAAGCAAGCAGCTGAAACAGTAAAGTACGCTTCGATGATTTCTCATGCTGATGGAATTGCGATAAATCCTTCCTCTGTCTTTTCAAGGATTAATTTGCGGTGCCACATAAATCTGCTGTATGACAGTACATCACTACTGACATAGAAGCCACTCTAGATGAACATGATCCAGTGGACTGGTCTACCCTTTGTACTCATTATTGCTTTCTCTGTCAACTCTGGTGAGTGCATTACTTCATTATACCTGTGTTTACTATTGTATCTTTATGAAACTGTATTCATTTTCTAATTGTGACTTCTTACTATAATTTAACTCTCCACAGATCACACTGTATATTGATATCTGGTAGTAGAGCGGAATGTGTGTAATTGTGATATATAGATCTTACTGTACCATTTATCTTTTAGTGAAATATTGAGAAGTCTTAAACATCCATCATAGCGTATACATAAACCCATTTAGTTAGACCTCATATAAGATCTTCTACTATGAATCCGCACTATAGTTGTAAAGCTGCAGCCTCATGAGATGTGTGATCATACTATAAAGGTGTCATTCTTAATGCCATTCAGTTTAGGTGTACATCACTGTTAACTTTGCCTTGAAGTTCTACTATGGGTTTATTAGGTGGTTTACAGTTCTTTAAATTAAGTACTTTAGTCCTTAATACTTCAAGAACATACATTGTATCACTAAAAAGGGTTGATTGTTAACAAGATGTATGGCACTAACTTGATTTTGGTTGTATAAACCTTGTTTCCCTGGTATTTAGACAATTAGACAGTGTCTTATATAAATTTTTGTTTCCAAAGATGCCCTACTTCTTATTTTCAGGGGGTGTCTTATTTTTTCATGAAGAAGAGTATGGCACTGGGGTTTTTGGGTGGGGCGGTCACTTAAAAGGACACAGGACACACAGAGGGGGGAATCAAAATGGCACAGAGGGGGGGTTACCATTTTAGTAACCCCTTCTGATTCTCTTGTAACATTGTGATTGCCCCCTCTTATCCCCCCTGTCCAGAGTTACTGTACCGTATCTTTGGGGGTGACCTATTTTCATGGGATGCCTTATATTTCAGCGTGAGGCAAAAATGTAAGGGTTCCTTATTTTCGGGGGATGCCTTATTTTCGGGGAAACAGGGCAGGTAATAGGTAAGTTACTGTGAAATATAAAAATGACTTGCAGTAAATCAAAAATCAGAAGTACATATTGTATTGTAGAATGGTTTGCCTTGCCTTATTTCAAAATATTATCTTGCTGCAGAAAGTATTTCTTGTGACTGGTGCATCTGGTAAATTTGTAGTGAATAAATGAATACTACAATGATATACTATTACATACGTTAAATTGATTACTAAATGTAGAAATTACAAGCTAGCTCGATTGCCACTAAGCTTTATAGTGAATGCAGTGATTGACCACATTATTGACCATTGTTCCTCAAAGGGACAGCCCACCCAGTACGATGGATTGATTTGCTTTCGTACATCTGTCACTTTAAAAATCTGTCTGCTTCTGACTATATTCCTACTAAATTCTAGCAGGTTAAGTTGTGCAAGCTAGCAAGTATGATAGAGATTATAATTATAGATATTGCCCAGTGATGTGTACAGAATTGTTGTTAATAGTAATAATAACATAATAGTATACTACGAACTTGTAAGAAATATGGAAGCCACTTCAGAGGACCAGTCTTTTTAAAATTACTAATTACTTGGCCATCAGGATGTTCTAATGTCTAAAGCTGGGCATAGACGTTTAGATTTCCTAGCAATCGATCTTTTAAACGATTGTGCATGCGATTCGGGAATCAATTCCAATTACAGACACTGCAGCATATAACGTCTTGGATTCCTGGACGATTCCTTATTGCAATTGATTGATCACAGATCGTGCGATCTCCAGCTCGCAGCTGTTCTAGTCAGAAGTGTTGTAATGTGGGTTGGGCACCAACTGGTTGATTTTACAGACAGGTCCGATTCCTGCTCGATTGATTTTACATGCGATTTAGGGTCACTTTGTGCATGCATCGATTTCTTATCGATTCCGGTGATAAATCTCACAGAAAACATACGGAAAATAGAGATATTTATGCCCAGCTTTATCCTCAAGCATATATATTGGCTGTACTCTTATTAGACCATTATGGCAGTCAGGCAACTAGCATTTCTAATGGTAGCCATACCATTCTTCCTGAAATATATACAAGAATCATGTCATTGTCACTAATTCAGAAGCATCTATTGGAAATGTCCTTGCTGGTACTAAATTTTGCCCTAGGATTACATTTGTGTCTTCTTCACGCAAATGTTTTATCCTGTTAGGAAACTCAATGCTTCAGCAAGTCAATCTTTAGGGGGCATTACACTGTGTGTATTTTTTTATTAATTCGTGTTTATGGCTTTTGGTGGAGAAAAAATGATTGCAAATATCAGCAAAAACAGCAAATACATAATTTGAATATTAATGTAAATGTGCCAAAGGCTGGAAAAAAACATGCATAATTGTATGAGGACATTTCCTACTAGTGGTGTTCTCTGCTTGGACATAGGCATGGAATTCAGCCAGAGGCCCTGGCACTCAGTGTGCAAATTTTCAAACTGCAATGCCTCCATAATGACTGAATTCTATCATGTGTCACTGACCTGAAGCCACATTCATGCTTTCATGATTTTCATTACTTGAGATGATTGCTGGTGATTGTCTCAGGTACCACATTATGGTAGACCACTGATTAGTATTGATGAAGTGGGGTGCCTGCTTCCTGTAGGACTCCCTCCCCTCTATATAGAACAGGACTGCATACCTAAATCACTTGATCATTTCTGTTTCCCTTATAGTATACTTATATGAGTTTCAGCTATACCGTGTATCTGGAGTGTTACCTGGGGATTATGCCAATGGAAATTAGTGTAAGGTTGAAAAAATTTCATGGACTTAAATTTTGCAATACACATGGTAGATCAAAGGCTGCATTTGACCTACTTTGTATAGGGCTGCGTTTGGGTGTGGTAAGTACTATTGAGGTGTGGGTGGATGGCAGGAAAAAACAACAGACTGTGACAGAGTATATAGATGGGCAGTATATGTATTAAAGTGTAAATGATGAATACAATTCCCTCAAGATGTACATTTAACAGAGTGCCTTACATGATATGGATTGAGCACCCAGGATCTCCATTGAGAAAGTGAGAAAATGCATTCCATGTAGAATACAGTTTTGGAACATTGTGTAATTTTTTTTACTTTCAATTCATCCATCTCTTGCCCCTCTTTCTTTCTCACATTCTTTTATTATATAAAATGTTTATTTTGACTCTAGTCCTGCCATTGAAACTGGACATTAACATTTTCATGTTAGTTGCAGATTTAAACTAAGTGGTATTATGGCATTCTACAAGTACTCAATATTCTAACCTGCGACCCAGGAGGTACTTTCCCCTGGTCTACCATGGTTATAGAAACGCCCCTGCAAACAGTAATGTTTGTAAAAGTTTGTTGTACCAGCTCGTTTTTGTGAGGACATCTATGTCATCTATAACATCTAAATCTGTAACAGATACTGAAACACAGCATAGACAATTGCCTTCAGATGACCCCAAAGATAAAAGTCTAAGGGGATCAGATCGGGAGACCTTGGGGGCCCAGGACGACCAATCCACTTTCCAGGAAACTGTTCATCTAGGAATGCTCGGACCTGACACCCATAATGTGAGCCTGAAGATGTTCCATCTTGATGGAAAAACTCAGGGAACGTGCCAGCTTCAGTGCATAAAGAGGGAAACACATCATCATGTAGCTGTGAACATAAGAGATGTGCAGCACCTGAAACTATGGATACTGGAAGCCTGTGCTAGCATTTCTCCTGCGGTGTTGCTATCAGTGTGTGAAGAGTGGGAGAAAAGGGTTGCATTGGCAATCCAACACAATGGGCAGCACATTGAACACATTTTATAAGTGAACAGAAACTTGTAAATAACTCAAGAAAGATCAAAGTTACTTTACAACCAAGCACACCATTGTTTTTCTTGTAAAATTCCCAATAAGTTTGATGTGTCACATGACCCTTTACCTATTGAAAAAACAAAAGTTGGATTCAAAATGTCTGACTTCAAAATGTCCGCCATGGTCACCACCCATCTTGAAAAGTTTTCCCCCTCACATATACTGTAATGTGCCACAAACAGGAAGTCACCAACCATTCCTATTTTATTAAGGTGTATCCATATAAATGGCCCACCCTGTACATTGTGACTACCATGTTCCCTGACAATAAGCAACTGTCTTATATTAATTTTAAGTGCAAATAAATGACTAGGGCCTATTTTCAGATAGTTCTCATTTTTACTAATGAATTCATTTGATGTAATATGCAAAATGGCCACAAGATATCACTGCCATTTAAGCTTTATTTTTTTGCAGCTACTCAGGCTTCAGAACCTTCTTTTTAAATTATTATTTTCCTGGGAGCAGCATTCACCCAGCGCTGCACACTGTGTGCACCCAAACACAGGGACTTTCGGGGGCCGCTGAGATTTGGCATTTGTGGTTAAGAAGATGTGACAAGACACCTGTCACATCTTCTCTAAATACAGCAACTGCCTCTGGGACAGGGTAGGTCTTATTTTTTATTTTTTTTGGGGGGGGGGCATTTTTTGGGGGAAATAGGAGCATCTTGATCAGGGTAGATCTAACTTTTAGGGAAAACATGGTAGTATTAATTTACCACTTACTAACAACCCATATTTAGCATTTATTCCTAATTAAAATCCATATTCATTCAAGACACATTATTGTAGCTGATATTTCTCTCCTTTTCATTTCTGAAAAGCTGGACAGTTTAAAAATCAATAACTGTCTGCTGGTCATGATTATAATATCTGAAGTCTTTCCACTTCTAGATGAACAGTCCACTTAGCATGCATTAATCATAACTCAAAAAGGTACATGAATATAACTCCTCATTCTTTATGAACCTTATTATTATGTAGTCACCACTCCACCTATGTCTCCCCAAAATCCCCCTACACCTGACAGCTGAAGCCTTAGCCTTACAGCACTTTGCATCTGTTACTAAACAGTATAAATAAGTAATGTGAAATAAGCTTCTTCATAGTCTGAGTCTGGAAGATGAAGGGCCGTCTGAGATACTAATGGGAATGGTTTACAGGAACTTCCAGCAAATGTTTAATATAACAAATTTATAATAAAAATAGTTACCTCCATCTAAAATGGTTGTTCGGCCAAAAACTTCTTTTTCCGTTTTGTTATAGTGTGAGAACAGGTTAAGAAATCCTATCTAGTTTTTAGAACTATCTGTGTCTTCGTCAGAGAGACTTCCACACATTTTCTATAAAACTGAAAAGGTTTTACTAGACACAAAGTTGGGACAAATGGCATACTGAGCAAAGAAAGAAAGTTAAGCAGGTAACACACATGTAGATATGGGCCAGATCGATGGCCACTTCGAGCGCATGCTCACGGCCATCTATCTAGCCTATATCTAATGCAGCCATCCCTGTTTTCAAGTGGGACCAATCAATCTTGCTTGAAAACAGGGATATCAGACATGACCGTGAATCAAGGTCAATGTCCATTGCTGTGCAGTGCTTTGTCTTCAGCTCATCCGTTATCAGGCAGCAGCGTGATGATGTCATCACACTGCTGCTGGGAACTTTAAAGGGCTCCTATATCGAGCCATGTGTTCCCAGCTTTACTCTTTGAAATGAGCATAAATAGCTGCCTTGGGGTATATATCATGGATATGTAGGCAGCCATTTTTGCTTCTTTTTTTGTGTAGCACTGCCATGCACTGCTTGAGTCGAGGGCTTTTCTCCATAGAGCCATGGTTTCCGTGCACTGCACTGATGATGGCCAATGAGCCTGAAACAGCTGTATGCAGTTTGGAAAAAATGTCTCTGTACCATAAGGCCATATTATGTGTTTAAGTGATAGTACTTACTCACACTGCAATAACTAAAGAGGAGCAATATTTGCCGAAGCATTTTATCATTATTGTTATTTTATCATTTAATTACTTATTTAAAGTTATCCTCTGAAATTCCACTTTACCAAACCAAAAGGAAAGCAGAAAAAAAAAGAAGTCCATTGTTGGTCCATACATTTAAAGGCTTACCATGTGCAGAATGATATCACATAGCAGACATGGATTAGAAGAGAAAAAAAGCTTTCACTGATTGCTACCCCCTCATGATTTTATCTGTTTGAGTTCCATTTCTCTTTTTCTGGAAGCTATAATGCCTTCCTAAAAAAAACTTCACTACGGGAGATCTTTAATCTGGTAAAACCATAGAGGAGTCATTATACTTTCTATCTATACTGTATTCTGAAACAGACTTCAGACGTAATGTTATTTTCAAAGATACATTGTAAAATGTCGGCATCATACTGACTGAATGAAGTCCTTTCTCTTTATTCTCTCTAAGTTTAGTAAATTACAGCTTTAAAAGCTTTAGTACATTTAGTAAATCAAAACATACAAGGCATGATATATTATGCCAGAGGTTCCACACATTACTTTCCCGTTTATATCAATCAATTTATATATAAATATGTAAAATACATATAATAAATATACATTTGTTTCATTTTACTTTCCGGAAACCCATCCATAGTTGCTTTCATATAGTTGATAGCGCTGACTTTAAAACTCAATGGACCAGTTCCCAGCCATTTGCCATTATTGTAAGTACATGGAAGTACATCTCAAGATATCTACCTCATGTACTTGAGTATAAGCCGAGTTGAGTATAAGCAGAGGTACCTAATTTTATCTACAAAAACTAGGAAAACCTACTGACTTGAGTATAAGCCTGGGGGGGGGGGGGGGGCAATGCAGCAGATATGTGCAGTCAGATGGTGGAGTTTTCAAAATGGAATTCCACCAACTCCACTAAATCTTAACAATATGACCACAAGATGGTGCTACCGCCCAAGCTTACATTTCACTAGCAGAGTCCGGCCCGGGAATACGGCAGATGGAATACCGAATATAGAAGACAGTACAGTCAGCCAGAAACAAAAGGCTCTTGTAGCTACACACCCCATAGTGGCCACTGGGCAAATTCATTGCCCACACTGGAGACCAGCAGCTGCAGCAGAAGAAGGAGGCTGCTTGGAGGAGAAGAGCAGTCAGTGGACCACCCACAGAGACCACCAAACAGCCGGACAGGTAAGTGGAACCCTGACTCCTGACCCGAATATAAGCAGAGGGGGCTTATACTCAAGTATATATGGTACTTATAGTGGGTTAAAATAAAGATCTTATCCCTTTCAATACCATCCACTAGTGCTCTCTGTATGTCAAGCTAGCCAAGGTAAAATGTTTGAGAAGTTTTTTCTTATTATTATTATTAGGACCTACCAGTTTCTTGCAGGAGCTAAACAATCTAGTTACCTCTGGGTAGGCTCACAACTTTTTCTGACTACATCTACACTATGATGATGAAGGTTTTCAGAACTTTCTAAAATAACTTGACAGAATCTTCTCTTGATTTTGTTAAACGCCTTAAACCTTGGAAGGAATCCTCACACCAGATGACTGATAATGTAAAACAATAATAGGTTATTTGCAGCCTAGGGCTTAGATTTCTCACACCCTTATGCCAAGGTACTGGCCACTAGGATCTTTAAGGTCAAGCTCTAGATTGAACACTGTCTTGAAAGTAAGATTTTGAATGGAGAGCTAGTAACAAGGTTATATCATACTTTCATAATCTACTTAGAATATTGATTGTTTAAAACTCCATTTATGAAATTATGTGTCAAAAGATGAGCAGTCCTTCTAGCTCTTATCATTGCCAAAGCCACATATACTTATACATATACCGTATTTTTCAGAACATAAGACACACTTTTTCACCCCCAAAATTGGGGTGGAAAAGTGCCTGCATCTTATGGTCTGAATGTGCGACCACCGGCTGCCGCCGGTGGTCGCACCGGGAGGAGAGCTGAGGAGGAGAGCAGCGGCAGCTGTCATTTGCGATGTTCGGCTCTTCCATCTAAATGCTGCATCCCCACCAACGAGAACACAGAGGAGAGCTGTGCACTGTGTTCAGTTCGGCTATGGATGGCTCGGCCGGGGTGCAGGGGATGCAGAAATCAGTGTAGTCAACAGATCAGTGTAGTGTGACGTGTTGTGCTGAGAGTGTACTGCTGCTAGTGACACCTGTGGCTGAATTGAATACTGCATCTATTAAATTCATTGCATTATCCCAATTGATGTGAACACATATTAAATCTTTTTTTTTTCTGGATTTTCTTCCCCTTAAAACTGGGTGCGTCTTATGGTCCGGTGCGTCTTATAGTCCGAAAAATACGGTATATAATAATATGATTAATTAAGGAGAATAGGTGATTAATTTGAGGTGCTAATGGATCAAAAACTTGGTGCCAGAAGAATAGAATAAACATATTTTATATTTGAAACAATGAAACAAGCATAATTTTTTTCCAAACTCCTCTTTTAAAGCCTAACTCCAGAAAGACCAGATAATAAGGTAAATGTATAAGATCTGAAATGATTAGTAAGTGAAGGGGTATACTTAAGGCCCCCACACACGTACTGACTCGAGTGGGGGCCGACAGAGCAGCACAGATCAGCAATAGAGTGCAGCATGGTGACGTCATCACGCTGCTCTCCATCGCTGACAGAATCGGCAGGCACCCTTTGTGTGCCAGCCGTTAGCTTCAATGGAGACGCCGGTCTCCATTGAAACAAATGACATCAGCCAGAGATTATCGGACATGTCTGTACTCTGGCCGATGGAGCTGCGGGGCGACAGGGATCTGTTGCCGCATGTCGGCCCCCCCAATCGGCATCCGGTTTTGCTGCAGATCGATGGCCCCGAACGTGCACGACCCATCGGTCGGCGGCAAAATCGGCCATCGCTCAGTGCGTGTATGGCAGCCTTTCCTGCTAGCTCTTAAAACAATGGCAACCAACACCTGCATGGCAAGCAGGATGCCCCTGGATTATGGTGACATTCTCCTTGGATTCTGGCCCTCACTTTTGATGACCAGAAAGTTTGGGTTCTTATGCTGAAATTTCAGGAAAAAATCTTTCTAAACTAATCTGGTTTTTGCCCATTGGGAACCTATGTACACATATGCAATCATTGTCACTAAGAACGATCAGTCATCATCTTCCCTGTAACAGTAGGACAAGTGAGTGCTGGTCCCACAACTTCTACCAGTATTTTGGCAAGCTCCACCACTATATAGACAGTAGGCAGCTTTGTGTTTAGGAGTCTTTACATATTGACAAATGCAGTCAAACCTTCTTAAAGCATTTGGATTAAATGTCTCTGTACCATAAGGCTATATTTGCACTGTACACCAGCAGTTCTGGATGAGCATTTGGCTGATGGGGTGTAAAAAAATGATGTGCATGGCTCCACCCACTATCCTGCAGTGAGGATTTTCCCCTTTACTCTTGGGATTTGTGATGGAAGGTAATGCAAATATCTTCTGTTTAGGCTTGGTTGTACTATTTACTGCTGAGTTGAGGGCTTTTTGGTTCCACTAATTCTTTCTCACTTCATGGTTGTTCTTCCATATAGACAAATGAAATGTTTTAAAGTGTGTTAAAACTTATCCCAGGTCTTTTTTTTAAGTCTTTTGCAGTATTCATCCTATGGCAGAAATAGAAGATGCACTCCTGAGGAACCTTTTTACAGGTTATCAGAAATGGGTTAGACCTATTTCAAATCCCAATAAAACAATAAGAGTGAATTTTGGATTGAAGATATCACAACTTGTTGATGTGGTAAGAAAGCATTTCTGTTTTTATCAAATAACATACATTATCAGTTGCCACATTGCTTAATGTAACCTGTAAGCCTAATCCCTGAAGCCAGTTGATTCAAATATTTGTATGCACATTATATTTCTGTAAAAGCTTTGTTTCTTATATAGAGATTCAAAGGAAGGGAAAGGAAGGAAAGTGGCAGTGGACCTAGGCAGTTATAAAACTTTTGCTGCCATTGAACCCCCAAGAAAGAAAAGTCATATTAGTATATATCATTTCCAATCTTCATGGTGCCAACATGGGCAGCTTACAGGAGGTTAAAAAATCCTGGACACAGGCATTGTAACATTGCTTAATTACATTTCATGAAAGTGGAAGACAGGATATGCTGCATCTTGTGAAATCCTACTTGGGAAAACAAAAAATGTATACTCTTCTACCTCCCAATACCATAGTTTCCCAGAAGAGGATAGGGCTATGAAGAGAGGACTCTTTAAGTGTGGTCAACAATCCATACAACAAGTTGGATGGTCATTTGTCCAATAGACATTTGTTTATATATTTATTACTTGAACAAATAATAATAACTGGTTAGCATTCTCATGTTAGAAAAATCTGTAAACATTTCCCGATAATAAGACATGGTCTTATATACATTTTTGCTCTCAAAGATGCCCTATGTCTTATTTACGGCACTGGGGTATCAGGGTGGGGGATCACTTAAAATGACACTGGGGATCAGAGGGGGGGGGGAATCAAAATGGCACAGGAGGGCTTAGAGGGGGGGATTATTATTTTGGTAACCCCTTCTGATCCTCCTGTGTCAGTTTGATTGCCCCCTCTGACCCCCCCCCCCTGTCCAGAGTTACAGTACCGTATCTTCGGGGGTGCCTTATTTTCATGGGGATGCCTTGTATTTCAGTGTGAGGCAAAAATATAAGGGTGCCTTACTTTCGGGAAAACAGGATAGTATGGAATGAGAGTGAGGATGCTTTATTTTCGGGAAAACAGGGTAGTATGGAGTAGTAGTATAGAATATTTGCATTAATGTCATCTAGGGGACCTGTCCTTGTTTTTAACCTGTAATTCTATTCTTTTGCGGCTTTGTAGTCAAATAAACTGGATCCTCTACCTCCTGTTAAATGTAAAATTCAAATTTTCACTCGCCTAAAGCAATTTATTACTAACCTAACCACTGCATATTTGAGTTTATTGACTGATATGCCAGTGATAGAGGAGAACATGTTTTCACATTTTAATTCAGGCATAACCAGATAGATCCAATGCGTGTAGTTGCTGCCACAAAAATCAATGTGCAAGTATTCTGCATAAAGCACTACAGAACTGGTCAAAATTAAATCTGGTGATAAAAAAGGAAGTCAAAATTAAAACTATATATAATATTGTATATATTTATATGCAATTCACTCTAACAGGAAGACATAAAGGGAATGAGAACACATTATTACGCTCACAGGCAGTATATTACTTGCAGGACTGATACTATACTGCACAGTAATCCATTGAGTGTGATTCACTTGACACTCTGAACCATCCAAAATAGTCATGTCTCAAAATCCTGTTACCTGTGTCAGCAGCTCTGCAATAAGCCCCCTCTTTCTCAGGCTCATCACGTATCTAGTCGCTACACCAGGGCTCTTTAACCCTTTAATTCTGGACAATGAATAGCGTCCTATGCCGAAAGTGCTCCACAATGGTGACCTGTCCTCTCCATAGGAAGTGGCGCAAGGCAGAAAATAGAAGTGGACTATTTTATTGTCAAATAACACTGGACATATAAAGATGGGTATAATGTGCACTTTGAACGTTTTTTAGGCAGATGCATTTTAAGAAGCATTCTCCCATAATGCAATCTTGAATGGTTGTTTAAGGTTCAATGAATGGACGTGTTTAGTTCTGTATGTGTTGTGACAATGTTTTCTTAGGGGTGTAGTGTCACAGAAAATTCCACATTTTATCTTTAATCCTGATTGATTTTTTAAAAAAAATGTAAAAGTAAAAGTAAGCCAATTTATGTTTTCAAAAATAGGTACCATATATATTCTAAATGTACAGTACATGCAGTCCTGTTTTTTTTTTTTCAATAAACCTTTTATTAAACATGCAGTTCTGCTGTTAGAGTTCCTCTAAACAAAGCAATACACGGGTCAGTATTTTCATTTGATCGTCTGAAATCGAGTATCAAACTACTTGTTCAATTGATAAAAAATTATTGATATCGATCAAAAAATCAATCTAGTTATCGCACATGTTGATAAATTGTGATCAAATTGGTAACCATCGAATGCATAATGAACATATAAAATAATTTCATTTGATAATTTTTGATCAATCTTATAAAATAATAATAGTAATAAAAATCGTACAATAGTTAGTTTGATTACATACGATTGAGTTTTTATTTGACATCGTGTTCAGTCGAACAAAAATCCTTCAATATATGTAAGATAAAGATCAAATTATCAAATATCCTGATCGAATCGATGGTTGATTGTGTAAAAATCTAAAGGTATGGCTAGCTTTACACGCTAAAACACTGGCTAGGAATTAAAGATTCGACTCTTTTAATCCCAAATAAAAGAGGGGTCTCACTCTTTCCTATATTATCCAAACTGAGAAATGTTTTGGCTGGGGGTACATTAGTGAATCCAATCTTTCACATCGCTGTTGTGTTTTTTGCTCCATAACATCTACAAAACACATGATGACATGTCAGCCCCCATCATAAAACAAGTTTGACAAAAAAATAATGAACTGCCAAAGTTGTCTCCTATATAGCAGCTGTGGTTAACTTTGCATTTAGTCTAAGAAGCAATAAAACAGATGCTGGTGTTGGAGTATTTCTGGCCATGCATCAGACCGGTAACTGCAAAACGCTGGCAAGAAAATGAATGAGGCAGATGATATTAAATAGGTCACAAAACAGCTGAATGTTCAAAACTACAGACCTATTTTACTAAATCAGCATGGGAGGCGGAGGGGAAGAAATATCAAATTGTTATTACAAATATATATATTCTAAGGATCTATATTCACATTTACTTTCAGATAGTTAAACATTTCTTATATTGCTGTATATAATGTTATTACTTATTAGGCCTATATGTGCCTACATGATTCTATTCTAGAAGTGGCTATACACTAAGGCTGCTGTGAGCTCTAATCATTTTCTATTTCATGCCATAGCTCATTAGCAGTCTCTAGATTGCATATGTGAAAAAATGTAAAAATTGACTTTACCTTCAATGGAGTGATCTATATTGTCTAAAAGGGCACAAATTATCCTTTCCTGAATGTCTGATATTATATTTCATTTCTACTGGGGGATGAATTTGCTTTCTACACATAAAAAACAGCAGCACAGCTTGTTTGGGCTTATAAAATATTTCAGAACTGATTTCTTGCTTTCTTAAAAAAAAAAAAAAAAAA
>CM070032.1:143320041-143346397 GCA_036250615.1 Ptychadena robeensis | reverse complement strand
CCCCCCCGCTAACAAGTCTTCGCCCGGGATCTTCTTAGAACAGGAAGAGGAGGAAAGGCGAGTGACTTGCTCAGGTGCCGTCTGGGTCACTGATTGGCTTTCACGTACACCAATCAGCAGGCTCAGCCGGAGCAGACAGGAAGTGCCTATGCTTCCACTATTCCACCAACGAACGCAAGATGATTGTATCATGTGGCACATAACCTTTGTTGATATCTATGACACAAAATGTGCATTACCATACTACAGTGTTCCCTAATGCTTCAAGTATCAATGAAAACAAATTTGGTTATTTAAAAATGAAAAATAATGTCTTCTAGTTCTTCCTGCCATCATTTATACAAGTCTGTATATATTAAAATTGTTATGTGCTGCCCTTTAGTGATTCTGTATCAATTCAGTTGTAAAATCTAGAGAACGACTTATTTACTTACTTTTTCTAGGACTCCAGGGACATCAAAGAAGAGACAGGCAGCTCCTTTAAAAGGGAAGCAAAGCACAAATGCTGCCCTAGAACTTGCTAATAATAGCTGTGACCCAAAGAACAAAAAAGAAAACATTAACAAGAGAATTTTACTCTACTTCAAAGGTTAACAATACATAAGATAAATATGACAGATATGGTGACCTTATGTACATAAACATTTAAATAAAATTATATCATAAAATCCAAAAACCGATGCATCAGGAAATGACTGGAAAAGTTTTTTAAAACTTCTGTTATACAAACTTTTGTAAAGTCTAAAACAGCCAGCATACTTTATCGCCCCAAAATTATATCTTTGTTACTATTGATGGTAAGAGAGTAATTTTTGCACTTATAAATAGACTGTGATGAACAGAGAAAATCACACACATTTACCATTATGTCATTAGAAATGAAAAGTTTTTTTTTTTGCCATACAGACATAACAAGTAACAACCAAGTTTGATATAATACCCAATACCCTGATTCTCTGAAACTTTAAAATTCAGCTCACCAATAAGAGCTTATGTCACAGATGGGTTAATGAGTACTGTGGGAGAAAAGTGCAAATACTATAATCCAGCAGTTGGAAGACAAGCTACAACCAATACAACCTCAACATCAAGCCTAATTACATTTTACTGGTGCCATCGGTGACTGTCGGTCTGAATTTAGAGTAGGTGAAGCTGGGCATAGATTTGCAGCCGATTCTGCAGCTAAATTGGCTGCAAATCTAATGCCTAAAGGCCCCCATACACGGGTCGGATTCCGACCGGATTCCGGCACAATCGATTCCGGGCGCGTGCACGTGAATCGATCGTGCCGGAATCGTGTGCAGCCCACCTTGTCCGATCGATCGCATCCGATTGATCAGGGGCTCAGAATCGGATCCGACAGAGAACCAACATGTTGGTCTTTTTGATCCGATTCTGCACACATCAGGGGGAGTTGCCATTTGTGAGGTGGAGTCGGAGATGGAATCGGACACGGAATCGTCCCGGAATCCGTTGGACAAGGTGGTATGCTGCGATCAGATTCTCTTAATTGGCCGATCGATCACACCTCCGATTCCCGGCAGAATCGTCGGAATCGATCGGATGGGTGATCGAGCGGCCATGGAATCCGACTGTGTATGGCTGGCTTAACAGCAAAATTCGGCTGGTCGGGCTAATCGGGCTAAGAATTTACGGACATGTACATAAATTTTAGACCGATCCCATGCAAAGTAAGTGCCAGCACACAAAGGGTAAATTTTATGTTCAATTTTGATCAAATCACGTGAAAAGGAATTGATTTTCAACAACTGACCTAAACAATTGATAATTTAAGTCGATTGAACCAAAAACATAAATTGTGTATGTCACACTAGAACTGAAAAGGAACTTCTCCAAACTGCTTTCATAAAACTACATGCTCACAGAGGCTTCTCTCAAAGTACCTGTAAATGGAATGCAAATGTAAGAAATGGACCATGGTCTGGCAAATCCCACATTGGATTAGAAACTGGTGGGCATATGTCATCTACCTAGGGAATGGGCTGCAAAAACAAGCCTGTACCATGAAGTACTAACTTACATAGATGGTACCAGATAACCCAGGAGGATAGAGGTCATGTGCAGTTTTTTTCTTCATTTACAGATGCCATGACATTAAAAAATACAAATTATTAGGCAAGTGGTATTTTTGAGGAATAATTTTATTATTGAACAACAAACCATGTTCTCAATGAACCCAAAAAACTATTTATCAAAGTGAATATTTTTGGAAGTTTAGTTTTGGTTTTTTTTAGTTGTTTTTAGGGGTGGGGGATCTGGTGTGTGCAGGTGGACTATTATGGTTATTAATTATAGGGCAACTTAAAAAAAACAAAATTTATACCCATTCAATTATTATTTTACCAGTGAAACCAATATAATTTCAACATTCACAAATATACATTTCGGACATCAAAAACAAACAAAAACAAATCAGTGAGCATATAGACCTTTCTTTGCTAAGGTACATCAAAAAGTGCCTCCAGGATTCTGTCAGTGTTTTGATCTGTTTCACCAATCAACATTGCGTGCAGCAGCAACCACACTTCAGAATGTTCAGGAGGTGTATGTTTTCCTCCTTGTAAATCAAACTTTGATGATGGACCACATGTTCTCAATGGGGTTCAGATCAGGTGAAACAAGGAGGCCAGTCATAGTTTTTTCTTTTATACCCTTTCTGCCAGCCACGCTGTGGAGTACTTGGACGCGTGTGATGGAGCATGTCCTGCATGAAAATATGTTTTTCTTGAAGGATGCAGACTTTTCCACCTGTGGTTGAAGAAGGTGTCTTCCAGAACGGCAGTAGGTGGGAGTTGGCTGGATCCATCCTCAATCCCGAAGGCCCCACAAGCTCATCTTTTGATACCAGCCCAAACCATTCCACTCCACCTTTTGCTGGGTTGAGTCGGACTGGAGCTCTCTGGCCCCTTTACCAATCCAGGCCACGTGCCATCCCATCTGGCCCTCAAGATCACTCTATTTATCAGTCCATTAAAACCTTAGAAAAACCAGTCTTAGATATTTCTTGGGCCAGTCTGACGTTCGCTTGTGTGTCTTGTTCAGGGGGTGTCTTTAGCTTTTTACTGGCAGTCTATGAGTATTGCACACCTTGTGCTTTTGGGCATCCAGTGATGTTGCAGTTCTGAAAATGGCCAAACTGGTGGCAAGTGGCATTTGGCAGTGCCGCTTGACTTTTCTAGTTCATGGGCAGTTATTTTGCGCCTTTGTTCCACACGCTTCTTGCGACCTGTTGATATTTTGAAATGAAAACGTTGATTATTCGATGATCACGCTTCAGAAGCTTTGCAATTTAGAGTGCTGCATCCCTCTGCCAAGATATCAATTTTCTTTTTCTAAGCCTGTAAAGTCTTTTTTGGACCCTTTTGCCAAAGGAAGGACACCTAATTATAGGTGTTGATGGTCATTAGACACACCCCTATCATAGAGTGCACATAACCTAATATGCTTAATTGGTAGTAGGCTTTCATGCCTATACAGACTTTGTGTTGGTATAGTTTATAGAGTATATGTTGTGGTTTAGATGTGTGCTTTTATGTTAGTTATATGGTCGTTGAAATATCTCGGATTATATTTTTTGGAGTTGATAAGTATCTGAATGTTCCTGTGCTAGTGTGATGGGTGCTGTATTTTCTGTTTGCTGTGTTTGGCTTGTTTTTTTAGGTTTGGATGTTGTGTGATGAGATTTTCTTAGATGTATGGATTTGGGTGGATGTATTGTATGTGTTGGTAGGATTCTTCTTGGATTTTTTTGTCGTGAGGTATTCGAGTTATTACGTAGTATTGATGTGTTGGGCGTGTTGAGTGTTAGGTCTTGTGGTAGCATGGATTTAACTGGTCCCCCTGGGGAGGCGAGAGTCTGCGTCTGAAGCTGCCTTGTGATTAGCAAATTCCCTGGGCTGCTCGTTGTGCTTGGAAGTTAAGATTGTGTAGAGGTGTATTTGGATGGGCGTTATTAATTGTGTAGGACGTCATTATTTAGATGATCTTTATGGTGTGTTAAGTGTCATTTTTTGTGTTTTTAAGCTGCTGCTTTTTTGGTTATTCTTGTTGGAGTTATAGTTTAAGGAATATTATGGTGGGGATGCTTGAGTCTCTGTAATATCGGTTGTCATTGTGAGGGGTGTGAGGGTGGATGTGTTTATTCTTGATTAGAATTCGGGATTTGATGCATTGTTTAGTATTGTGGGTTACAAAGTTTAGGTGTTGGGTGGAACTTAATGGCGAGGTTGGCGTGGTTTCATAATTTGTTGGGTTGGGTCTGTAGTTGTATTAGTTGATAGATTTGTGCTATTCTGTTTTAGTCGCTTGTTATAGTGTGGATTTGTGTAGGTGACTGATATGGATCTAGGGTGTGGTTTCTGTGGATTTTTGCGGGTGCTTATTATGGTGCGTGGATAGCTCCAGAGATTGGGGGATGTAATGGGGCTAGTGGCTGCGTTACTGTGGCATGTGTCTGTGGCGTTTTGATGGTGTTGCTGATTATTTGAGGTGTGGTGATTCGCAGTGCTGATGATTGATTGTTAGTCGTGTTAGTGTTGAGCGCTTCTCAGTGGTGTCAGCTTTTTTCGTGGGGTGTATGAATTTTTTGGTCCTTAGATTTGGTAGTTTTTGTATTAGCAGGGGCCTTTGTGTCAATGGTGGTTTTAGGTTGGTTAATCTGGGTATTTAGGGTCTATGGTTGCTACTAAGGCGGTAGGCGTGGCGGGGGGCGTCTGCGATTATATGCTAAGGTGGAGGTGTTGAGTGGTACTGGTGGTACTGTTCAATTTAGGTTGTTTAAGCGTTTAGTGTGGTCATTTTGGTGTAGAGTGTGATGGTAGTTGATGAATTGTTGGGTGGAGCGTCATCTTACGTGGCCTCGCCAAGTTCGGCGACAGCATGGATCGAGTTGGTTCCCGGGTTTTAGCATATTGTTGTGTTGTTTATTGGTCTGATTGTTTTTGGTTTTGGTGGGGGGTGGTTTTTATTGATAAAGCCTTTCGGTGTTATGTTTGTCTTGTTTTCTTGTTTTTGGTGTGGTGCTAGTTTTTGTTTGTTTGTGGTTGTTGTGTCTTTGGTTTTGGAGCTGTAATTTTGTTAGTTTTGATGGATTGTAGTGAAGCGTATTCTTACTCATTATGTCTAGTAGTGAATGTCTTTATGGTTTGCATGTGCTGGTGTTGGATTATGGAGTATTTTGGTAGTTTTCTTTTTTTGCTTTGGATAAGACAACATGCATAAAGCAGGATGAGTGGTTCAAATACTTTGCCTAATAATTCTGCACTCCCTGTATATATATATACCATATATAGCCAAGAAAGTGCTGTCCAGAATATAATAAAGTGGTAACCTTTTGACATTTCTAGTTCAATAATCCTTCCTTACAGAGACCAAAAGCAGTAATATAAGATCCAGAAATGTTCTGTTCACCTGTCTCCACCTGTGACCACCTTCACACAGAGACACAAGACAACACATGTTAAGTCACTAAGGCCATGTCTCCACAAGCTTCAAGCTCTAATCCTCAACAATAAAGCGTGCATTTTTTAAAGCAGCGTTGAAGCAGGGGGAACATGGACCAGTACGGTCCTATTTAAACTTAACCCATCTACTGCTTCAAGGCTGTGCATTCTCAATGGACTACAGGAAGTCTACACAGGGTAACACAGTCGAAAATGAAGCAACATGTAGCAAAGCTGAAGTGTGCACTGCCCTATTGAATTCCATTGAAGCTAGTGTAGACTAAAAGTCCCACTACACATATTGATTCCTGCCCAATTCAATGTACAGTATGCTTGAGAGCAGGGTGGTGACGTCACATTGACATCACCACGCTGCGCTCCAGCGCTTGTCTATTGAACGGTGAATCAATGCGCACCACCCCATCCAAAATAATGAAAATTGAAAAGGGATATACCAACATGTTGGTTCCCTGTTCGATCGAGCTTTCTTCATAACAGTGGCTGCATTCGACTTGCGAACAAGTGATCACAGCAAGCACACAAGGTTATAAATAGTTTGGGAATCGAACTAAAAATCGACCCGTGTATGGGGAGCTAAAGTAAAAACTGGGTCTACACTATGGTTGCCACATAGTGCAGATACCCCCTGCATTCCCCTACAGGAAATTACATGCCAGTCTATACTAAGGGGGCAACGCGGCAGAGTCAATGGATTAACCACACCTGGACAAGGGTTGTAGATCTGACTGCGTCGTGCAGGCACACCAAAGTCAACATTGGCAAAACAACGGGCACGTTATCGGACGTGAGCATGGATGCTCGGCTCATAGAAAGTATAGGATGCGGTATTGCCAACATGGAGAATACTGCAACCTAAACTGAAAGAAAAGGCGAAGACCCAGCTTAAAAGGGAATAAAAGCCTCCAGGGAAAGACCAATCTAAATACCTCTTCATTTCCATTTGTCAATAAGAAATTTGGATGCTATGCAGTTCTCTTCACATTTAAATACCACATCCTTTTTCTACAATGACAATCTGGCCTGGATCACCTTGCACCTTAATTTCGTTTATAAAGCTAAATCAAACATGCACATGGAGCGGAATGTACAATTTTGAGGTTTACCACAGAAGTACACTTTACCTGTAAGCTCAATTATTGGGGAATCCTTCCAAGATAATAAATGGATAACATCATGAAAAGTTACACTAGGAGTCATTAATCAAATAACGAACAAAACAGCAGCAGCTAGAATTAGAATCTTTATTATTCCCCTAAAGATTTTTATTTGTAGAGAACAATGTGTCAGTGCACATTACAGGAACAAACATCAGAGTACAGGAAATACACAGGGTGGGTATGGCCAGCTTCCAGATATACTGTATCTTCTAATTCCTATCCTGATCTGGTTATACAATCTCCACAAACAGTTGTAGGGAATCTACACCATCTTATCTTCCAACACAAAATACACAGGAGAACATTTAAAGAACAAAATAAAACATTACAAACATTTTCAACTTCTGAATTCTTACCTACACACTACTTGTAAGAAAGCACACAAAACAAAGCTGGATTCAGTAGCATCTAGTCACATTTAGCTGGATTTAATGATTTAGACGCTGAAGACGTTTCACCACTAATCTAAGCAGTATCATTCGTTTTAGTAAGTGATCCGAGGCCTGTCTCACAGCCATCTTTTTTATGTTCATAAGGTAACAAATGAACAGCATATCTAAAAAGGTAACACTATATCCAGTGGGGTTGTTTAAGTGACAATGTATGTCAAGCAAACCAGGCCTGAAACATTCTTTAGCATTTGTGACTTTCATAAGGCTCAATGACCCTAAACATGCTCTTGTTGAACACTACCAATTTCAAATACGATAACATCGACAACCATATGTGGTAGTATGGTGGCATACCCAGTGTCTCCCATTCTAACTCATTTAGATAAGCTAGAGAGGAAAACCTAAACTGATTTCAAGTATCTGGGCAAGAAATGGCAGAAGACCAAAGCATCTGAACACCAATTCAGTTAATAAAAAGCATCATGCCAAGGCAATAAGTGTGTTGTTTACAATGAGTTCTTATTTACATCTCAAAGATTTGAAGGATAAATCCGACAGGTGTCCGACCAAATATTTTTGGCCCCTGGTAGATGTGGAACCTTGTCCGTAGCCCCATACCTGTTACACTCACTGCACTACTGTACTCTCGCTCCAGGAGTAGAGAACTATAAATGCGGTTGCTCAGGGGTGAGCTTTAGCGACATCACAGTTACCCAGTGACTGCCCACAGCATGCTGGGATTTGTAGTTCTCTAAGAAACTCATTGAGTATAACAGACAGGGGGGCTGTGGAGAAGGCAGATCAGAGGAAGGAGAAATGGTGAGTTTGGAAACAAGAAGCAAAGCAACACTAATGTGTCTGTAAGTACGCATCTATTGCTTGGCATGTGTTGGCTCTCCATTTTTTTTAAATACTGCGTATTTGAGTTTGATGCCTCTGCTCTATGTGCTTTTCAACCCCCATACACAGAAAAATAAACTAGGGTCATAAGAAAAGTGCAACACAGTGCTAAAGCTAGTCATAAGTAATTAGGGACAGACTCCAGAAAAATTAAAGTTAGTGGCCACCCATACAGGGCTGTGTACAAAGCCCTGCATTTGTATTTTAAGTCACAACTTTTAAACACAAGGGCAATAACCTGGTAAATCCAGCCCAGTGCAATGACTGGTGCATATCTGCTCTGAAAAGCTAAAAACAACATCATATGGCTAAAAACAACATCATAATTTATTGTCTAAGCCAGAACTTCAGAGAGTTTCTACATCTTGAGGAGGGATAATCCATTAGGCCAGGAAAGCGCAAACTTTGTCCAAACATACCAAGTGGGCCTAAAGAGGGATCAATGGATTCCATCTTCACAAGACTGGAAGAACCATCTGTTCCACAGCACATATTTCATTGGGCTGTCGTGACTTTAGGAAGGGCACTTATATACTTCCAATTATGTTCTCGAATAATCTCTGGCTCTGCAAATTTCAGGACTGGATTGCTAACATGGGTATAACAGGGTACTTTCCTGGTACTCATGTAAATGGAGTAGGCCACTTGGATGGGTGGTGAAACATCTTCTACACTACAAACACAGGTTCACAGGTAAATGTGACTAAGCATTACCAACTTTATCATGGCCTGGATACATTAAACTACACATTGACTAATGTGCTCCTTTGTCTAGTTAACCTGTAAACCATTGGTGTGCTTCTAATCCTTGGCTTTATTGCTATATGTTTGACAATACATCAACCGAAGCTACATTTCGCGAAAGCCAAGTTATTTAGCATAGCCCTGAGAATGTTTTTTGTGTTTCATGATGAAAGGCTTAAATTAAAGTCGGAATAAAGTATTCAGTGAATATATTTCACTAAAATCATTGTCATATACATATACTTTAGTCAGTTATACATAGTATGTGTGCTTTTGCCAGAAAAAAAAACACATTTGTCCATCTGTGAAGGTACAGGAAATACATTTGCATAAATTAAGTAGCTAACACAGCAGTTTTCATTTTTATTTTTGTTACAATACGGGCTCATTCTGCCAGAAAGTTATTTTCAGTGTCTACCTACAATAAATTACATTTGGTTCTTAAGTCAGTGGTTCCCAAACTTTCCTTGCAGGGCCCCCTTTTCTATTAAGGAACATCTTCGAGCCCCCCCCCCCCCCCCCCCCCCCCCCATTCAAACACAGGTACAAAATGAGGGCTCATGCCTCCCTGGAATACTTTCATGCTGTCCCTTAGTTTGGAAACCACTGTCTTAAGTTAAGATACACTTTGAAACATCCTGCAAGAAACAAGAAAGTTGGTTTGCTAAATCTGCAAGAAAAGTGTGTTTGTTGCCCTATTGAACGTCGTGACCCGGACTCAAATCAAAATGTGGACATTTATTGAAGAAGCGCCAGGGCCACTAGGGCGCACTGAGCAGGTAGTAAGAAGTTTATTGCAGTTTATATATAGCATTGCCATAAAGATTTTATCACCAGAGAGCAACAGCATAAACAAAAAAAAAACAAAAAAAATCACCCGAGAATAGCTGCTGCTTAACTTAAGCAGTCTTATAGTAAAGATTATTGAAAGTTATTAACTTTTATATTTTCTTAATGTATCCTACCATCTCTGATGCAGAAGTAAGCAAATAAAATGTACAATTGGCAACATCTAGGTTTGGCTTTAATATGCAGTGTTCTCCCCAAAGCAGATTGGCCGGGCGGCCCGCCCGGGAGATTTTGGTCCCCGCCCGGCACACAGCGAGCAGCGAGCAGCCTGACAGGCGGCGCCTCCCATTCTTCAGGAGCGCGCCACAGCCACTGAAAGACTCCGGCCCGCGGCATACTACCGGGGCCGCGGGCCGGAGTCTTTCAGTGGCTGCGGCGCGCTCCTGAAGAATGGGGAGGCGCCGCCTGTCAGAGGACTTGTGTGCTGCCGCTGGCCGGCAGCCTATCAGAGAGGCCGCCGGACCGGCGCAGGCGGCGCGATGACGTCATCGCGTCGCCCGGCTGAAAAAAAAATCTGGGGAGAACGCTGAATATGTGTATATATATATATAAAAAGAAACACAAAACACATGCACGGAAGACAGCATGCACACAGGGAGAAAAGGTCTTGTGCTTCTATCTTTTTTTTTTTCGCTGACCAGTGTACACGCTTTGGTGGGCAGGAGAGGGAAAGGGAGAGTGAGGGTAGGGTATTTTCATGATACGGGAACAAATATACAATTAAAAAAATTAGGAAAATATTGGCAGTATTTGGAGGGGGGTGGCCAAACATAATCTGCTGTTCCCTTCCCTCCTTCCAATCAAAAAGACTGCATGCAGCCAGGCAGCATGCACAGGCATTGGCCATCTGTCCAACTTGGTAATGCTGCACAGTAACAATTGCAAATAAAACAGTATAGCTTGCATTGAGGATTTTTTGAAAATGAAAGCCTTCTGCTATGACATACACCTTTAGAATCGCGGGTGATTGTCTTAAGCTAGCCATACACGGTTCGATTGACTGTCCATTCGATGTAATTCAAGCGATTATTTTGGTCGGTCGATTGAAAAATTAATCATGTCCACATTGAGCGATAATTTTAATTCGATTTAAATTGTCAATTTGCTTGATCAAAATTTGATCGGATCCAGTTGGAAAATTGTAATTGATTGCTACCACATCAAGTGTAAATTAAATACTATTCCTTCCTTCCCCAACCAACTGCGATTAGATCCAATCAATTAGCATATTGTTCTCTTTACTGGTCGGCAGAATAGGATGTTTGTATGTATGTTTTTTTTGGCTTTAGTCAGACCACTATGATGACTCCGCATAGGTTAGGTTATCTTGAGGCTGCTGTTGCAGTAATGGAAATGTTTACCCATGAAAAAAAAGTTGTCATAATAGGTAGTGTGGTTGAATGTGATCGTAGTGAAAGTATGATGCAGCGGAGACTGCATAGAGAGACTACATACTCCTGCCCAAGTAATAAACCCTGATCCGTTCAGTCAGCACTGACTGTAGTCAGACCACTATGATTGCTTTACATAGGTAAGGTTATCTTGAGGCTGTTGTTGCAGTAATGGAAATGATTACACTCAATGTGGTGTGTCATTCAATTCAATTACAATCAATATGCGATTGAATGGTTGAATACTTTGATCGAATTGATGATTGATTTGTTGCAAATTGAACCATGTATGGTTACCTTTAGTGGAAACATGCCCTTAGATCTCTGTCAGATATCCTTTAGATCTACCAACAACTATGTAGTGCCGGATCCTCTGCGATTGAACACAGGTAGACTTGATTGTTTAGAAAGTCTCATATTACACGGTTTTGGTAAAACAGAAGAAGATCTAAAGGAAATCTGACAGAAAAATCTAAAAAGGGGTATGGGGACCCTTAGATTTATTATAAAATATTGTAGGTTTTAATCTCTTTGTCTTAAAAGAATGTCAGTATTGACTGGGCTAAAAGTAAATAGAAGGATTCTGAGCTGCCACTAGAAGAGGATCACAGACACAGTTTTACTTCAACCCTTTATATAAGTTGTGCAGCTTTCACATCAAGCCAAATATACTTTCTAGCACTGAATAAGGATATTTCATGCAGATCTCTCACAACATACATTAAAAATGATTCATTATACTATAGGTTGCCAGAGGATGGGGATAATGTAACAGAAGTGTAGTCTTGTAAGGAATGAGTTTAGCAGTAAAGCATCAATTCAGAGTAGTTAAACAAATGTAACAAAATTATGATAAAATGAATACAAAACTATGAATATAAAATGTACAAATAGCTAACTTAAGTCAAAAAGTTAAAACTGACACATGGCCAAGTAATAATTGTATACAGTGTGTATAGTGGACTTGGGGAAAGGAATCATTGTACTGCATGCTTTAAAAGTAGATGAGATGCAGTATATTGCAACAGCAGCACCCTGGCTTCTACCATTACTGGAACATGCACTATGCACCCTCTGAGTGGATAAGCCTTCTACAGACTAGAGAAAAACATTACAAAGAACACTCTCTATGCTTTAACATACCTGCTAAACATGCATAGAAGTGATAAGTGGAATAGCAGAATAGTCATAGTTTCAGCCTACAGAAAAATGTGTAAACGGAGAGGAAGCTGCAGTGCTTTTGATTCCCTGCCCTGAGTGTGGAAGAAGTGTTGTACTATCACAGTACCTAATGTCAGTTAGTTTTGGATGTTTATGGTTCTCCAGTTAGAGCTATTCATCGTGGGCCACATCTCTGTGTGATCAATATTTCCCTAACATTACAATACGTAGGGAATAGATGTCTGAATGTATTATAATACAACTAGCATCCTGCTTGTACAGACATGTATTTGTATTTATACATAATCCTTATAGGTAAATTAGTGGTAAACCACTAGAAAAAGAATAGGCTTCTTGGAGTTGCCCAAATGATGATAAAAAAAATGTCCTTTATTTGCTAAAAAGAAGTATTTTCTATATACATCAACGCATAAAATAACGCGTTTCGAAACACTCTTATTTTATGTGTTGATGTATTTAGAAAATACCTCTTTTAAGCAAATAAAGGAAATTTATCATCATTTGTTTTATTGATTGAACAGAGAAAATTGACCTGTGTAGGGCCACCTTAAAACGAATTTCCCTATGGTCATACCTACTTACATTTTGTCAGTTTTTAAAGGCTTTTTTTTTACCAAATTATGGTATAAGCAGTACTGCTATACATTTTGCTTTAGGAAGCTACACATTCGGCAGCTCTGGTATCTGATCTCTCTCCTTGTCATGGGTGAAGCTACAGAATTCTTTACTGCTAAAGTCTAGAGAGGGACAATATTTTTTACAGAACAGATAATTATCTAAATAAATAAAAAACACAGTAACACCAACTATTCCAGTTATATAGATGGTTGCCAAAATGTATAAAACAGCAACTGTAAAACAAAGAAAAACTATGCTGTTTTATTACCTGGAAAAAAGTGCATTAGACATTAGACTTTCATTGAGACTCATTTGGAAGTGAGGCCTTGACTTCATGCAAGGAATGGACAAAGGATTCTGGCATCAAAACATAAAAAACAGCAATAAAATCTACAGGTATGTATCCTAGTATGAAACAGACTAGCTAAATGAGAAATAACATCTGAACATTGAATCAGACAAAATAACATCATGGAAGAAAGTTTTTGTTTCCCCATTAAAGCGCTTTTCTGGTAAGCCATACTGCATGTCCATGGCAAAAAGCATGAAACAATGTGACAGGACTCCACATGCTAGCGCCAGGGTGGAGCTACAGTTACTGCACACTGTCCTTCTACTGGCTGAATGGGTGATCATGGGAGTCGGGCTCATTGCAGACACATTCTGGTACTATGTCTCACCACTGCTGCCAGCTAAAATCATCGTTGCTTCCAAACACTAAGAAAAAACCTAGAATGGTTGAAAAGATGACTGCGTTTCCTGTGAGGACCAGTGCACACGCACCCCATTCAATCTATGAAGGATAGAAAAGGATACAGAATTAGAAAATGAGAAAACAAATACATAAATTAAAATATTGGGTTAACTGCTAAAACAAAAAACATGCATGGCACTTTCAAAGCTTCATCTTCCCACCATGATCCTTCAATTTGGGTTTGAATTGAACGCAGGAATTTTGGAGCAGCACAAGCCCTCCACAGAAGTCAATTGGCAATGACACCACTGTATTAACAGGCGGTCCACAGCTTTAACTCCTTTCTAGCCTCAATTGCATTTTGTCACATAGACAGTAACGTGATGGAGGCTTGGCATATGATGCACTGAATTATACCCAATGTGCCCAGACGCATAGGTACACATAATCCCTTTGATTAAAAGGGGCTGCGATACAAGCTACACTTTGTAGCATGGCTAAGAAGGATAATGGGGAGGGGGGTTGCGCTCATTGGATGCACTGACATCAGTGCATCCAAGTGCATAGTGTAGTCATAGCCTAAGCCTTTAAAAAGCTTGGTTAGACAGTCAACCCAAAGCCTCCCCTATAGTACCAAATCCATTACCACCTCTTTCTGCCCCTTGCACATTTATTTTGCTCAATCTCAACCATCACAGTAAAGATAGGGTGCAGGAGGTTGTTTCAAATTGGTGCCAGAGGAATGGGGGGGGGGGGTATTGCAATGCAATGGGAAATCTTGCTTCCTAGTTTACTTGAAGCCAACAGACCTCCTAATTCTCACAATGCCCCACTACATTCCTTATGGCATTATCCAACCCATCTTCACATTGTGTAGGCTGTATAACAACTCCCTGCAAAATATCCATACTCCTTTTCTGCATGTACCTTTATCCTGCAAGAACACACCTGTGCCGGAGCTTTCCACTGTCTTAGTGGACCAACTAGCAAATACTGCAAGACAACCCTCCTGCATAGAAAATCATCCTTAAGATTTGAGCTACTCAGTGTTTAGTAATTTGCAAAGAGTTAAAAGAGTTAAGGAAAGTAATTAAATGTATACTTAAATGCAGAATTTGTATTTTTTTCTGGAGACTGTATAGTGATTATGGGGCATTTATGGGGTGTTAGCGCCTCTGTCAGGTTTGTATAATTGCTGTTTTAGTTTTTTTTTGTACGGTCATTGGATACAGGTGTCCTTACCAGAAATACTACCTATTTTGGTTGAACATTTTAGCAATTCAAAAGGTTGCCTGTAATTTAGTGGATCTTCTTATTTTAGCTAATACGTAAGTGGAGTGGAGCCAAACAGTGGAGAGGAGTTCTGCCAGGTTTACCTTTCATGTTCCCCTTGGGCAGAAATGAATGGAAATCAGCACACAAAATAATAAAGCTTTTAGCACATTTCTATTCTGCTAAAATTTGACTCACCACTGCTGCTCGAGCAAATACAATTGGCAGTCCAAATGCAGAGACAACTATTCCTGTTGTAAGAAATATGGCCAGTTCCTTGCAGGCATTACTGGCAGCATCTGTATCATCTACTGCTCTTCTTGCAATGCAGTGTGGAATAGGAGCCAATATGTAGAAAAACAGCACAAACAACGGCCAATACATACTATATAAAATAAAGAAATGAAATATTAGAAAAGAAACATCAGTCCCAAGGTATATCCATTTGCTTTCATATCAATATAATATACATTGAATGAAAAAATATATACTTGTACTAGGGCATTTGCGATCTTGTAGACAGCTCCTGAGAGGAGACAACTAGTGTGCCAGAATATTCCCCTGTGCAGCCCGAGGCACAGACTGTGTATTAGCATCTATGCAGCCTCAGTCTCTGTTTGGTGGGGACAGTATGGGAGGGGAGGTGGCTTTTTCAGCTTGGGGTGGCATTAGTATTTCCAAACTGTAAAATGTATAAAAATGTGGGCCTTTATACTAGAGATGGTGTCATTTCATTTTGAATATTACACTATCTGACTTTGTGAGTTAAATTAATTGATGTACCTACTTTGGTATAGAAATTTGGATCTCAATGTTTAACCCACTTAGTGGTCTGGCCATACTGCGCCGTTTTACAATGTACTTTGCTCTAAATTTTGGCCCTGCCCCCCTCTGTCCACGTTGCCAGCGTCATTGATGAAAAAGTGGGCTGGAAGAGCGACGCCCCTACATTTAGATGGAGGTCTATGGTGCCCCTTTGCCATCACTGTGATGCAAAAGGGGTGGTCCCGGCAACCCAGAAATGCTGCAGCTATATAGAGAATCGCAGCAGCTTTCCGTGGATGTGAGGCTGTCATGCGATCTCTGCTCGTCTGGAGTTTATCAAACAAACTCAGGATGAACTGGGTTGGTCATGACCACTAGGGAGGTTAATATAACATTTCCATCATTCTGATAATGTGCCTGTTCACATCAAGTAACAACTACCAGCTAAGAATCAGAATACTTACTTATAATCTGGCAATGCACAGCCGAGCATGAGGAACATCAGGCCTATTGCTCCTCCAAAGGAGAGGCTGACCAGGGCTAAAAATACAAAAAAATACAAATGCTATGTATTAAAGAGATAAAATGAAAACAATTAGGTGCACACTAAGTTAGAGGGTCCTTTAACTTCTGTATTTAAAAATTCAGTAATTGATTCATTCATTTGAATGTGTTACATTTTAGAATTCTTAAGGAGGAACAAAAAAAACTAAAAACAGAAAATTTTGTATTTAGGATTTCTTCTTCTGAACCAATGACAGGCTTACACCTTTCTCTTAAATCATCTTTCACTGTGCTAGTCTCCTGGATGTAGACATAAATGTAAGCAAATCTCATATATTCAGAAACCAGCTCCCACGGTTCATGCATTTCTTGGGACGCTTTCCCACTATATGCAGTGTGCATTGTACACCCATAGAAAACCTGTGTCATGTGCTGTATGCAGTTTGGCTGAGCTGCATTTGTGGTTCCAATACATCCACATGTGCATCCAAAGACTGGCCAATGTGCACTGCAGAATAGGTTGCCAACAGCTCAACACCGTGCACATAGGCTAAAACATCTTTAGTATGCCTACGCAACAGTCCTGTAATGTCGGTAAGGACGCACAGGTCCTGCCCTTAGCCAGTCAGATCGAAGAGAAAAACGCTGGCCCCTGGGGGAAGGGAAGTAGAAAGTAAGGAGGATAAAGTATTTTAGTATATTAATCAGGAGGAAAAAGAGAAACCAAGAAAACACAATTTTAGAATTAAACAATGCAAATATTATTGCTGAATAGTCTATAGCAGAAATATAAATGTTGTTCTGGTTCTTATGGAATATACAGGTAGGAGAGGAGAAAAACATATTCCTAAACACTATTTATACAACATAAACAACTATGTAAAGTATTGTGTAACCTGTATAACAAGCCACAAATACAAAATAAAAGTAGATTATGTACTAAAAACAACTCTTACCGCAATTATCCTGTCTAATTTCCATTGCTTAATGCTGCATGAAATGTAGATGCGGCATATAGTGACCCCAGTGACACTGGCTGTGTGCAGTTATATGAATGTAACTGGCCAGTTCCACAGTGTAAGATCATCTAAAAGGTTACTAGTCACCGACAAGAACAAGGGAGACCGAGTGTGGAAAGGAGTCAGCAGACAGTCATCTGACTGCAATAATCCCCAAGGGTGTTACTGACTCCCTACATACACCCTGATCAAGGCAGAATAATCCAGCGTTTCATCAAATTCCCTCCCACAACAGACTACATCTCCTCCTCTGATTCCACACTAATTATGTGTCTTGTTGTAACGTGCACCCACTAATCAGCTTTATAAAATACTACACACACTTTCCCAGTATAAACACATCATTACATCAACGGCAGCATTACCACTAAAATCCTGACGCACGCTCTCATCATTTCTCACCTGAACTACGGAAGCATCCTCCTATCTGGTCTCCCTCTAACTAGTCACCTCTTCAGTCCATCATGAATGGTTTTGATATACTCATTTACTCCTCTAACCGCGCCTCATCTGCTGCGCCTCTCTGCAAATCTCTACACTGGCTTCCAATTGTCCAGAAAATCAAATTCATCAAAGTTCTGTTCCTCGCTTTTAAATCCCTCCACACCTCCTGTCCCACTTATATTTCTAACCTGGTACATAAATATACCCCACTCCTGAAGGGACCTACTCATGACATCCCTACTCATAACATCATCACATGCGCAGCTTCAAGACTTCTGCAGCCCTTTAGAACAGTGGTTCTCAACCTTTTTAGATCTGTGATCTCAGAAGTGACTTCGTCAAGTGTCACTTCCTGTATTTGGAACGTGAAAGTGCTGATGTGCAGTGTCACTTCCACATTCCAAATACTGGAAGTGGCACTCCGCCACATCACTTCCAGCACGATCAGATCAGTAACGTCCCCTCCCTTATAATTTCCCACCCTGCACATCATTTGCATAAGTGTTAGAAGGGGCATTTCTCTCCCTTTTAACTTCCAATTCCACCTGTGGCACCAGAGTGAATGATGCATAGGACGTATATCAGTTAGAAAACAAAAGTGTAAATCACATGCGTTAGGACAGTTAGGCTATGTTTCCACAGCATCCATGAGTCCGCCAAGGTCCCTCGATCTAAGGGCAACCACGGCATTTTGTCACCAGTTCACAGATGGCTGTGTTCATGTTGGTATAACCCCGATGGCACACAGAGAATGAATGGGTGGGTTTTGACCGCGTCCATTCATGTCTATGGGTGAGATCGGCCACTGCCGTCCATGGTCAAAACACATCATGGTTGGACAAAAAAATTGCAGTGGAAACCTAGCCTTAGGCTATAGCTCCACTTGCACTAAAATCCCTGCATTGAACGCAGGGATTTTAGTGCAGTGCACAAGCTGCCCATTGACAGCAATGGGGCTATGACAGGATTGTCTACACAGCCCCACATCCGTCGGTCCGAGCCTCCATCATGCTAATGTCGATGCGGAGCCAAGCCCTTAGGAACCCTTACATTGTAAGCTGCCCTTGTGCTCTACCTTATGCCGTTAAGAAAGCCTCATGTCTCTATGAGAACTGCAGCTTACACAAGGCTACATGTGACTGGCCTGGTACTGTCACATGGCTCTCCATACCCTGAAGTACAGTATTTCATTCAGCTCCTGGGCAGGGAAATGTCTGTCCTTGAGGACCACATAATCTGCTTTGTCCAGAATGACTTCCTAGCAAAGTACAGGCACACACTGGGTGTCAGCGTACAGTAGCATAGGAGTCCTATGTCTGTGTGTAGGTCGTCTATTACCTTTTATTCCCGCCATTGAGGACAGTATGTGTGAGCGGTGCAGAGTTCTCCTGACTGGCGGTGCCCCGTGTCCTCCTCCTCAGCTCTCACACATAAGTATCTTCTACACACACTACAATGGCCAACTCCACGCCTATTATCGGCTTCCCAGCCTGTGTTGACAAGGACCACACCACTTCCGCCGGAAAGTCTGCAATTCCTCCCTCTGAACCCGAACTTCCTGCTCTCACATAGCTTTATTAACAATATGTTCAGGGACAAGCTGTCAGATAAATCTCCGCCCATCTTTTCGCTAAGCCAATAGCTGCAGGACAAGTACAAGGAAGGGGAAGTGTAGAGGCTATATGATGAAACTTAGTGTAATGCGACATCAATAATAACATCGGCTGGGTACTGTGTCTGAGGGTTCAACAAGGAAATCGGTGGAAATCGCATCGTCCTGATATCGTCTGATGATGAAGATGCCGTCTGTGGCTGTTGGATCCGTCCTGTGTCTGCTGGCCGTGCTGCAGCTGTACGGAGTCCAGGGCTGGAGCCATCATGGTAATGTTCGGGGGGTTCATGACTATAGGGTATGTAGCCATTGATGGCCATGATCCTGGTTGCCTCTGGTATGAACATGCAGGTAGTGAAGTCTAAAATCCTTGTCATCATGATCAGTGACACTAATCATGGATCCCAATGACAGATCCACAGCCTGGAACTTGTATACCAAGTAAGCTATGGTAGATCCCAATACATGTTCCTTATGTCTGGTCCTTTGATAAGATTTCCCCCCACTTCCTATCCCTGTGACCCAAAAGAAATCTAGAGGAAATCTCTACAGAGTGAGGGGTATTCCACGAAATCACCTTTAGTTGTGAGGACACAGAAATATTGGATTTCCTCACACTTATTTTCTCACCAGTGCACATAGAGGATAAATCTGTTCATGATAGAGAATCTCTAAACTATGGACAACTGAAAATCCTTTACCAAGAGATACACATCAGCAGTAGAGAATATCCGAGATCAGGACAGCATGGTATACTCTTGTAGTATTTTATATTATTATATTTAAGTGGCCATACACCTTTAGATCTCTCTGTCAGATATCCTTGAAGCTGGGCATAGATGGGCCGATTCCTGCCCGATTAGACAGCCAATCGGATGCCATGCGCGTTCCCGCATCCTATTGGCGTTCGGGTCGGCAGGGAATTGGGTGTGCCAACTGGTTATATTGACCAAAAATCTGCCGCAATTTGGACCGCACAGTGATCCGACATGACAGATAATTTAGATTAGTTCCCATTAGTTCGGATGGGGACGGCAGTCTCCAGCTGAACTAATGGCCGGCACACAAAGGGTGCCCGGCCGATTCTCGGCACTAGTGGCCGTGCGTGATGACGTCATCACGCCGACTGGGCCGGCTCGGCAGTCGATGGGAAATCGTCCCGTCTATGCCCAGCTTTAGATCTCCCAACAACTATGTAGTCCTCTGCGATTGAACACAGGTAGACTTGATGGTTTAGAAAGTCCCTCATATTATAAGGTTTTGGTAAAACAAAATGAGATCTAAAGGAAATCTGACAGAGAAATCTAAAGGTGTATGGGGACCCTTAAGCAGGGTACAGATCGATGGCCGTTTCGAGGACCATGCCCGCTCATGGCCATCTATCTGGCCCATATAATATGCCCCCATCGCTGTTTTTGAGCGGGCTCATGCACTTACACGCTGACACCAACTCCAGAGGGCAGAGAAGGGATGAAGACCTGGGTAATAAACGGTACAAGTGTTGCTACCGAGCTGCTGGAACCTGTGGACAGAGTGCTGTGGACTCTCTCCGAGATGCAGTACTGAAGGCAGGGTGTCACTCTTGGATAGTGGAGAGTCACCTCCCCCAGGGATACTTGACTGGGGACACCACTGAGGGAAGCTGTCCGAAAATCCGGAAAGCCAAATCAGAAAAAGCCCAGAACATTCTAAGGAACTACTTCTATATTAACTCAGGCAGGGGCTGGCTTAAGGCCTGTAACTGGGCAGATCACAATAGTTAAATTTTGGAGGGAGAGCCAGAGAGCGTGAAAAGCCAATAACCCTGTCATTGCAAGAAGGGTTCCAGCAACTCGTAAACAGCAAGTGTAGCCCTTAAAGGGACATACACCAACTTAAAAAAGAACTATACAGTATATATCACAGTGCATTATATACAGTTTAGTGGCCCTTTTTCGGGTCACCACAGTTATACAATATTAACTTTAAAGAGAACCTGTCACACTCACCTAACACCAGGGCTGACTAGAAAAAAAGGTTTATAGTACCTATAGCATCAAAGCATGAAAGGTTATCTTTCTAAGTACCTGGTGAGGTTCTTTCTGCATCCTGGTTACAGAGTTTAAAAGAAAATTAAATAGGCTGAATGGTCACTTAAGTTACATCCATACTGAACTAATTGTCGTTGTTATACCATGTTTCCCCGAAAATAGGACAGTGTCTTATATAAATTTTTGCTCCCAAAGATGCCCTATGTCTAATTTTCAGGAGATGTCTTATTTTTCAATGATGAAAAATACAGCACTGGGGTATAATGGAGGGGGGTCACTAAAAATGACTTAAGGGGGAATCAAAATGGCACAGGAGACTCAGAGGGAGGGGGGTGATTTACCATTTTAGTAACCCTTTCTGATCCCCCTGTGTCATTTTGATTGCCTCCTCTGATCCCCCCTGTCCATAGTTACAGTACTGTATCTCTGGGGGTGCCTTATTTTTGGGGGGATGCCTTATATTTCAGTGTGAGGCAAAAATGTAAGGGTGTCTTATTTTCGGAGGATGCCCTATTATCAAGGAAACAGGGTATAAGATACAACAAATATATATAACCACTTTTGTTTTTCTTACAGATAAAGTCTTGCTAAAAGAAATCCAGGCGATCACACTGTATGCAGACAGATACACTAATGCACGTCGCTCATCCCCTATTCCACAGCTGAAATGTATTGGGGGCAGTGCTGGCTGTAGTGCTATGATCCCACATGTGGTGCAGTGTCACAACAGGGGATGGGATGGCATCGATGTCCAGGTAGGTGTGTTATATGAAACCCAAACCTCAACTTTAAATTTTATGCAAATCCAAACCCTTTTATTTTAAGGTTAGGGCACAGTGAGGAAGGATTATTAACTTTTGGTATGTGGAACTAAGAAGTGACACTCCCTTTCCAAACCCGTGTTCGATCGATCCACCTCGAAGAAATGTTGATCGAACAGGGAACCAACATGTTGGCAAATCCCTGTGTGATCGTCATTACTCATTACAGGGTCCCCATCCAAGGTATCCACCAGGAATCACATCGCAAAGTGGTGCGCATTGATTCAGCGATCCATTGTGTAATCAGGCAGCGATCAAACGAACCCGTGTATTAAAGCTAGCCATACACGTGTCGATTCTGCGGTCTTTTTTTACACCTACCTTGAATGATCGACCCAAAAATTCCACCGATACAGGGAGATCTGCAGAAGGAAGTGAGAACAGCCGAAACCCAAGACAGGTAATGTGGATCGGGTCCCTGCCAAGGAATGCACTTAGCACAGGGGGACCCAACGGAGCAGAGAACGAAGTGGAGACATAGCCTATAACTGAGTTCTAGTTGTGTGTTGTGCTACACTTCACTTATTCTTCACTGCCTCTCTCCTTTTTGTATATAGCTTGCTCCCTTTCATTTTTTTCCTTTACTCTAAAGATAAAACATTTGGAGTTACTCTATTAATAACTAATACTTGTTCCATTTCTAGTGGGAGTGTAAGGTGGACATGGATAATGCTTATCGATTTGGGAAAGTTGAAGTGAGCTGTGAGGGCTTCGATTACCCTGATGATCCATACGTCCTGCGCGGCTCGTGTGGTTTGGAATACACACTGGAACTTACAGAAGAAGGAAGGAAGAAATCTCAAAACGGCTACAGCTTTAGTGGCTCTGGTTCTGGGTACTCTAAAGGCTGGAATTCACAGTCCTCCTATGATGGGAGTGGAGTAGTAGTTTTTCTGGTACTGCTGGGTCTGGCCTATGGGGTGTACAAGCTGTTCTTGAGTGGTCCTTCAATGCGGGAACAGCAATATCCACCTAGTTATGATGAACATGATTTTCAACGTTACAGCCATGCTAGTGCACCCCCTCCACCACCTGGTTTTAAAACGGACTATACAGGTAATTACAAGTCTTTTATTTATAAATCATGCTCAGGGTAAATACACAGTACTTTATTGGATTACTTTATCTTGAAGTGTGACATGAGCACTGACCAGAGGACTAGGGATAGAGGAAACAATCAGTAGTTGATAGCTAAATCTACAGTCTAATTTTAGAGTTCAGGTCTACGTTAAATCAATAATTACTAAAAAAAATCTTAATTTTTTTTAACTGGATCAACGGATGTTTTATGTTTATAATTACAATATTAATGGATAGGAAATGTTTGACACATCACAGCATAACTGAAAAGCTATAATATGCCTTAAGCCCCCCATACATGCTTAGATTTTCACCCACCATCGTGAGGTCGATCAGGCGAAAAATTTTGTGGGAATCTGAAGCTTAAAGTTGTAATCCGGCCCTCCGTTGGCCACCAAATCGATCTAAGCCAATATGGACCATAATTCTTAGACCGATTTAACTACTTTTGATGTAGACCATCATCCCTGTCCAAAGTAAGTGCCGGTAAGACGGTGCCTAGACAATTCTCAGCAGGAGCGGCCACACTTGATGACATCACCACGCACGGTCGATCTGCTGGGAGATCAGCAGAAATTTGAAACCGGTATGGGGGGCTTCATCCATCCAGGAAAATTACTCTGTTCAGACTAAGATTAAACTTCTTTTTGCACTGAACCCTGCACCAAAAAAGAGTCCAGAATTGAATGTATAGATCATGGTAGAAGCTTTAAAATAAAAGATTTAATAAGTTCTAATAATAAAAAACTTGGGGATCCTGAAGACATTCTTGTGCCGGAAAGTCATGTTGTTTTTATGTCATGCATTTAATTCATTCTGATTCTTCTTTTTGTAAGCAAGATCTGACATTTTCCAACCTGACCAATCAAATCTCATTCTATTTTATGTTCAATATCCGTCACTTTTGGTTGATTTAATAACGAAAGGATTCACATTCCTATAAAATGACTCTAAAACTATTGTTTTTTTAAGTTGATCGAACAGAAAAATTGACCCATGTATGCTCATCTTAACATGTTTATTTACCACCTGTTTTATTTTGTCAAACGATTGTGAAAACCCGTGTTCGATCGATCCCCCTTGAAGAAATGTTGATCGAACAGGGAACCAACATGTTGGCAAATCCCTGTGTGATCGTCATTACTCATTACAGGGTCCCCTTTCAAGGTATCCACCAGGAATCACATCGCAAAGTGGTGCGCATTGATGAGCGATCCATTGTGTCATCAGGCAGCGATCAAACGAACCAGTGTATTAAAGCTAGCCATACACGTGTCGATTTTGCGGTCTTTTTTTACACCTACCTTGAATGATCGACCCAAAAATCAGACAAAAAATAGAGATCTGATAAGCCAATACTTTCCTGTTTGATCTCCATTACTTTGGATGGCAACCCTCAATTCCCATCCAAAGTTTGGGCCAGGGATCGATTCCTCAAGGTGGTGCGCATCATTCCCCTAATGAACAGTGAACAATTGTTCAGCATGGTGATGTAACCACGTTACGATCAATAGTTCTATGATTGAAGGGGAATCTGAATGTGTACGGCTAGCTTAAGGCACTGTATAATAATATGATTACTAGTGATGAGCGGCAATATTCAAATTCACAATATTTCGCGAATAATTCTACTAATATTCAATTTGATATTCGCAATTGCGAGCACATATACCTTAAAAATGAATGTGCTATTTATTTTCGCATTGCAAATATATATTCGTAATCCATGCCCACAAACATCCCAATGGCAAATATCGCGTATATTGAAATTGCTAATATCCGCCGCCATATTTGCGAAATTTGCAAATTCTCGAATAGCCGATATTCTTCTAATATATTCACAATTCGAATATTCAAGCTCAACACTAAGAAGAGTCTCAGACTTGCCTGTTTTAAGATACCCCATTCCATGGAGTTATCACTAGGAGGGTGAACCTAGGTCCACCAGCCCAGGTCCATGGAGACACAGTGTAGAACAAGGCATGGTGAACCAGTTATGATGAAAAGTCAGAAGGAGAAATACCACAGGAAATACTAATGACTAGTCCTTTGTGCTCTGATGTTATCTTATGTTATTCAATCGTCAGGCAGTGAGAGCTGTATTTACAGTAGTCAATGGGGAATTGTTAACTAACAGCCCGGGGAAGCCACGTCACGTGGATTATCTACCTCAGGCAGGTCAGTGTAAACCTTATGTCCATGGTCAGATAAAAAAAACAGATAAAAGCAAATGCCAGGCCTGCTGCTCCTATATGAGGAACTATGAACTCACTGTATGACAAAGTCTTTGATAGTTGGGTTCCCTGGTTATTAGCAAGTACATGGGGCATCCAAGGAACTGATAGGAGGTGACACCTTCCGGGGATGTCCTTTCTTTTTCCAAATCTATGGCAAATTTATTTTGCCATAGTAGGATGGGAAAGCACTACAATCACAGCACCTCACCTTTGTGTTTATTAGTAAGTGCATACTGTTTTTTTCTCACTTTACTAAAGTTATCCTTGTTGATTGCCCAAGCCTGTGCCCTTCTCTCTCTGTTTTGTCTTCTGCAGACAGTATAAACCCTTTTTCTTATCTCCCTTTAGGGAATACTTCAGGATATGGCGGTTTTGGAAATGCATCACCCTTTGGGAGCCAGGCAACTCAAGGCCCTGGATTTTGGAGTGGTTTGGGAACTGGTGGAGTACTAGGATATCTGTTTGGCAGTCGGAGGTAAATGGTACATTGTTATATAAAGGAGATTGCCATACATTTGGAAAGATGGTGATGAACCTACAGTCTTGAATTCTGGATACATAACACGTCTTACCTCTATATAGTATAGTATAAAAATAACAACAAAGAACCTTATTCACTAGTTGTGTCATGATGTAAAACATTTTTAGTGATTAAAAAAGGCTTGTTATTGTCTTTTGTACATTTCACTATTTTAATTGTTAAACAAAAATGTATACAGCATATCCATCCAATTTAATGGGGAGTTAATAGGAGCTATTTAGTGTTTACAAGGGTTAATCAGAGGTTATATAGCAAAAAAGTTAATTGATTGACCCTAATGTTGTATTGTCAGTGAAATAGTATTCTGATGATTTAGAAACCTTTAGAAACCTGTCATTTTGTAGAGTATGTCCTTGGTCCACAAATAATTAAGGCATTACACATTTTCTTTCTTTTCACCAAAGATTTATGGCATTTTCTGATGGTATTCTTTTTTTATTTTATTTTTTCAGATCACAGCCTCACAACACAGCTTATTCGCCTTATCATAACACATGGAGTGGACCTTCTCACTCTGGATCCACATTCAGTTCATCTCACAGTTCTGGTGTGAGAACAGCATCGGGTAGGTTCACTTTTCAATACACCATCACATACCACACTTACTAGGCCTTATAACAA
>CM070032.1:143288298-143310258 GCA_036250615.1 Ptychadena robeensis | reverse complement strand
GGTTTTCATTCATCCAGGTAAAAAGTCACGTTTGAAGGAAGAGAACATGTAGAATAAAAAGTTGGCAGTTGCAAAGTGGAAGTTAGGTCAATGTTTGCAAAACACGTCCAACTATCTTGCCATTGAAATCTGCAACTGCCATGTTGGTGAAGGTTCTTTACCCACTCATACTATATCTGCAGCAGTAAATCAAAGGAACTGGACTCTTTAAGGTTCTGCTTGTTATCAGACTGGCCTTCACAATTCATAATACCTTTAGTTTATTTAGAGTGCCAGATGGATGACTAGCAAAATGTCTTTGGGCTTGTGTCCACTGCTGATTTTTCCCCGCTGTGGACACTCGTCTAATGAATGGGACAGTGTCCACTCTGCGTATCAAGAGCGGCACACCTATGGTGCTGTTTTGAAACTGCGGACTGCTGCGTTTTCCTAGCAGCACCACTCATCTCAATGGAACACCTGAACATTCTGTTATTTTATATAAATGCAGAGGCAGTAGCTGTTGGCAGTGGCGTAGCGAGGGGGGTGCCGAGGGGGCCATGGCCCCGGGCGGCGTATCAAAAGGGGCGGCGGCAATCACCATGATATTTAAATTTTAAAAAATATAGGTATAAGTCTAGTTTGCGTACATGCAGCTTCAGTTGAGGTAAATTCGGTGACTTTCTTTGGTACACTAGAACGCTGCTACTCTTTTTTTTCTATGTCTACCGTAGACGTAGAAAAAAAAGAGTAGCAGTGTGTGTGTGTCCTGTATCCTCTTCACGTAGACGTAGACGGTCTACGTCTACGTGAAGAGGATACAGGACACACGTTGGAGCGCTAGAGGCGATGCTGTAAATTATATTAGACACCATTATAAAGAAACTATAACTGCACTGGAAAAACTGACAGAAACGAGTGAAAGCTTTAATACACGTACAGATGCAGGGAGTTTATTAGTCGCTATGCAATTGCATTCCTTTTTATGTTACTTAGGCTTCTGGCATACTGTGTGAAGTTACTAAATAGAGGGGCGGCAAATTTCCGGTTGGCCCCAGGCGACGAAAGCCCACGCTACGCCACTGGCTGTTGGCATTCAAAATAATATATAAACCAATTTTCTCAGGAGCTGTAATGGTCGTGGGCACTGGACGAGTGTCCCCCACAACTGTATTTGAATGTGGGAGGTGGTATGTGGGAAACACATTGGCATTCCTGTGGGGGACACCTTGGCATTCTTGTGGGGGACACATTGGCATTGTGACTATGAGTACAGGAAGGAAGACATTGATGCCCTCTGATATAACAAGGTGCCATGTGCATCAGTTGTAGTGGTAAAATCAGTTGGCATCCAGAACTTCTGTAGTAACGCCATCATCATGACTTGCCAGCTGCAAAATATCTCAGAACACCGGGTCTAATCACCTCACATAACCAAGAAGGCGATTCACTGTGACTAAGCACACCGCCTCCCCTCCCACCTCTGCCACCAGCACATGGACTTCCGCGTTATGGCATTAAAACTGCCGAGCCCGGGCCTCTGTGCAGCCGTGGTACACCTCCGGGGCACTCTGCACGGTTATATCGGCCACCTATTCCGGCGAGGGTACAGCACAGCCTCCACCAGCAGTACATGTTACAGTAGGCCCGTGTGTACTAGCCGGACACCGCACAACTGTACACAACTGTTCGGTACCCACCGCTGCAGCAGCACCTGCCTCTCCTCACACAGGGACCGTCACCGCTCCCACCCGGGAAGTCACAGGACTGTCAGCATGTCCCATGCAGGGGAGGATGATGTGCACGACTCGGCCCGAGTGCCCGGGACTCACCCCAAGCGGAGGCCTCACTGCTCGTTTGATTATCTGGTGATCGGGGGAGGCTCGGGGGGGCTGGCCAGTGCCCGGAGGGCGGCAGAGCTGGGGGCCAGGGCGGCCGTGGTGGAGAGCAACAAGCTGGGGGGCACCTGTGTGAGTATAAGATCAGGGGGACTGTAACCCCTAGGAGAGTTATGTGTCATTACCATCACAGGGTCCTGCGGTAACCCGAATCTGTACATAGTGTATTATTGTGTATGGACAGACCAGGGACTGTTACACCTACTGCAAGACAGGAGTATGTGTCATTAACATAACGGGTCCTGCGGTTACCCGATCCTGTACATAGTGATTATTGTGTATGGGACAGATCAGGGACTGTACACCCCTATACAGAGTACGGGTGTCATTACATCACCGGGTCCTGGGGTTACCCGATCCCTTTACATAGTGTATTCTTGTGTAGGACAGATCAGGGACTGTACACCCTATACAGAGTATGTGTCATTCCACACCGGGTCCTGGGGTTGACCCCGATCCCTGTACATAGTGTATTAGTGTGTATGGGACAGATAGGGACGAACCACCCTATGCAGAGTATGTGTCATTACATCACCGGGTCATGCGGTTACCCGATCCTGTACATAGTGTATTAGTGTGTTATGGGACAGTCAGGGACTGCTAAACCCTATACAGAGTATGTGTTCAGTCCATCCACGGGTCTGGGGTTACCCGATCCTTTACATAGTAGTGCTTGTATATTGTGTATGGGAAAGAATCAGGGACTGTACACCCTATCCAGGGTATGTTGTCATCCATCACGGGGTGCCTGGGGGTACCCGATCCTGTACATAGTGTATTATTGTGTATGGGACATCAGGGACTGTACACCCTATACAGGAGTATGTGTATTACATCACCGGGGTCCGGGGGCTTACCCGATCCTGTACATAGGTCTTATTGTGTATGGGAAGATCAGGGACTGACACCCTATACAGACGTTGTGTCATTACAATAACCGGGTCCTGTGTACCCAATGCCGGTAATAGTGTATATTGTGTTATGGGACAGATCAGGACTGTACACGATATAACCGAAGACCTGCAATCCCCCCGTATTCACATCACCGGGTCCTGGGGTTAACCCGTCCGTTACATAGTGTATTATTTGGGTATGGGAAGATCCGAGACCCGACACGGAGACTGTACACGCTATACAGAATATAGTCATTCCATCACCGGGTCCTGCGGGTTACCCGATCCTGTGACATAGTGTATTATTGGTATGGACAGGTCAGGGACTGTACCACCCTATGCAGAGTATGTGCTCATACATCACCGGGTCCGCGGTTACACGATCTGTACATAGTTTGATATTGTGTATGGGACAGATCAGGGGAATGTACACCCATGCCAGAGTCAGGTGTCATGAAATTCACCGGGGGTCCTGAGGTTACCGAATCATGTAATAGTGTATTATTGTGTATGGGACAGACCAGGGGACTGTACCCCTATGCAGTGAGTATGTGTCATTAATCACCGGGTTTCATGCGGTTACCCCGATCATGTCATAGTGTATATTATGGTTAGGGGACAGATCAGGGACTGTACCACCTATACAGAGTAATAATAATATTATAATGTGGGGTAATTTCCATCACCGGGTCCTGGGGTTACCCGATCCTTACCTGTGGTATTATTGTGTATGGGAACAGTCAGGGACTGACACCCTTATCGAGTAAGTAGGTGTCATTCCATCACCGGGTACTGCGGGTTACCCATCTTGTACATAGTGCTCTCTTATTGGTATGGGACAGATCAGGGACTGTACACTATGCAGAGTATGTGTCAATTACATCACCGGCCGCTCTGCGGGTTACCCGATTGTACATCGTGTATTTTGTGTATGGGCAAGATCAGTGGGGGGGGGGGGGGGGGGGGGGGACCTGTACACCTATAAAGAGTATGTGTCTCCATACCGGGTCCTGGGGTACCCGATCCTTGAAATTAGTGTATTATTGTGTATGGGGACAGATCAGGGGACGGTACACCCTATGCAGAGTATGTGTCATTACATCACCGGGTCTGCGGTTTACCCGATCCTGTACATAGTGTATATTGTGTATGGGAAAGATCAGGGGACTGTACAACCTATACAGAGTAGGGTAATTCCATTAACAGGGTCTGGGGGGGTGCCGATCTTTACATAGTTGTCTATTGTGTATGGGACAGATCAGGGACTCTGTTTACACCCTATACAGAGTTGTGTCATTCCATCACGGGCCTGGGGTTACCCGATCCTTTTACATAGTGGTATTATTGTGTATGGTGACAGATTCAGGGGACTTACCCTATACAGAGTATGGTCAATACATCACGGGTCCTGGGGTTCACCCGATCCTTTACATGAGTGTTTATTGTGTATGGGACAGATCAGGGATGTACACCCTATACAGAGTATGTGCCATTACATCACGGGGGTCCTGGGGTGGTTACCCAATCCTGTACATAGTGTTATATTGTTGTATGGACAGATTCGGGGACTGTACACGCTATACAGGAATATCTGTTTCATTCCATCACCGGGGTCCTGGGGTTACCGATCATGTACATAGTTATTATTGTGTATGGGACAGTCAGGGACTGTAAGCTTATACAAGAATATCTGTATTCCATCACCGGGTTGGGGTACCCGCTCCTGTACATAGTGTTATATTGGTATGGGGGAACCGATCAGGGATGCTACACCCTATACAGAGTATGTGTAATTACATAACCGGGTGCCTGGGTTTACAACTCCGGACATAGTGATCTTATTGTGTCGGGGGACAGACCAGGGACTGTAACGCTTTACAGAATATCTGTCATTTCCATACCCGGGTCCTGGGGTACCGATCTGTACATAGTGTATTATTGTGTATGGGACAGATCGGGACTTAACGCTATACAGAATATCTGTCATTCATCCCCGGGTCCTGGGGTTTACCCGATCCTGTACAAGTGATTATGTGTATGGGACAGATCAGGGGACTGTACACCTTATAGAGAGTATGTGTCAGTTACATCACCGGGTCTGGTGTTACCCATATGTACATGTGTAATTTGTGATGGGGACAATCAGGACTGTACACCCTTGTGGATATGTCATTACATCACCGGTTCCTGGGGTGTTACCCAATTCCTGTACAGGATGTGTATTATTGTGTATGGACCAGGACAAGGGACTGTACACCATGCGGAGTAGTGTCATTACTCACAGGGGTTCTGGGGTGTTCCTGGGGTTACCCGATTCCTTGTCATAGTGATTATTGTGTCTGAGGACAGATCAGGGGACCGTACACCCTATTACAGAGTATGTGTCATTACTTCACGGGTCCTTGGGGTTTACCCGATCATGTACATGGTATTATTGTGTATGGGACCAGAGACCAGGGAATGTACACCCTAGGCGGAGTATGTGTCATGACAATCACCGGGGTCCGGGGTTACCGATTTCCTGTACATAGGGTATTATTGTGTATGGGGACAGACCGTCGAACTGTACACACCTATGCGGAGAGTATGTGTAATTACATCACGGGTCCTGGGGTTTACCCGATACTGTTACATAGTGTAATTGTGATGGGGACAGATCAGGGACTGTACACCCTATACAGAGTATGTGTCATTTACATCACAAGGGGTCCTGGTGTTTACCCAATTCTGTATAGGCTATTTTGTGTATGGGAAAGATCAGGGGATGTACACCCTATACAGAGTATGTGTCATACATTCACGGGTCCTGGGGTTACCCATCCTGTACATAGTGTATTATTGGTATGGGGACAGACCAGGGAGTACACCCTATGGGGAGTATGGTCATCCCCCCCCCCCCCATCACCGGGTACTGGGGTTACCACGATAATTGTTACCTAGTGTATTATTGTGTATGGGACGATCGGGAATGTCAACTATACAGAGATGCTGTTCTTACATCACGGTCATGGGTTAACCGAGTCCTGATACATAGTTGTATTATTGTGTATGGACAGACAGGGACCGTACAACCTATCGGAGTATGTGTTCATCCATCACCGGTCCTGGGGTACCGATCCTGTACATGAGGGTATTCTTGGGTTGGGACAGAGCATGGGACTGTACACCCTATACAGAGTATGTGTCATTACATCACCGGGTCCTTGGGGTTCCGATCCTGTACATAGTGTATTATGTGTATGGGACAGACCAGGGACTGTACACCCTATGCGGAGTATGTGTCATTTAAATCACCGGGGGTCATGCCAATCCTGTACATAGTGTATTATTGTGTATGGGACAGATCAGGGACTGTACATCCTTTACCAGTGGTGGCCAACTGAAGTGATATGGAGGACCACAATTGGGGTCCTCGGCATCCCTTAATATTTTCAACCTATACTAACTTTTTAAAGAAAAATGACAGCAGGCAGAGCTAGAAGACATTTTTAATTTTGAAATAAATAACAAAACTTGTTTTTAATGATGCTTTAAGCATAAGGGAATGCTGTAGTATAGTAATGCACATTCTGTGTCATATATATTTTCAAAGATTATGTGCCTCATATATGTCATCAAAGCCTCTGATGATATCTATGGGGCACATAAACTTTGATTCAAAGGATATATTCCACTTTTCTCAGGTTATGTGCCCCAATATATTATACAATCACGACCCCTTCATTGGTGGAATAGTGGGAGCATTTCCCCAGCTGATCCCCCAGCAACACTAGAGGGGAAGATGAGAGGCGAGGGACTTGTTCAGACACCACCTGGGTCGTTAATTGGCTTTTACGTACACCACGTATATTTATCACCTCTCCTCTTTCCACTTTAATAAGTTCCCGGAGGAGGACCTGTCAGCGGGGGGTCAACAGACAGGTGAGTTCCTATGCAATAACAAGTTTTGGGGGCCGCAAGTGGAGGACCAAGGGGGGCTGCCCGAGAATGCCCAAAGGGCTGCAGGTTGGGCACTAGGCCCTATACATAGTATGTGTCCTGGGGTTACCTGATTCTGTACATAGTGTATTATTGTGTATAGGACAGTAAACTCTATACAGAATATATATATCTTTACATCACTGGTCCTATACATCGTTTTTTAATGTGTAAAGGACAGATTAGGGATTTTATCTTCTTTGGCTTTTGCCTGGCATACACATGCCGATAAGTGGCTGATTTTTCACCTGACCGTCGGTCAGCGGAAAAATCGGCCGCTTATCGGCGTGTGGATCTGTCGCCCCACAGCTCGGCCGGCCAGAGAACGGACATGTCCAATATTCTCTGGCCGATGCAAGCCGATGCCATTAGCTTCAATGAAGACCGGCGTCTTTATTGAAGCTACTGGCCGGCACACAAAGGGTGCCGGCCGACTGAAGCAGCCCCATAATGCACCAGGATGACGTCATCACGTTTGCATTCCGGTGCATATCGGAGTATGTCTGTCTGCACCCATCTGTGGATGTATGGCAGGCAGGAAGTTGAAATCATGCAGCAAATTTTATTCTAAATTGTATTCCTATTGGCAGAAGTATATTGATTTTCCCATTAGACAGGTTTAACACTTAAGCCTGGCATACACACGCCAATTAGCGGCCGATTTTTCCGCTGACCGATGGGCGTGCGCGCTGTCAGCCTGTGCCCATATGGGGCGACACACAGCTCGGCCGCCCAGAGAACGGACATGTCCGATGTCCTCTGTCCGATGCCATTAACTTCAATGAAGACCGGCGTCTTCATTGAAGGTAATGGCTGGCACACAAAGGGTGCCCGGCCGATTAAAGCAGCCCCAGAATGCACCGTGATGACGTCATCACGTTGCATTCCAGAGCTCATCGGAGCTCGTCTGTATGCACCCGTCTGTGGGTGTATGACAGCAATTAAAGTGGAAATGCAAAATCTTTAGTTTAGTTGTTCACTGGCCCTAACATAACAGCTTATAATTTTTCTTATCTGTGATCCTCCAGGAGAACAGTTGACTTTCTTCTCTCTTTAATGAGGTGACTATGCTGTTCTTGCTGTAGTGATATCATGGCAGCATTTTTAACCTCTGGATGCAGTAGTCCTTGATGTTTGATGTAGTTTTAAAAAGGCATTAAGTAAGCAACAAACTAGTCCATATTTAACTTACTCTTTTATACTGTTAAAGTAACAGGCTGTTTTTGGAAGGATAAGATTTTACAGCCTGGGTCCGACACTGCTAGAAAGTTTAGGCTCTGAAAAAAAGTTCAAAAACGAAACAAAAAGCTAATCATTTATTGTTTGCTTCAACCCCTGAAACTATGCCTTTGGCCGTGGAAATCATAATAAATTAATCAATCCTATAATGATGCATATGTACCATGGAAGGTTACCCTATGTAGTATTTGTTATCATAGTGGTCCCTTGTGCTGTGGTGTAGCATATATATTGCAGGATAACAGCAAAAAATGTATTCTGATTAACTGTTAATCTAAATTTAACACACCACCTTCATTAAAGGAGTAGCAAATATAGGCTGTCTTCAACTGTTTATAGACAGTCTTGCTTTAAACATTCTAACTAACAGTTTGTCTTTTATTGTATTTTAGGTCAATGTTGGCTGTGTTCCAAAAAAGGTAAACATTTACATTCATATTTTCCATTGTACATGTTGCATGTATTACTTCACATCAAGAGTTATTGCTTTCTAAAGCAAGTGCAGACCATCAACATAGCAAGGCCTGTTGCCTTTTAGTCAAGCAACATCACAGGCTCCTTTTAAGTTTAGGCTGGCAACAGCCTAAAGGATTCTTAAACGTTCAGGACAGCTCAAGTCCTTAGTACTCCCTCTCTACAGTATTTACTTATATATATATATATATATATATATATATATATATATATTTATATATGGTTGTCTGTCATCCTGCTGAGGGCTGTCGATGCCAGATGTGTGTGTGTGTGTGTGTGTGTGTATATATATATATATATATATATATATATATATATATATATATATATATACACAGACACACTGTCCGGCCAAACAAAAATTCCTGTTCCAGAGTGATGGGTGCATTACAGTAAGAAGAGAAGCAGGTGAAGTTATGCACCTATCATGCCTAGTGCCTACTGTACAAGACTGCCTGGGGTTGCTGCAGTTGGTCAGGTCTAGGTTCCAAGAATGAGATCAGATGATCTGAATACACTGAATGACCAGGTTATTCGATCAATGGTTTTTTTCTTCCCTGATAGCACAGGCATATTCCAAGATGACAATGCCAGGATTCATTGGGCTCAGATTGTGAAAGAGTGGTTCAGGGAGCATGAGACATCATTCTCACATGTGGATTGGCCACCACAGAGTCCAGACCTTAATCCCATTGAAAATCATGTGCTGGAGAAGGCTTTGCGAATCTTGTGACGTTGCAGAAGCTTATCGAAACAATGCCACAGGGAATGCTGTAATCAAAGCTAAAGGCGGTCCAACAAATATTAAGAGTGTGTGACTTTTCTTTTGGCCAGGCAGTGTATATATACATTAGGATCAGTAGAGCTATAGCCAATATAAATGAATGGGTATTCTGTTTCTTTCTGTTTCAATATTTATTTATTTTATAATAAATGTAAAACGCTTAACAAAGTAGAATAGCTTCACAAAAACAAGGTGAGTTTTTTTGGTATTCATAAAGCAAGTGAATTTGCCATTGCAGAGTGAAAATTCACTTCACTAAGTGAACAGTCTAAACTCCTTTAGTAAATAAATTCCTTTGATTTTGTGCTGGCAGTTGATTCTGGCTCAGTTACTGTAAAATCACAATGCAAACCAATAAGCTTATTATATAAAGAGGCTTAATCTTATGTTAATATATTTGTGCTTTATTCCACTACTTAATCTACCAATGATTGTTGAAATAATGATGTGCCATTTTGGTGTTATTTGCACAAGCTTAGCCCTGGAGAGGAATGCTAGATAAGAAATCTTTTATATAGGTGTCATATGTATGGTACAGCCTTATGCGAATACATATCATGGTTACTAAGGTCAATTCATCACCCTGCTATAGCAATGGTTTGGTGAAACACTGAAAGGAACGTTAGGTCTGGTTCACACATATACTCTATATGTACATTTTCATATGATATGTGAGCATTTTGTATTTTCTTAACATTCACTGCCCAATGCATATTAAAACTGGCCTTCAAAGATATCATGTTGGTGTTAAGGTGTCTAATCATGGCTCAATTTTCAATAGATGAAAGCAAAATCGAGCAATGTAATCTGTGAAGGTAGCCATACACAGGCCGATTTTTTTTTTTTTTTTGACCGATCGATCACTGCGCGTGTTCACGAGTTCAATCGGCAATCGATCGGCAGTCAATCGGGTTTTGATCACCCTGAACGATTGACCCCAAAAATTTGGAATCGACTAAAAATCGGATCGGACAATGAACCGACGTGTTGGTTTTTTGGTCAATCTTTTGGCAATCGGAGTACATTGATGGACCCTAATAGCCCTATGCAGCAGCCTTTCCGATTGATGGATTTTGTGGAATTGGCCATTTTAGAGATCGGCTCATGTCCAAATTAGCCACAAATCGGATTCCCAAGGTGGTGTTGCATCTATTCCCGATCCGATCAAATCGACCTGTGTATGGCTACCTTTACACTCTAATCTGTAAACAAAACCCTGGATGGGGACCAGGGATTGACCAGGAATCGGGCACCAAAAGTGGTGCACCTTGATTCAATTGACGGTTGCCGAGCGCAGCATGGTGACGCCATCATGACGTGACCACACAGTGCTCAAATGGGTCATCTGTCGAGCGCCAGTCGGTATGTGGATGGGGTGCTTTATTCTGATGCAGTGGCTTTCAGTACCAAGTTTTTAAGCAGTAAAAAAAATGTAGCTTGGGGCTTCTAAATGTCATACATATTTCAGGTCAGTCACACTGGAAAACATTGAGCTTTGCAGATCATTTAGTACAGGGGTGGGCAAACTTTTTGAGTCACAATGATTTCTTAAATTTGATAGAGGAGCCTGTAATGGCTGTCTGTAAGTAATCTTCTTTTTTTTTTAAATTTCCTGTACCACTTAAAAAAATATTCATACTGCCAGGGAGGTAAAAAAAATATTAATTATATATAAATGATATAAATCTTCATAATTGGAAAAACATTACTATAGATGAAATGTTCAAAACTTACCTGCCATATTTCAGTCAAAATGCAGTGAATTAACAAGAGTAACAAGATGCTCTGGTTCCCCTCGACATGTTCATTGCAATGAGAGACAGTCTGCCATGAGTATTTGCTTCCACAACACCATGACATGTTTCACTGTGTCATCCCCATGGTCACATTTGGACGGCTCTAAGCATTAAGTTTGTGGAGCCATAGAATATTTTCAACACAGGGACAACGAGCCGGATTGAAAAGCTATACGAGCCTGATCTGGCCCCTGGCCTTAGTTTGCCCATGTCTGGTCTTGTACTTTGATGCAGAGCAATGGCATTAAGTGTCAGTAATAGAATCTTGCAGTTATAAAAGACAGATACAAGTCGCAAGGATAAAAATTCTTTAAAAATGTATTAAAGCCTCATAGGAAATACTGATTACTTTATGTAAGACTTCTCATTCTGTATGAAAGACTGTGTCTGGAAATGTTATTTAGTTGGCACTTGTTATTCTAAAGCTAGCCATACACGTGTCGATTCGACGCTCCGATCGATTCCGGTGAAGCCACAGGCGTCGATTGATTGACCATACAAGTCTGTGCCTACCACCTTAGGCCACCGATTCCTGGACGATTCTGTTACCAGTCGATCGATTCACAAATGTCAACGCCCCTTGATGTGTGCCCAATCGATCAGAAAACGCCAACAGGTTGGTTCTCTGGCCGATTCAATTTGGGGGGCCATGTCGATTGGGCGGGGTCGATCGGTCAAGGTGGGCTGCACTCAATTCCTCATCGATCAATCGGCATGCACGTGCCCGGTGATCGATCGGCCAGGAATCGTGTGGGAAATCGACATGTGTATGGCCACCTTAACAGTCTAAGTGATTTGCTTACTACAGAACCTTGTGTTTAACCAACAGATAATGTGGAATGCAGCCATTCACTCAGAGTACATACATGATCATGAAGACTATGGGTTTCAAGTGTCAGATGTCAAGTTCACCTGGAAGTAAGGAGATCCATTCACCATCCCATTTACATTGTTAATGTGAAGTGCATCTAATTTTTATTCATTTATGCCTACCTGATAGTATTCTTCTATTATTAATATTATTATAAATAGTACACTGTAGAACTGTTGGGTAACCTATATTCTTTTTATAATTGTTATTGAGGGTTTTTTGAAAATGTTATCTAGACATTTAGAGAATTCTTGCATGCCAGCCCAGCAGAAGCGGTAATTAATGACCATAAAGTAACTGACACAAAGCCATACAATATAATGGCATCAGTAAGGGGTTGGTCACCACACTGTACACAGAACAGGAAAATAGCTAGTGGAAGGGAAGAAGAAAACATTTTAACTAGGTAGGGAAGAGCTAGGCGTGGAATGGGAGCTAGAAGGGGGATGATGATGAGTTTCAATCCATCATGGAAAGTAAAAGGTAGGGAGATTAATTTTATGGTATAGGTACTGGTGAAGAAAGATGGCAAGTAGGATTATGGAACTATTATTAGTGTTGACAAAGGATCATCGTGACCTGCGTTTTCTAAAGTGAACAGAGCAGCTAACTTGAGGTGCAATGCCATAGATTCTGGACAGTATCTTTCTATGGACATATCTTCCCTGGGGACAGATGCAGCCACTTTTCTCCCCAACCCTGCTCAAAATGTACCCATCCTACTCCCTCCATTTACAACACATTTTAGCTTTTTTTTTGGAGGGGGGGTTTATGACTAGACAGCAATGCTTTCATAATATATTATCTTTTTTCTGCATCTTAGGTCTATAAAAGACAAACGAGATGCCTATGTAAGCCGCCTTAATGACATCTACCAAAGCAATCTTAACAAGGTATATTTCCCATATTTTCCTCTAAATGCCTCACTGGTTAGATGCTAGCAATATCCTTTGAAGAAGACTTTGCTGAGATTCTATCCCTTGCCAGTGCAAATGAATAATTTTTTTAAATTAAAACTGGAATTTTAGTATATATTTGTCTATGACACCTCTTATGCAATAATAGACCCAACAAGTCCCCTGCAGCAGTTACTGATAGTTTTGCTTTTAGTGTATAGTCCATACAGTATGCAAGAACCTTCAGTCTAAACTTTAAGATATTATTTATTTTCTGCCGAACAGGCTCAGATAGAGATAATCCGTGGTTATGCAGCATTTACATCTGACCCAGAACCAACACTTGAAGTAAATGGTCAAAAGTACACAGCCCCTCATATCCTTATTGCCACGGGAGGCAAACCTTCAATGCCAACAGATGAAGAGGTGCCAGGTTTGTACACTATATTATTCTGTGGCAAACTGGTGGTAGCATGGTCAAAGTTTTTAATGTTCTGTAATCATTCTTTGCTTGTGTGGAGGTTCAACCTCAAAGGGGTGGTCTTAAAAAAGTACACCCACCAATCGGCTATCTCTTTAAGGCTTCCTGCCCAATATTGTCCAAAGAAAATGGGTAACCCTGGTAGGGGGTTAAGCAGTCCAAACAAAGGTCAACAGAAAATGCAAAGCCTCCTGGCTTTCCAACATTTAACTTTATGTTGAGCAACATCTCAAAGAGTTTTTTTGCCATGAGGTGCCATGCTGAAATTTCAGTGACCAATATGAGAATGTGAGAGTGATACCACCACATTTAACACTCCTGCTCCCCATTCACACCTGAGACCGTCTAACTATCAAGGCACATGCGTTGTGTTAACAGATCCAATAAATGCAACCCATGTGTCAGGGATTTTTTTCTGTTTGTTTTTTTACCATGAACACATTGAACAACACATACCATTGCGTTTCAACGGACTCAATAAATTTTTTATGAATGCATCAACGCATCCTTACTTCTGTTGGCTTACGTTGCATTAATGTCAACACAGTGCCCTGCGTTGATTTTAACGCAACACAAGCTGACAGATCACACCAAGGGATGTGAAGACACATCCATTGACAACCACTATGGTTTAATGCATAGTGGAGGCTAAGCCTTTCACTTAAGCCCCCCATACACCACATACAATAACCATGCAACTTCTGTACAACCAACTTTTCTTCTACCAAAACCATGTAATAGGAGGACTTTTCTACACCTTTCAATCACTATGTATTCTATCAGGGAGGTCACTATACTACATAGTTGTTGGTAGGTCTCATGAAAGTTGTATGGAGGAATCTGAAGGTGTATGGGGGGCTTTAGGGATGTACTCACTGTTGTTGCCAGAGACATCAATGGCTGTGTGTTGAGTTATTTTGAGGGGACAGCAAATTTGCAGGGTTATACAAGCTATACACAGACTACTCAAAATGTATTCAATGTTTCAAATGTCCGTGTTATCCCATGAAAGATATGATAAACTACCATATTTTTTAGCCCATTCGACGATTCTTTGTATAAGATGTATTTGATTCTTTGAAAAAATAATTTAAGTTACTCCTGCTTTATGCTCTTACCGGCAGAGCGGGAGTTAAAGGAGGTAGGAGGCCACCAGGTCTCGACCAGCAGAGTTTCTGTATGTGAGCCAGCTCACATACACTGAAGAGGGAAGAGCCACCTGCCCCCTCAGCGTTGTAAGTTCATGTGAGGTGGGCTCAAGCTACCCAGTTCACAAAGCAGAGAGTCCACGGGCCGATCTTTCCTATGCACTGTGTATGACAGACTCCCAGCTGTCTACACTGCAGTATAGGAGGCAGCTCTTTCCTCTGGCTTTGCTACTGCTTTCCTCTGGCTTTGCTACTTTGTCAGGCATTAACTGAGGTTTGGACTAGTCAACTGTATTTTAAAAAATATTTGCAAAACTTTTATAACATTGTTTAACTGACGTTGCATTCTTTTTTTAGGAGCAAATTTAGGTATTTCAAGTGATGGCTTTTTTGAACTCGAGGATTTGCCTAAGTAAGTACCGTATTTTATTTTTTTTCTTATTTAAGCTCTGGACATGGGACGTGGCTCCCATGACCATAATCAGCACCCATTTTATTCTTGCACTATATATACATATGATTCAAAATTTTGACTTGTCAAAAGCTGTCCAGGAAATATATTTTTTTTCATACTTGGATAAATTAAGGCAAATGCATGAAATATAGACAGGGCAATGACTGACCACTTTATCTATCACCATTGAATAAATCATTTGTTATTTGAATTTGTTCTGCCAGTAACATACACAGGTGCCAGTTTCACTCAGCATCTTCTTTGTTTCTTTTGTAGACGGAGTGTTATTGTGGGTGCTGGGTACATTGCCGTTGAGATAGCTGGCATTCTTTCAGCTTTAGGATCTAGAGCTGCATTGCTGATTCGTCAGGACAAGGTAGAAAAACTCAGATCTGTCTGATCAATCTAAAGTATTCTTTAGAATGTTTTTTAATCACTGTGAATATAGCCACATGCTGTTGTTTAATTGTAAATCTTTACACTATTTACAACATAGCTATATTTCTTCAAAAGGTCACACTGCTTATAATCAGGCTTGATCAGTAGGGAAAAATGTACCATATTCCATAGTTTTAAAGCAAGAAGGGAATAGGTGGGTGTATGGGTCAAGTTTAAACATGCCACACCCTTTTAGATGATTTCAATAACAAATGACACCCTAACTTGACCAATATGGTCACCACAGCTAATCAGGATTTTTAGGCACTAATCAAGTACTCATCAAATCATGAACAACCATTATAATTAACCATAAAAGGTCTTTTATAATGTTAGGACCATAGTGATAGCACTATTACACACATATTAAAATGACTTACAAAAAGCGCATTGTTTATACAACATCAGTTATGTCACCGTCACGTCTTCACAACACCCCCGACATGTTTTGCCCCTCAATGGGCTCCTCAGGGGGTAAGGTGGTAAAGACAGACTGTGATAAAAGATATATGCTCACAGTGTTGCATAACTTGCACTATGCATTATCTGCTTGAGTCTTAAGCTCTAGAATGGACACCCATGAACCAATTGCACCAACCACTTTATTGCCGTCAGTTACCTGGGTGATTCTGGGTACAACCAAGCAGGAGTCCCAGGTGACCGACGTCCCTCCTACCACTTAGGACTCAAGCGGTTAACACATGGTGCAAGTGGCAAATACCTTATGCAACATTGTGAGCATACATCTTTTATCACTTCAGTCTGTCATTACTGCCTTTCCCCCCCCCGAGGAGCCCATTGAGGGGTGCAACGTGTCGTGGGGTGTTACTAAGATGTGACATAATTGATGTATAAACAATGCGCTTTTTGTATGTTATTTTAACCTCCCTAGCGGTTGAGACGAACCCAGTTTGTTCGCCGTTCAGGCTCGCCCCAACCGCAGGGGAACCGGGCATCGGGTGTATCCGATATACCCACGGAAAGCTGCAGCGATTTAACTTAATCGCTGCAGCATTTCCGGGGTTGCGGCACTGCCCCGATCGCGCCGCTTTCCCGCCCACACAGACGGCGTTATGAATGACACCGGCTGTGTGGGAAGGGATGAAGGAATTGGCAGGCAGTGTACTCTGTTAAAAATGGTGCGGTATGGGCGGTGCGCTAGGGAGGTCAATATGTGTGTAATAGTGCTATCACTATGGTCCTAACATTATTAAAGACCTTTTATGATTATTTATAATGGTTGTACATAATTTGATGAGTACTTGATTAGTGCCTAAAAAACCCTGATTAGCTGTGGTGACCATATTGGTCAAGCTAGGAAATCATTTGGCATATTCCATAGTTGCCATTTAGAAATTATATTTAAAAGACCTGAGAATAAGTGATTGATTGAGTCTTTCTGTACTTTACACATTCTTATTAGGCATATCAAGTTCTACCAGGAAGCTCATGGGGCTGCAGATGATCATTGTCATCGGCAAATTCATTAGAACTGCTTTGATTGTCTGTTTCAGTGTAAACCTACACAGGAAGCAAAAATTAGGCATCACCAAAAAAGCACATTATTTTTCTCATGGGTCCAACACTTCTGCAATAAGGTTCTGTTGGCCATTGTCCTTACAAAGTATTGTAAATAAAGAAACCATAGTTTATATGTTTTGTGCTTAAACTATTACTATTAAAGCCATTGAGCCATGTATCTATGTCATTTATAACTGATTACAGGTGCTGAGGACATTTGATTCCACGATTAGCACAAATTGCACAGAAGAGCTTGAAAATGCTGGTGTTGATATTTGGAAATATGCAGAGGTAATTTTTGAGATTAGATTTCTGCAATTTGCTATTGTGATGAAGCAATTGAATGCCTACTCTAACATGCACTAGAGACTAATATCGCTTTCCTTTTGCCATCAATTATACATCTTTTATACCTTAGTTGCTCATGCAGGGCAAAGTTATAGTCTCAAACATCCCCAACTTTATATACTCATCACATACATTTGTCTACATATTCTCCCTCATGTCTTCCTCCTCTTAAGCAGGGTACAGATGGCTCGATATTTGAGCCGTTCGATGTTCCCTGCAGCAACACGATGGCAGTATATTATATGGGACAGATAGATGGCTGTGAGCACGCACGGTGTTCGAAACAGCCGTCGATCTGGCCCATATCTTAATGTCTGTACCCTCTATCACTAAAATAATGATAGCATAAGATTATTGAAATTGAAACCAAAGGTCAGATACCCTGTTTAGAGAGTAGCAACATTAATGCTACTGTAGCAATACAATGACAGTATTACAGTAACCAAGTTGTGTAACCGAGTTCCTTTTTTTTTTTTTTACTTTTCTAAATACCGTTTGTGTTTGTGGCTATAGGTGAAATCTGTTAAAAAGACAGATAAAGGTCTAGAGATCAGTGTGCAATGCTCTGTCCCAGGACGTAAGCCTACGGTAAGAACTATCCAAGATGTTGACTGCTTACTGTGGGCTATTGGAAGAGATCCTAACACAGAGGGCCTGAACCTAGACCATCTGGTAAGAACCCACTTCTAATCCAAAATATTTTTAATGGTTGCATTTAAGTTTATATTAGCTTTTCAGGCAGATGATCAATATTTACATGTTGTCTGGCTATTTAGGTAAAAATAATAATGTTATTATTGTGTGAGTTACGGTACATAACCTATTGCTAATGTTGTCATTAAATTAGATAATCGTTTTATAGGAATTTGGCCTAATGTGTGATTGGTATATCTTACAGGGTCTTCAGTTAGATGATAAAGGGCACATTGTAGTGGATGAATTCCAGAACACCAGCAGAAAAGGCATTTATGCTGTAGGGGATGTATGTGGAAGAGCACTTTTGACACCAGGTAAGTATTTTCATGTACTATATTTGACTAGGCTTTCATTTGGACTGAAATTAACTGTTCTTTGTTATCCTGCATATTGGTTGGCTGACGGCTCAAGCAAAGGGAGATATCACCTGACATGACGAGCAGAATGCCCATTTGTTGTACTTATAGTGAAAGCAAAAAATGTATTCAGGCCCTTTCACACTATATGCGTTTTTTAAAGGCATGTGCTTCTGCATATATACAAAAGCGAGTGCGTTTTTCACATTACATCTGCGTTTTGCATTTGTGTTTTTGAACAAATCATTGAAAAAAGACAAAAAAAAATGCATACAGCAGTGCGTTTAAAAAGAAAAAAAAAAGCATGTGGAAACTCTGCAACGCATGCAGTGTGAATGGTAACATTGGTTGTCTATGTAAAAACGTGCGCAGTAACAGAAATCTGTGCTAAAAAAATTTGTATGTTTTTAAAATGTAACACATATAGTGTGAAAGGGCCCGTTGATTCCCCCTTGAAGGGACCTCAAGCGGAGCTTCAATTAAAATCTACAGATTCATAAATTAGAAGGCCACATTGTTTTCCTTACAATTGTATAGTTTTAGAGCATGGGTAAGGGGTTGGGGGTTGCCGCATCCCCTGAAAGCTTCAAAGCTGTGCCCACAAGCAGAGTGGGAAGTTAGGAAGGAGAGTAACGGTGACATAACTCAATCTTCCTCATTACATCACATCCCACACATCATTATCACAAGCTGGGAGGGAAAGTAGGAGGTAGGGGATATTTTACTTATCTGATGTTGGCGGAAGTGACATCGTGGAGTTTTGGTATTTGGAACACTCCACACTGACACTTTCACATTCCAAATACAGGAAGTGACACTTTGCTGGTTAAGAGTATTTCCGTGGCCTTAAATGCGTCAATAATTTCTAAAAATATTACATTTTAAATTCAGTTTTAAAAATCAGGCCAAATATGATAATAGGGAGCATTCACACGTACACCTTATTCTTCCTCTTTGTGAATGTTGTATCACAAATGCAAGTACAGAAAAAGACCAAAGCCAAACAAGTTAAAGGTCCTCTTAAATCTGCTGACATTTTTTGCAGTTCTCCAAACAGTTGTGTCTTGCTGAACAATAAAATATTATGACATGATGCGTCTTTAAAACATGATGATTTTATTTTGTAATATACAGTATGCCATACTCCTAGAAAACTTTGGTGGAGCATTACTGTACTCTGTACTATTGTCTGTTATTACTAATATTTCATCTGTTGCATTTGTGTTTTTTTACTTATAGTTGCCATAGCGGCTGGAAGAAGATTGGCCCATAGATTGTTTGAAGGTCAAGAGGATTCCAAGCTTGACTATAACAACATTCCAACAGTGGTCTTTAGCCACCCTCCGATAGGCACTGTTGGCCTTACAGAAGGTGAGAAGTGCACATCCAAAAGTAGCTCATGTTTACAATAGTAATGTGCAGTGTTATGGTTAAATTCAATAGAATCTTGTTATTAGAGATGGTCAAGTTAATTGCAAAGCCCCTGAGCATGGTATCATCACCAAAATTGCTGGAGATGTAGAGGGGGTTGGGGTTCACTACAAAGAAAAGTATTGTTCTAACACAAATAGTTTTTGCATAAATTAAGCTCAAAGTCAAGTAAAAATTTGACTTTGAAAAAAAAGTATTGCTTTAGCACAATAAGTTCAATGTTCCCACATCCCTTATCTACATATGCAGCTATTTTGGTGATGATGCCATTTTCAGAGGCTTTGCAATCAGCTCACATAGTCAGCTAGTCGAAAAATTTGACCATCTCTACTTGTTACCTATTTATGTTGTTTTTTTTCACCTCTGTGATTAACAGATCCTAGAATTATATATTGGTAGTTTATTTTGCACTACTACAGAAATCTTATTCATGATTTTTTTCCTTGGTGAAGCAATTAAATATCCAAAATGTAAACCATAATGGCGTAACCCATTTTTTCTGCTCCATTCTAGAGGAAGCTGTTAAGGCCAAAGGGAGAGACAATGTCAAGGTTTACACTACCTCTTTTTCACCAATGTACCATGCTGTTACTAAGAGGAAAACAAAATGTGTCATGAAGTTGGTCTGTGTTGATACAGAAGAAAAGGTAAGATTATTGGGGTTTTCTGAGTTTATTAAATGTAAGGTGTCTGACCCCAATGTGTCTTAATGCTTCTATTCTTAGATAGAACCTAGAGGTGTGTCACTTCTTTTACTTCATTGCAGCCCTTAGTAAGTACTTGGACCTTCCAATATGCAGTTCCTAGGTCTCAGTGGTCAATCAGAACAGGCCTGCACTTAAACATCAGAAATGCTGAATGAAAATCTGGAAACTTTAGCATTTAGAAAAGTATTATATAAAAATATATGTGAAAAGGGGGGCACGGCAGAGGGAGTGCTCGCCCAGGGAGACTATCTCCCTACGACCGCCCCTGACTGAACGTCATTCAGTGACAAATGCTAGTGTTTATCGAAATATCCGAAATGTGTTTACAAATTGTATCACCGTTATTGGAAAAAATTCTATCACGATATATATTAATATTGAATTATTGTCCAGCCCTCGTTTGTATACTGTATCCATTTTTTAGTTCAACTGTTCTGAACAGACATCCCAGCAATGGCTGCTTACTTTTTGAGTCTCTACGGGACTGAAGCTTTATTACAGATTTATATGAATTAGCAGAGAAATGGTATACTCTTCTTTCAGGCTATTCAGATTTTAAACAATGGGCTATGACATAATCCCTGTTTTCACAGGGGCTCTGTGTTGTTTTTATACATTACGCATCCATTGAAAATCAATGAACTTGTCAAATGACGTCTATAATATGCACCCATTGTTTTTAAGGTTAAATGGTACGTGCCATGTCCATAGGTTTATAGGGTATCGCCATGTTACAATAACACATAACATGCATACATAGCGCCCAGTAAAGACTAGGTCTCATTGTAGCAGAGGGCACTGGGGCAAATATGTGTGGCTCAGTCTTCATGTAATGCACACAACTGAGATCAGAAAAGCAGTTACTCAATATACAACTGTTCCACTTCTATTCATCTTCACAACTCCTTTCTTAGAAAGTGTTCCATTTGGGTTTTTTATATTAGGTCTTTAATTAAATTAGGTTGATTGATTTTAATATGATGTATTTTGCATTATATACCGTATTTTTCGGCATATAAGACGCACTTTTTCACCCCCAAAATTGGGGGCAAAAAAGTGCCTGCGTCTTATACGACAAATGCGTGACCCCCGCGGCCAGTCCGCCGGCAGTGGTCGCACCTTGGGTTCCGGGTGACACCTTCTGGCTGAATTGAATATTGCATCAGTTAAATTCATGGCATTAACCCAATTGATGTGAAAACTTATTAAATCTTTTTTTCAGTTTTCTCTGCCCTAAAAACTGGGTGCGGCTTATGTGCCGGTGTGTCTTCTTATACGGCGAAAAATACGGTACTAATAGATTCCATAAGGCTGCTTTAAATCTTTAGTCCTCATTCATTTGATTATATTTTCAGTTGAGTGACAAACTGACACTTTTATCTACTTTATAATACATCGCACCTTGCCACATCTGCAAATTTCATTAGCAAGTTATAGCTTAATACACCGTCTAGATATCTGATTCTGACCTGTATCTATGTGATGCACTTTTCTAGACCCCAAATATTAGTGCCTGGGTGCTAACCTACAAGTACCGTATATGCCGGTGTCTGGGCGTATAAGACGACCCCC
>CM070032.1:143262546-143280681 GCA_036250615.1 Ptychadena robeensis | reverse complement strand
ACTTTAAGGGTAGAACATTGCCTGTCAGTTGTCCTTTCAGTAAAACTGAAATAGACATCAGAAAAAATAATAGACAGCCATGGTTTCTTGAAAAGGTCACTAGTAGTGTTGAGCTCGAATATTTTTCGCAAATATCGGCAATTCGAGAATTCGCCAATATCTCCGAATATTCGCAATATGGCCATGTATTGCGAAAATAATATTCGCATTGCGAAAATAAACATAGCATGTGACCATTCATTTTAAAGATTTTCACGATGCGAATATTATTTTCGCAAAGCATGGTCATACTGCGAATATTCGAATTTCCGAATATAGAATTTAATATTAGTAGAATTATTTGCGAAATATCACAAATTAGAATATTGCCTATGCCGCTCATCACTAGTCACTAGCCATGTTTGTTAAATCTTTTTTAAAAGGGTGAGGGTCAGTAAGCTAAGATATAAACATGTGTCATATGACATAGCTTCTTTTTGTCTTGTTTTCAATTGTAACTTAATGTCCTTGAATGTGGTTGCCAAATTATGGTTGTGTAATTAGAAACTAAATTTGACTTGAGATTTCCTCCTAGACATCCATCACAGCATAAAAAAAAGGACTACGACAATATGAAACATTGGTATTTAATATGTGTGGCTATATGCTTATATATACCTTCTGGAAAAATATGCTCCATTGAAAATAATTTATCTATACACAGGGGTGCACATAAGCAGTACACTGGTATACTAAATCAGTATATATCCAGTAATAGTTTTGCAATATTGTCTAGGATTGTAACCATGCTGGCAAAGGCTCAATCTAGTTGTGTTGCATCAGAGTCTGAACTTAACATATATTGTTTATATATATATATATATATATATATATATATACACACACAGAGGTGCACATAACTTTTTAGTGAGCTCCACAGAGTACCAGGAGATGGTGTTTGGTACTCCACCCATATGTATGTGGTCTTCCTCACGGTCTCCCTCACTGTCCTCTGCATCAGCTTCCTGCAGGTTCTGGACCTCACTGTTCCTGATTGAGCCTCTGGTTAGCTGTCTCCATCTCCACACGTCACCACCTGGCTTTGGGTTTGAACCCCCTCATACCACAGCAGTACAACCCTGAAATTTTCTGGCTTACTATATTCCAAATTTCACACCCCTAACTGCAACCTTTAATAGTTTTTCATATTTCCCTGCAGTTAGACACGGAGTGCCTCCAAGTTGTTAGTACGTATATGAGCTTTGTAACAATAATGCAGGCACACATAGCTAGTTTTTGGCACTTTTTGAGTACCAGAGTACCACTTATGTGCACCCCTGTATATATAAATCAATAAACCTGTAGTGGAAGAAGGAATTATACATCTTGATCAACTTGACATTTGATCAACAAAGATTGGCTGGAGCAATTTCAATTTTAATCCAACTGAGCAGTCCAAATTTAACTTAGATATATAGAACACTACACAAAAGGTCAGATTACTTTTCTCCTTGGCACTCTCTTCGCATCTAGGATCTGGCTTACCATATTTTTCTACTTTCAGCTGCTGAGTTGGATCGGCTCAGTTGTAATTTGCATGCTTATCTCAATATTTTGTTTCTATATCGATGGCTACATTAGCTGTACAGAAACAAAAGATACATTGGTATGTATTTAAACTGTTGCAACAATATAAGGATGATACAGTCATGGGAAGAAGAGAGTTTACTCTACTTTAATCAAAAGGTTTCGGATTTTGACTGGACCCATTGCAACACTATGATTGATTTTAGCCATTCTGTTGTAAATGTGCATGTGTGCTTGAAAACATTGTCCAAATCACTACTCCTGCACCAACATGCTTGACAATTATAGGGAGGTTCTCCTGCAAACTTGCTGTGTTTTCACCACACATGGTGCTGTACATTATGGCAAATTTGTTGGTTAGTTCAGATACTTTCAAGTATGCAAAACATGTTCAGTCCTTTTCTAATTGTAATGCCATGAACTTTAACATCAAAGAAATAAACTCCATTTGACACTTTACTTTTTATCTTCTTCATGTGTACATGAAATCCAAATAAAAGGGAACTCTAGACTTACCTTCAGTCTTGTTCTTTGGTGGCTCTGTATCACTGGTAGACAATAACCCACTTTTCTTGTTTCTCACATCATAAGCTATGCACAGCACTGTACTGACCTCTTGTTTATATGGGCAGTAAGCTGCTAGGGTTAGTTTTTCATACAGTTTGTATATTAATAGAATTCATATTAAAAATTACTTTAGTGTAAACACTGCAGTTAAACTCAGAACTCATGATTTGAATGTTCTATGAAGATTCTTGTTAAAGAGATCCTGAATGAAGAGATCCTGTACATATAGTTTGTGATACACAACCAAAACACAGATTTTTTTTGGTGAGTGATCTAAGGGAACATATTTGTCTTGTTTCTTTGTTATCTACTTAAAAAAAAGGTTTTCATAATCCATTAGATTGTAAACCTTATTGGGCAGGGTCCTCAACTCCTCCTGTGTCATAATCTGTCATAATCTGTACCTGTGTGTTATCTTATGTTGAATCTTAACTCTAATTTAATGTACAGCGCTGCATAGTATGTTGGCGCTATATAAATAAAAGCTAATAATAATATCTACACACTACTTACCCAATATCCAACCGTCTGGAAGATTGCCTGAAGTCAAGATTGTATGTAAGCTTGAGTGTTTTAGTATATATGAATCATGCGTAGATCCAGGATACCCAGCTACCAAGTTAAGAATCCTCATATCAGATGCACATACCATCTGAACATTTAACGAGTGAAAGTTCTTGCTGTTTCTGTAAATATCTTCTGTTGGGGGTGACAGGGCGACATGAGTACAGTCAATTACCCCCATGACGTTAGGAAAAGATGACATTTTATAAAAGCCATCTTTTATCGTTTGTAGTGCAGCTTTATCTGATGGGAAAACAATATACTGTGGTGTTAACTTGTTGATGGCCTTCAGCACTTGAGTCAAATGCCTGCTGAAACTAGGTTGGGATATACCGGAGAGAGCGGACACTGTACCCTGAAATGACGCGGAAGAAAAATAATGCAGAGCACTGAGCAATTTTACCATTCCTGGAACAGCATGGTTCCGTTCACAGTTCGGCTCTATATCCTGTTGGATCTGTTCATATAACTCCAGTATAACTTCTGTGCTAAAGCGATACCTTGATCTAACTTCTTCCTCATTTAATCCAAAAAGGGATATTCTTGGTCTAAAGACGCGTTCTCTATGTTTATGGTTCGGATTGGAATCTTGTCGCAGTATTTCTTGCTCGGCACTTTTCTGGTGTATGCGAAACATAGTATGTAACTCCATAGCTGGGCTGCAAAAAATAAAGAAGGTTTATATAGAATATATTCACACTGTGAAAACATCATAACTACAATGCAATAATAAATTATAGTTTTTTTTTTCCAACTGTGACTTTAAATTATATAAAAAGTATCCTTTTCTATCCAAAATAAAAAAAACAATTAGGTTTCAAGCCCACAATTACAAAAGTTACAATATTACAATTACAAAAGTTACAATATTGCAAGAGTCATGTTCAGACGTGGGCAAACTAAGGCCTCGGACGCAAAACCGGCCCTTTAGTCTCTTAATTTGGCCCTTTGTCACCTTAGTGTCCAGACACTCTGTCTACCCTCATTCCCTGCAATAAGTGAAGATAACACCTAGCGGATAATTGTTTGGATTGTTTCCTAGAGGCCATAATTTTCCTGTAATAAAGTGTTTAAGCTTCTCTATCAAAAGCTTCCATTTATGATTTTTTTTAATATATTTTCTTTTTTTTATATATCCTGTCCTAGTTGCTACAAGGGTTTAGGACCCTATGGCGGCCTTGCAGGCTCTTGGTCTGCCTATGCCACATATAAAAACCCATTGTGGCCCACAGGTCAAAAAGTTTGCTCACCCCAGGTCTAGTGTACCCATTGATCAGCTATTTAATCACAAGCCCTCCTTAACAACTACCAGTATATATATATATATATAACACCTTAGAAATGTGTAAATGCATCAAACCAATGCCATTGGTATATTATACAGAAGCTATTCTAAGAAAAACTATAACATGCCAATTTGATATTTATGACAACATTTACCAAATTGCATTTTGTATGGTGTGTGAAGCCATTTCATGAAGCTTCAAGGAAAAACAAAAAAAGATTGAGGGATTAAGTAAATGATCATGTAATGATATGATTCCTTAGGGTAAAGTCATGTAAAATTCCCATAGAGCTCAACGCATGATGTCAGTCAATAACTGTCAGTTGAGCTAATATTTTAAAACATTTACTTAAAATTTTAATTTAAAAGTAACAATCTTAATTGTTTAAAAACTGCAAAGATAGCACTGATCTAAGTCATTAGAACCCTTTAATTAATCTACAGTGCTGCAATATAGGCTATATTTTTAGAAGAGAAATACATAAAATATCATACATTTATATGAAAATCATTTTGATCATGCAACAACGTGACCCTGTGTTTGGATTCTATACGGATTATCACTTAATAAAGATACCTACGGGGCCATTTTTTGTTCCTCTCACCTCCTCCCCTTCCATGCAGTCTGCAGCATGTCATGACTTCATCTAGCTGTTCATATTATAGTACAGCACACAAAGAAACTGCTCATCTAAGCTCAGCTCTACATCTTTCTAGCACTTAGCAAAGCTGTAACAAAGCCTGCATGAAGTTATTTCACCCTGGCCTTGCACATAATGCTGCGAGAACAAAAGATGCATTAGATAATAACGGCTGCGAGCTGCTCCACCTTCCCCATCTAGTACCAAGACCATGGTGACTACATTAATAAACACAAATGTGTGTTACGGAGTGTTATGTTACCACCTGCTCTGCTCCAGGAACATTGAAATGTTTCACTTCCTCTCATCTCATTTCCCTTCATTAAGTCCCACCCATTCTAGCAGCTTTCTCTGGATTTAACCCTGGCATCTCTGCTGCCCACCACCTTTCATCTACTTCAGGCAAATCCTTTATTTTGGACATACAACAACATACAATTTACATTCACAAACTGAAATAAATTGATGCATCAAATTATCCAGGAAAAAAATAATTAACTACCCAAAATATAGCAAGTAACCTCGAACAAAATTAAAATAAAGAAGATCCTCTTGATTGGGTGAGCACATGATTTAATGGCACATTGACAAAAATATCTGTGTCTCTATAAATTGTTGCTCCTCTTAGACCATTACATGTCTTCTCAATAGCCATTCTCCAGAGCAGGAACAATTCCCTTTTTTCTTAAGAAGTAATACCCCCACTACTCAAATCCTCCTGTAACTCTTCCCTCACCTCATTTTCCCGTTAGTCTGGGGGAAGTGACCTCTCTGCTTTGCTCCTCTTTTTCCACCATCTGCCCACTTGACCCTATACCCTTTGATCTACTTAAGACCCATTCTACCTCCCTTGCCCCGGCACTGACTGAACTATTCAATCTTTCTCTTTGGTATCTTCCTATCATCCTTCATACATGCCATAGTCCTTCTTATTCTGAAGAAGCGATCGCTTGACCTCTCTCTTCTTTCTAGCTACCGATCATTCTCTCTTCTTCCGTCTCCCCGGCTCTGCCAATATCTGACAGCAGCCTGATGAGGTCATCACGCTGCTGCAGGGTACATCGGACGGCTCGAATATCAAGCCATCTGTACCCTGCTTTATTGACTATCTGAGTATTAATTCCCTCCTTGAACCCCTCCAATCTGGCTTCCGATCTTTTCATTCCACTGAGACAGCCAACTTTAAAGTTGCCAATGACTTGCTAACTGCCAAGGCCCAAGGGAACTTTTCTTTGCTTATTCTGCTGGATCTTTCTCTGTCTTTGACACTGTTGACCACCCTCTTCTTCTACAGACCTTGCACTCTATTAGTATTTGTGACTCAGCACTTTCCTGGTTCTCCTCCAACCTGACTGACCGCTCTTTCCAAACTTCTACAATGGCTCCTCTTCTTCTCTCATCCCATTCCCTGTCAGTGTCCCACAAGGCTTAGTCTTTGGCCCAGTCCTTTTCTCCCTCTACATCTCCTACCTTGGCAAACTCATCTCTCGCCTTTACTCCCTCTGTCCTGGACAACATCTCGCAGTGTCTATCGACCATCTGTTCATGCATGGCTGACAGATTCCTTAAACTCAACCAGAGCAAAACAGAACCCATTATCTTTCCGCCGACAGACCTGGCCAATGTTTGGCCATCACTAATCTCCAAGATGTACCTTCCTATCCCCAGAGACCACCAAAGTCCTGATACACGCTCTCATCATCTCTCGCCTTGACTACTGCAACATCATCCTCTCTGGTCTTCCTCTAACTAGACTATTACCTCTTCAGTACATCATGAATGGTGCTGCTAGACTCCTTTACTCCTCTAACTGCTCCTCATGTGCAAATTTCTACACTGGCTTCCAGAATCAAATTAAAAGTTCTGTGCCTAGCTTGTAAATCACTCCACACCTCCTGTCCCATTTACATTTTCAGCCTGGTACACAAATATACCCCTAACCGCCCTCTCCGCTCCTCCAGTGACCTACTAATGAGATCCACACTCAAAACCTGATCACATGTGCAGCTTCAAGACTTCTCAAGGGCTGGTCTTACTCTCTTGAACTCTCTCTCCCACTCCCCATTAGACTTGCACCTACCTTTGGCACTTTTAAAAAAGCCCTGAAAACCCACCTCTTCAGTCTCCCCTACCCATCTTCTCAGTCCTAACATTACAACCATGTCAGACCCCCGCCCCCCACCTATTGTACAATCTGTTTCCCAACCTATTAGATTGTTAGCCTGATCGGGCAGGGGCCTCTTCTCCTCCTATGTCATAACCTGTACCTGTGTGTATTTTCTTGTGTTGTATCTCCACTCTAGTGTATGTACAGTGCTGCATAATATGTTGGCACTATATAAATACAAGATAATAATAATAATGTACATGTGACGAAGAGTAAAAGGGGCTTGTAGTTACTTTGAAGTTAATACCAGAGGATGCTTTTGATGCGAACCTTAGGCAAGTAATTTTTGTCAAAGTGATAACCAGTTGACCTGCAGTCCTGTTGGTTTTACGTTTGAACACATGCTTTGAGCTGTAAAATATTTGAGTGCAAAGTGTGCATCAACAGAGATTATCAACACTAGCCCTTAGATTGGACACATACAGGACAATTTTCACTTTAGATCTAATTTCCAAATCAATAAAAAAAAAATTGCATCTCTAGTGAGTCTGAAGGAAGACCAGACGATGAGAGGTGAACTGTATCTCCCCAGTGCCGTCAGCACTCATGCCCCTTTAAACCATGACACTTCCACCCCATGCTTGACTGTAGGCAAGACACACTTGTCTTTGTATCTCCCACCTGGTTGATGTCACACATGCTTGACACCATCTGAACAAAATAAATGTATCTTGGTCACATCAGTAGTGATGAGCAGCATAGACAATATCCAAATTTGCGATATTTCTAAACAAATTTGAGATCTCCTTTCAATATTATTTACTGCGAAAATCGGCACTTGTACATGCCAAAACGGGAATGTAATGTGTATTGTCACAGTGACATCTAGCAGCAGAATGTGAAATAGCAGCTGCATAGAAGTATTTCATTGCAAAAATTGCCAGGTGTACATGTGAAAATTGCAAACGCAATGCATGGAAGTTTCCTAAAATCTTGAATATTCGAGATAGGAAGATATTGCACTATATTCAAGACATGGTCCCAGTAATCCATTTGCTAATTTTGCTTATGTTCAACACATTGGGAGCTTTTTTGTGCTTAATGTGTAGAAGAGGCTTCTCTCTGGGACAACAGCCATGCAGAACAATTTAAGACAGTGTGCAGCGTATGGTCTGAACACTGACAGACTGCCCCCCCCCCACCCCTTCAACCAGCATTTATATATCTATTCAAAAGACAACCTCTGCATAAAATGCTGAGTATGTGCACTGAACTTCTCTGGTCAACCATGGCTAGGTGTATTCTGTGTGGAATCTGTCCAGTTAAACCGCTGTTGTTGTGACCCGAAAAAGGGCCCAAACTGTGTAAATCTGTGTATTACTGTAGATACTGTAAAATGCTTTATATAGTTGGTGTATGTCCCTTTTGTTTGATGTTTTACCTTAGGAAACTTGAATGTGGGAGCTGTACGTTTGTCTCTACTGTCTGTTCCTTGATGGACCCTACAGCTTTGCTATGGACTTCGTGCAGCACCTCAACGTTTATTAAGTATTGACTTGCAAAGGTTGGACCATGTTGGTCCATGTTTGGTCATTTCTTTGTATTTTATTGCTTTAAACTAAATCGTATTTAAAAAAATAAAACTCTTATGATTTAACCCTTTTGCTGCCTGATACATTGCTTTTATTTCAATACTTGAATAGATGCGTATAACAATAAAGAAACACTACAGGACCAAAGTGTGTCCATAGGGGACATTGGAAGGCCAGGTTCACATATATTGGGCAGGGTACTGCACGTTGGTGTCACCCACAAGTGTGCTGTTTGGCAATTCATTGTAAATGACAGCCAAATGCACCTTATTAGCAAAGTATGTCATACCCCATTACAATGTATCTTGTACATATGTTGTGTATTTGGATGCGCAGCAAACCGCTAGGCAGCCCATTTAAATGATTGGCCTACCTCACCACAGGGCAAGAACATTCCGCTGGAACATGGGTGTCGATCTAAAACACAGGGGGCCAAAATTAAAAACTTGGTTTTCAGATTGCGTGATACCCAGAAAAAGGAAAGGCTCTGGTTGAGGCGCACATTAAATTATTTGAAAAAATATACATTTTGTAAAAAATAATAACAAGTATAAAAGGAGGTATAAGAATACATTGACATGTTTCCTGGAAAATCTGGCCACTTCTTCAGGATGATTAGTGTAACAATTAGGTCTGTGGAGAACAGTGTATTGTAATGTATAATGTGCATAATTCAAATTATACAGGTATACATGATCAATTTACATTTTTGTATACATCCCAATTAAGACTGTATACATAATGTAAACATTTTAGTTAAGTATGATAAGGCAAGTATCAATGCATATATTTGATATGATTATAAAACCATTGAAAATATATTCATTAAAAATATATAACATTTCATAATAATTTAATGCAGAGCATATGGATTCTAAAAAGGATAAAAATACTATACTCATAACTGTTATTCAATGGTGAAAAATCATTAAATAGTAATGATTGTTTGGTGAACCATGAATAATGAATGATTAAATATGAACATTAGGTAATGGCTCCAATCTTAAGTGTCAGATGTGATCATACCTTACATAATCTGGTTAGGATAATACATTATGTTAACCAATAGATCATTCAGAGGCAGTATGTAAAGCATGTATAACATAACATTGGCATACAAGTTAGCCAATAGATTATTTTAGATAATATACTGTACACTCACCGGCCACATTCTTAGGCACACCTTGCTAGTACCCTGTTGGACTCCCTTTTACCTTCAGAACTGCCTTCATCCTGGTGGTATAGATTCAACAAGGTACTGGAAACATACCTCAGAGACATTGGTCCATATTGACATCATAGCATCACGTTGCTACAGATTTGTCCCATTCCACCACATCCCAAAAGTGCTCAATTGGATTGAGATCTGGTGACTGTGGAGGCCATTTGAGTACAGTGAACTCATTGTCATGTTCAAGAAACCAGTCTGAGATGATTGGAGCTTTATGACATGGTGCATTATCCTGCTGGAAGTAGCCATCAGAAGATGGGTACACTGTGGTCATAAAGGGATATACATGGTCAGCAACAATACTCAGGTAGGCTGTGGCCTTGCAACGATGATTAATTACTACTAAGGGGCTCAAAGTGTGCCAAAAAATGTCTCCCCCCCACACCATAACACCACCACTACCAGCCTGAACGGTTGATACAAGGCAGGATGGATCCATGCTTTCATGTTGTTGATGCCAAATTCTGACCCTACCATCTGAATGTCGCAGCAGAAATCGAGACTCATCAGACCAGGCAACATTTTTCCAATCCTCTATTGTCCAATATCAGTGAGCTTGTGCAAATTGTAGTCAGTGTCCTGTTCTTAGCTTACAGGAGTGGCACCTGGTGTGGTCTTCTGCTGTTGTAGCCCATCTGCCTCAAGAATCGACGTGTTGTGCGTTCATAGATGCTCTTTTGCATACCTTGGTTGTAATGAGTGGTTAATTGAGTTAATGTTGCCTTTCTATCAGCTTGAACCACTCTGACCATTCTCATCTGACCTCTTGCATCAACAAGGCATTTGGGTCCACAGATCTGTTTTCCCTTCTTCTGACCATTCTCTATAAATCCTAGAGATGGTTGTGCGTGACAATTCTAGAAGATCAGTAGTTTCTGAAATACTTAGTCCAGCCCCTCTTAAATCACATTTCTTCCCCATTCTATTCTTGATGTTGTACCCAACTCTGCATGGATGAGCCAAGGGGCTGCCATAGGCGAGTGGGGAAATTAATCCTACACCCACTTACCCGCACTGCAAGGGTTGGACATCAAGCAAGGTATAAGTCACCCAGATGGCCTTAAACAACTGCACTCACACTGGGGAAAGGTGCTTCAGGCTGATAGAGGGGTGTACCAGTCCTGGAAAACCATCAGGAGGGCAACCCATGAACAGCAGCACTTGGTGGTCTAGGTGGCAGTAGCGTCTACCACAGACCTAGGTATAAAGTAGGGACTGAACCTGGAAATACTCGACAGGTGAGTAGCCTATCTGAAGGGAGCATGCAGGCCTTTTTGAGCAAATTTCAGCCTCTAAGATTAACCTGCAAATAAGAACAAGGGAAGAGGCACCCAACCTAGTACAACAAAACAAAACAGTGAAACAAAATGAGACAAAACAACAGACAAGATACTCACATTGAGAGAGGTTTACAAGGTTTACAGATGCTCTTTTTTTGTTGAAAAAGAGCATCTGCTTGAAACGCGTCCCATTGTTCCTATTGAGCCCCCCAGTATCTGAAGTGATCTCATTCCCAACCAGGAAGTGAGGTCCTCCTTGAAAACACATGGCCCTGAGAGATCCACCCTTGTAAACCTCTCTCAATGTGAGTATCTTGTCTGTTGTTTTGTCTCATTTTGTTGCAATTTGTTTTATCTTATCCTATTCCACATTATTTAACCATTTGTTGTACTAGGTTGGGCGCATCTGTCCTTGTTCTTATTTGTCTGTTAGGGGGGCCACACTCATCCATTTTGAGAGCTGCACACCTACACACAACTTAAACACCCATCCCTCATACTGACTCCATTTTACTCTGTGATCCTTGCTCAGGCCCCATACACCCACTGAGGGCCTTTCTGGCCACTGATATCACTATAGCTGTGTAATCACTGCTGAAGGTTGTGCACAACTACCCATTATCTTTCTAAGATTAACCTGCATGGGCCATGACACCTTCTAGGGGAAGGAATACTACATCTGCAGCCTAGGGACAACGCTGCCAATTGGCAAGCATGATTAAAGAATGCCCCTACCTGGATAACATCAACAGGTGAGCATAAATAAGGACCAGAAGGGCTCCATCTGGATATTGCCACAGATGAGCATAGGTTAGGGGTCCTATACATAAAAGGGTGTGTAATAGGCAAAACCTGTTAAGGAAACAGGGCACTATGTGTGTGCAAGTACATGTGTGAAGATTCTAACACTGTAATAAATAAACAAGGCACACAATTCAGCAATATATACATTACATTGGCATATAAACAGTAAGGCCTAAGTTTGGGCGTACAGGGGAATCACACCTTAATACCCCACCCAATGTTGTATATAAATAATGGAGGCTACCCTCAGAGCCCTGAGGTAGGTAGCAGAGCAGTGCACTTTTCAACTATGGATGGGAAATGATTAAATCTAAAGACATAAATGGGTCTCTATAGAAATGTGAGAGAGTCAGGTCAGGAGGAACTGACTATACAGCAATAGTTCAGAAATTCATATTCCCTGTTCCACCCTTCACTCTAGGGACCTGTGGTAAGATATTGCCCAGTATGCGTAAAAATAAGTCACTATAAGTGGTCCTTTTATGACATGTCATGCATGTCTGCTAAGGAAGCAAGACCCATGACAATGTGTAGGTGCATATGTACACGCATTGCCGTGAATAGCCGAGGGGCTGCCATAGGCATGAGGGGTTCCCTTCCCTCACACACTGGAGCTAAGACCGAGACTGTGTAAACACCATACAATAAAAAAATCAAATAAGCATACATTTTTCTTAGCACAATAAATCCCAGGTTTGGTGGCAGGTATGGCCAACAAGTGGAAATTATTTACATAGAGCAAGAGAGTTGCTTAAGGCAACAACCCCTAAACCCTTGCAGAAGAATTTGCTAAACTGCACAATATACACATGAAATAGCCATATACTGAGAGCCAACCCATAAGGTGACAGTGGCCTCTAGTGGCAAAACGGAAAGATGAATCTTTACATGCAATTAAGTATTACCTATTAGTGATGATTGCGAATATTCGGATTCCGAATATTAATCGCGAATTTCGGCAATTCTATAATTCGCGAAGATGATGAATATATTGCCGAATATTCGCAATTCCGGATATTCTGTATTTTTTATCCATTACACATGTCTCTCAATGCAAGTGGACGAATGGGAAAGCTGCAACAAGAGCTTAGCTACACCATCAACAGTTTTTTAAATGAATATTGGGGTGATGCGAATATTGCCAAAATCGAAAATTCGCGCCATGTTAAACATATATTGCGCGCGCGAAATTTGCAATAAAAACTGCCGATATTCGCAATACAAGAAAAAAAAACCCTGAATATTGCAGAATGCGAATATTTTCCATAAAATTTGCGGCATGCCGCGAATACGAATGTTGCCTATGCCGCTCATCACTATTACCTATACTTTAAAGCCCAGGTGCCCAACCTGCGGCCCTTTGGGCATTCCTTGGAGGTCCCCCTTGGTCTTCAACTTGTGGCCCCCAAAACCTACTGTTAATGCATAGGGCATAGGAAATCACCTGTCCTCGCCCAGGATCTTCTTTTGGAGGGAAGTGGAGGGGAGGGAAGAGGAGGAGAGGGACTCGCTCTGGCTGAGCAACCCAGACAGTGCCTGAACAAGTCTTTCACCTCTTCTCCACTTCCTGTTCTAAGAATATCCGGTTCTAAGAAGATGAGTGCCTATGCTCTCACTATTCCACCAACGAACGGAGGGGGGGGGGCATATTACCTCTGAATCAAAGGTTGTGTGCCCCATAGATATCATCAAAGGCACATAAGCTTTGATGATATATAGGACACAAAATGTGCATTATCATACTACAGTGTTCTCTAACGCTTGAAGTATCATTAAAAACATGTTTTGTTATTTAAAAATGAAAAATAATGTCTTCTAGCTATGCCTGCTGTCATTATAAAATGCTTCTACAAGTCAGTATTGATTGAAAATTTTATGTGTGGCCCTTTAGTGATGCCGAGAGCCGCTTTTGTGGCCCACCATATCTACTCAGTTGCCCACCACTGCTTTAAGGTGATTATAGTGCAGCAAACAACTTATACTCTATGCAGAAAAGAAAACTTTAGCTGGCTAATCTGGTCGACCCAAAAAGGAGGTATAGCCGCGAAATATACAACATTTAACGAAGTGCAGTGTCGAACTTATGCTCTAGCAATAACTGTAGAGCCCTTATGGCAACTCTAGGTTGACCCAAGACAGGGATTACCAACAAAAAAAACCCAGTAGAAACAAAAATGAAGATCCAGGAGTCTAAAGTCTGTAGATTGATGGGGCAAGGACCCTGGACCCAGTTCAGGTGTAGTAGTTGGGGTGAGGGAAAACCAGATATTTCCCCAGGGCCCAACCAGTGATGTAACGCAAAGTTCAAATGTGGGCCCGGTGGTCGCCTCTTGACCACCAAATCGGACTGGGGGTTGCGAATAACATGCTTAATAATGAATTCTGCAAAACAATGGGAGAAGAGGGACCAAAAACTTCTGACAACTCACCACCAAACGCACACCCAACTTGTCTCCTGCAATCCTCAGCAAGTAATCTGTGAATGAATCCGAAAAAGTAAACATCTCCATTCCCACCCAATAATCATGTGATTTACAAGCCAACTGCTACCATATATCCCAGCGAGCAATGTATAGATGTAACACAAGAGAACTGTTTACTTACAGTCATGGTGGACATTCTGGAGTGGAGTCATAGAATGTTTCTGAAGTCTGGAAAAAAGTTATATGGAAAAAGGACAAGAAACAGACAAATACAATATGCAGAGCTCATAATATTCTGACAACATAGGCATGGTTAAAGCATAAAGACATGACAGCACCATCATATAAAAGGAAACCATTCATCTTATTTACTTTACTAAACTATTCATTAAATGGAAGAATGGCAACTACAACTGCAAACACAGTACATATGGGTAAAAACCACGGTCACCTTCAGAGATGATAAGTGCTATGATGATCTTCCCCTGATAAGGCTGCAGCATGGAGACCTTCAACAAGTTCAGAAGTTTGCTGCGGGCATGCGTTTTCTGTGACAATAGGTCGTGGTAGTAGCCTGCAACTGGAAAATCAATCAAAAATATATCCCAACAACCTGACAAATGGACATGAATACACACTAATATTTCCATAATGACTTTTCTATAGTACTTGCAGTTTGTGGAAGGTCTATCTCTCTTCAATGGGTCTGTGGGTTGTGGCTGAAAGGCTCATCAATGAATTCTGAAAAACATTGGGAGAAGAGGGACCAAAAACTTCTGACAACTCACCACCAAACGCACTCCCAACTTGTCTCCTGCAATCCTCAGCAAGTAATCTGTGAATGAATCCGAAAAAGTAAAAATCTCCATTCCCACCCAATAGTCATGTGATTTACAAGCCAACTGCTACCATATTTCCCAAAAGAGAAATGTATAGATGTAACACAAGAGACCTGTTTACTTACAGTCATGGTGGACATTCTGGAGTGGATTCATAGAATGTTTCTGAAGTCTGGAAAAAAGGAATATGGAAAAAGGACAAGAAACAGACAAATACAATATGCAGAGCTCATAATATTCTGACAACATAGGCATGGTTAAAGCATAAATACATGACAGCACCATCATATAAAGGGAAACCATTCATCTTATTTACTTTACTAAACTATACATTAAATGGAAGAATGGCAACTACAACTGCAAACACAGTACCTTTGGGTAAACACCACGTTCACCTTCAGAGATGATAAGTGCTATGATGATCTTCCGCTGATAATGCTGCAGCATGGAGACCTTCCACGAGTTCAGAAGATTGCTGAGGAGCATGCATTTTCTGCGACAATAGGTCGTGGTAGTAGCCTGTAATTGGAAAATACATCCAGAAATGTATCCCAACAACCTGACAAATGGACATGAATACACACTCATACTTCCATAATTACTTTTCTATAGTACTTGCAGTTTGTGGAAGGTCTATCTCTCTTCAATTGGTCTGTGGGTTGTGGCTGAAAGGCTCATCAATGAATTCTGAAAAACATTGGGAGAAGAGGGACCAAAAACTTCTGACAACTCACCACCAAACGCACACCCAACGTGTCTCCTGCAATCCTCAGCAAGTAATCTGTGAATGAATCCGAAAAAGTAAAAATCTCCATTCCCACCCAATAGTCATGTGATTTACAAGCCAACTGCTACCATATATCCCAGCGAACCATGTATAGATGTAACACAAGAGAACTATTTACTTACAGTCATGGTGGACATTCTGGAGTGGATTCATAGAATGTTTCTGAAGTCTGGAAAAAAGGATATGGAAAAAGGACAAGAAACAGACAAATACAATATGCAGAGCTCATAATATTCTGACAACATAGGCATGGTTAAAGCATAAAGACATGACAGCACCATCATATAAAAGGAAACCATTCATCTTATTTACTTTACTAAACTATACATTAAATGGAAGAATGGCAACTACAACTGCAAACACCACGGTCACCTTCAGAGATGATAAGTGCTATGATGATCTTCCCCGGATAATGCTGCAGCATGGAGACCTTCCACGAGTTCAGAAGTTTGCTGATGAGCATGCGTTTTCTGCGACAATAGGTCGTGGTAGTAGCCTGCAACTGGGAAATCCATCCAAAAATATATCCCAACAACCTCACAAATGGACATGAATACACTCTAATACTTCCATAATGACTTTTCTATAGTACTTGCAGTTTGTGGAAGGTCTATCTCTCTTGAATTGGTCTGTGGGTTGTGGCTGAAAAGCTCATCAATGAATTCTGAAAAACAATGGGAGAAGAGGGAGCAAAAACATCTGACAACTCACCACCAAACGCACACCCAACTTGTCTCCTGCAATCCTCAGCAAGTAATCTGTGAATGAATCTGAAAAATTTTAAATCTCCATTCCCACCCAATAGTCATGTGATTTACAAGCCAACTGCTACCATATATCCCAGCGAACCATGTATAGATGTAACACAAGAGAACTGTTTACTTACAGTCATGGTGGACATTCTGGAGTGGATTCATAGAATGTTTCTGAAGTCTGGAAAAAAGGATATGGAAAAAGGACAAGAAACAGACAAATACAATATGCAGAGCTCATAATATTCTGACAACATAGGCATGGTTAAAGCATAACGACATGACAGCACCATCATATAAAAGGAAACCATTCATCTTATTTACTTTACTAAACTATACATTAAATGGAAGAATGGCAACTGCAACTGCAAACACAGTACCTCTGGGTAAACACCACGTTCACCTTCAGAGATGATAAGTGCTATGATGATCTTCCGCTGATAATGCTGCAGCATGGAGACCTTCCACGAGTTCCGAAGATTGCTGAGGAGCATGCATTTTCTGCGACAATAGGTCGTGGTAGTAGCCTGCAACTGGAAAATCCATCCAAAAATATATCCCAACAACCTCACAAATGGACATGAATACACACTAATACTTCCATAATGACTTTTCCATAGTACTTGCAGTTTGTGGAAGGTCTATCTCTCTTTAATTGGTCTGTGGGTTGTGGCTGAAAGCCTCATCAATGAATTCTGAAAAACAATGCGAAAGGAGGGACCAAAAACTTCTGACAACTCACCACCAAACGCACACCCAACTTGTCTCCTGCAATCCTCAGCAAGTAATCTGTGAATGAATCCGAAAAAGTTAAAATCTCCATTCCCACCCAATAGTCATGTGATTTACAAGCCAACTGCTACCATATATCCCAGAGAGAAATGTATAGATGTAACACAAGAGAACTGTTTACTTACAGTCATGGTGGACATTCTGGAGTGGATTCATAGAATGTTTCTGAAGTCTGGAAAAAAGTAATATGGAAAAAGCACAAGAAACAGACAAATACAATATTCAGAGCTCATAATATTCTGACAACATAGGCATGGTTAAAGCATAAAGACATGACAGCACCATCATATAAAAGGAAACCATTCATCTTATTTACTTTACTAAACTATACATTAAATGGAAGAATGGCAACTACAACTGCAAACACAGTACCTCTGGGTAAACACCACGGTCACCTTCTGAGATGATAAGTGCTATGATGATCTTCCGCTGATAATGCTGCAGCATGGAGACCTTCCACGAGTTCTGAAGATTGCTGAGGAGCATGCATTTTCTGCGAAAATAGGTCGTGGTAGTAGCCTGCAACTGGAAAATCAATCCAAAAATATATCCTAACAACCTCACAAATGGACATTAATACACACTAATACTTCCATAATTACTTTTCTATAGTACTTGCATTTTGTGGTAGGTCTATCTCTCTTCAATTGGTCTGTGGGTTGTGGCTGAAAGGCTCATCAATTAATTCTGAAAAACATTGGGAAAAGAGGGACCAAAAACTTCTGACAACTCACCACCAAACGCACTCCCAACTTGTCTCCTGCAATCCTCAGCAAGTAATCTGTGAAAGAATCCGAAAAAGTAAAAATCTCCATTTCCACCCAATAGTCATGTGATTTACAAGTCAACTGCTACCATATATCCCAGCGAACCATGTATAGATGTAACACAAGAGAACTGTTTAC
>CM070032.1:143220118-143238982 GCA_036250615.1 Ptychadena robeensis | reverse complement strand
ATGAATGTTCAAAGTTACACACAGGTTTTATTTCTACAGAGCGTGTGTTCTCTGTGGAGAGGCATCCTGTAGCCATGGTAACACTGCTCTCTGGTTTGTTACAATGTATCTCAGCCAGCGCTATCCAGTAACCGGCTCCCATAGATGGTCCCCTGCACCCCCCTGCCTGCGGCACCCGGCGTATAAGACGACCCCCGACTTTGGGGAGGATTTTAAGGTACTGAAAAGTCGTCTTATACGCCGGCATATACAGTATTTTTTACAGATTAGGTTAGCATTATGTGTACTTTAGTATATACAACTAAACTTTGGCTTGCCCCCTAACCCTATTCAGTCCTGACAACCCCTACTCACATTTGCCTGACATAAACCATTTTCTACAGTCTCCACCACTAACGTTGGAATGTTCACCGAGCGATCGACCGAAAAAAAATTACATGCTCCATCTTGATTTTCATTTTTTTGTGTGGGGAGGGGGGCTGATTGTACCAGGTGGGCAGAAATTGATTTGGTCAACCGAATGGAAAAAATCGACACGTCTATGGATAGCTTTAGAAACTCCCAGCTTAAGGAGAGTGCCAACTGCTTATTTACGAGAGTCCAGTAGTGCACAGCAGTCTGACCAGAGAGCATCCTTCTTTGCTGGAATAGGGGATGGCCAGAGTCCACTTGCCCTGGTGCACATGGAGAGCCCCGTTTAAAGCCTTCCATGTATTGTAATGTTAGCCATGTCCCTAGTGGCAGTGTGCCCCTCCTGTGAGTAACTGTATATAGACAGAAAGTCAACCAATTCTAAAGACCCCAACTTATTCCTAGCTAAGTTGGACCCAGGGAATTCTTCTGCACCACCAGGGGCCCCCAGCTCAAAGATGAGTGTAGACCAGATATGGGGGAAAAAGAGGCCCAGAGGCCAAAACCTGCCTATTTATTCTTTTAATTCGGCTTTATGTCAAGACACTTTAGCTTCCATCTGCTGATTCCTACAGTAGTGAAATATTTCCTAGAGGATGATTATTTGGGTCTTTGCCTAATGGCAATAGTTTGCTTGCAATATAATGTTTACATTTACCTTCAAAGGTTTCTATTTATTATTTTTATTATCTGGCTACGAGCACTTAGGACACCTATACCAGTCAGCCCTTACAGGTTCTTGCTCTTGCCCCTCTGACTCATGGGCCATAATGGTTTTTTAAATTTGACAAACAGTTTCCCACCCCATGACTAGACAGTTAATTTTCACTCAACTATTAAGGAGACACAGACCCTGCTGTCTGACCCGGTACCCTACAAAGGGTACCTAAGCATTAGCCAATAAAGCAAAAAGCGATTGCTACTGCTGTATTCCCAATTAAAGTATTTGCAAAACACATTTTGGATTACCTTACTGTTTAAACAATGCTGGTACTGATATGTAGCCAAGCCTTAGCTCTTCATATCAGTCCTCTTCTCCCTGGTTTCTGATATAAGGATAGGAGCGTCAGTGTTTTAGCAGGCTGTGTTTGACAGCCTGGATTCCTTTTATGTATGCTTTGCAAAAGGTACACCATTGTTTTTCCTTGTGATGATTAAACATATATTATGCCACATATACATGGTATGTGGAGAAGAAATATGGGTCAGGGGTGTACTTGTAAGCTAAGCTTGGGGAACTAGTTGTAAACAATAAGGTATTATAAAATCGGCTTCTTGTGTATCTTCAGTTATTGCCAAAGTTGTAGAAGGTGCTGCCGTTGTTTCATTCTGGCCTTTTCAAACTTATGTCTAATCCTTATTAATGCAATATAGGTAGTGTCTACTACTTCTATGAGAATATTGTCATATTTCTTCTTCAAGATTTTAGTTGACTTTTTTATGTGTCAAGTACAACAATTTAAATATGAGTTCCTTCTGTTGTTTTTAAAAGCTTTACTGGCGAATTACTGCTTTTTGCCTAGTTGAATAAGTGTATTTATTTAGGTTTTAATGTGAAAATTACCAAAAATATAGTGACCTCCATAGCATGCTTTTAGAGTAGTCCTGTATGAATCCATGAACTAGTTTTTAAGAAACAAGATTATGTGCCACATAAACTGCCCAACAGGATTTTATTCATGACATAGGATGTACCATGGTCCAATGTGATAATTTGCTTGCCATGAATTGAGGAACAGTCAGTGGTAAAACAGGAGATTCAAATAATTCACATAAAGGAAAGGAATGACGTTTAAGTGACCCATGAAGAATAATGTGCTTGTGCAAGCAGGACATTTGCTTGCAGAGTGTCCCATAAAAGGGGCGACTGGCATAGTTTTTTCCTTTCTATAATTGCCACTTCTGATGCTAAACCACTTCAGTTTTCCGCTTCTTCATGCTGCCCATTAGAGCCCTGACTGGGTTTGGCTCATTCTCAAGGTCTTTTACTGTCTTGTGTTTGGCGCAGCAACAGCAGTCTAGCATTTCGTAGAGAAAAGCCAGCAGGACCAGAGATAGCACAGTCAAGATAAACAAGACCAGGATTACAAAACAGGCGGTGTTCCAGCCATCATGGAATGGGTAGATCTTCTGAACCTGGAATCCAACCTGCTGCTGGATCAAGGCTGTCTCGTTCTTCCAGGAACCAAGAGATGACATCTTGGCACAGGCTCCCAATGGAACAACTGCAAGACAACAAAAAAACATTATTTTTACATATATATGCAGCAAGATACAGATCCATTTGAAATAAACTTTTTTTTATAGCTGGACCTGTTTTTTATATGTGATTATTACCTTAGATTATAAAACTATGGTAAAACATTTAAGCAGATATTCTCATGAAACATTGCATCAGAAATCCTAGCAACTGAACCCTTTCTCATGTTTTCTCCAACCAATGTCCCGTATATTAATCTGCTGGTCCTTTATCATACCATCATTGATGTGCAGGAAAGACCATAAGTTTACCTGTGCTTATCTTATACCTGCAACAACTGAAAATATGACTTTACTCTTTATCCGTTGCAAAATAATACATTTTGTTGGACAGTAGGGAGCAGAGGGCTCCTGGGTTTACTTTCCCCATTCTCCAACTGTTCCCCAGTCGCCTTTCACACCGGAAACTAGCAGATAAGATCATTTGAGCATGCCCTTGTCTCATTACAATTCAGTACATAGTACATGCTTTCTTCTGTTCTTCTTTTATTTTGCCTAATATAGGTAAAGCACAAGTTCACTTTAAATTGATGTTCGTTTATAGCTTCGCTGAAGCAGCAAAATGTGAAGGTTCAGCTCTACATGGCAGTGATGTATGAATAAAAACTACAGCAATCTTGGCAAGCATTTCTGATCAACAGAATGAACAGCTACCAGACCCTGATAAATAAAGCTGTATTGCGTTAGTTGCAATAGCCAATTAACATGCTATTTCTGAAGTTGAATATGTGCCCAGTTCCTTGTGAAATTCATTGTAGAGAGATATTTAAAATGGTTTGTGTTTTATGGTGAATGAAAAACATTTATTTAACTCGGGGGCTTTTAGGGAGTGATGTCAAATTCAAGTGCTGGTGTGCTGATTGGACCAAGTGGCTAGTTTCATATGTTTGAGTCTTTTTAAAATTAAAAAATGTAAATTTATACTTTGGTAGGTGGCCTTTTATTGTCATCCAGTATACATGGCATACTTGCACTTTTCTATACCCTTACCTGCTTAATCCCCCCTCCCCCTAGAGTTTTTAAAGTCAAGATCATCCTCAACACTCTTAACCCTTGACATCAGTTTTTTATGCCATTTTGGGATGACATCACTCTTTAAGGGCTTGTCCCCACTTGCTCGGTTTTGAACCACGACGCGCGACTGCGGGCGTCCGCTTCCATTCATTTGAATAGCCCTGACTGCATTTTTGGCCACAAGCCGCGAATTGCGCTCATAGACATGCATGGACGCGGTCAAAAAAACCTACATTATGGAGGTTTGCGTCATATTTTAAAGACTGCTGTACTGTAGCATGTCATAAATTTTTGTGCTAATACAGGAACTTCTGTTTGACAGCAACATCCTGCTGTCCAATATATATATGAGCTTTACATTATCCTCTGAGATGGATTGCAAATCTTTAATAATGTATTGGTAATGCCTGTATTCTTACACTGCAGTATAGTTGTCAGCACATGAACTACCAGCTTTTTGTTTTTCCAGCTTCATCTTCCCTGAGGCTTTGAAACACGCTGCTGTATTTTTTTAAGGCTATTTATGTCTTTATGTAGGATATCCTCAATAGAGCGATTAGCTTCATTTGTATATGTATTTATTGGTTTGTTTGTTTTACATAAAAACAATGATATAATGATGGAAAACTATGGAAAAATGTGTGACCAGAGTACTTTCAAAAAAAAAGTAAGACTGAGCTAAAGTTTGAGGGCCATTTCACACTAGCTGTGCTGTGGCACATCACTCCCTTTCCCAGTACACCTACCCCCTTCCACACTTAGCACACCTTTCCCGGCACACCTACCCCCTCTCACACATAGCACACTTGTGACCACCAGGATCCCTTAGCACTACACCACCCAGTACTCCCCACACATCATATCACAACTACCTCACACAGACACACACATATAGGTCACCTCTCTCACACACACCCAACACACTATGTAGCCACCCTCACGGATCCACACACATTATCCGCACATCCTCCCCCCTCCTCTCCCCTACATCCTTCTCTATTTCCTCCTTCTACTATTAGTGAGCTATTCAACCTCTGAATATACGAGTATACATCTACCATAGCGCCATACCACAGCTATTACTAATTGACTACCCAGCCATTACGTCTCTTCTCAACTAGACACGGTGTACCCTTAGGACCCCCCATACCCTAACTTAAATTACCACTGATATATTTTTTGACCTCTCCCCCGTGCCAATATAGGGGAATACTCCCAGCCGCTCGTACCGGGGATGTTCCATCCTCCCTCAAAGCCCCTCCTACATGTCCAGTGTTCGAAACCACATGCAGAGGGGGTGAGTTTGTAATGTGGACTCCCTCATCAAATTTACAATCATCAACTCTGATTACCCTATACTAAAATCTACTCCTCTCCTCACATCCTAGCCAATCAATCCTATTGCTTTAAATCTCCTGATGAAGCAAATTTGATTGTGAAACGGGTAGAGATGCAATGTGTGATGTAATTTGCGCGTGTCACGTGGCAAACAACGTGGATTACAAGAAGAACTTCAAAAAAATTGACTTTTTTATTTACTTGTTTACTTGTATATTTAACGTGCTTTGACCCTGGTAGATGCCCTCAAAATCCCTCTAACCTACCCACACAAATATTTGTGTGAGTAGGGGCTTTGGAAGTTCAATCTTCCTCCCCCTCTCTCTTTGCAATTGTTGTTGGGATGATGGCACCATTTTAGGGCTTTTGGTGAGGCAAATTCTCTCTCAACCTTCTAATAGCTTGGTCAAATATTGAATCATTAGTGACTAATGATTTTGTCAAGTCAGTGGTCAGTAAAGTCATGGTTGAGTTGACTAGTCATGATGTCATCACCCAAACTTCCTCTCTTGCGCTCCCCACCAATACTGACAGAGAGATGGTCTCTGTCAGTCTAACACAAGTTCTCTTGGGACATGTAGTTCAGCAAAGGAGCACTTATAGATTAGGTGGGTGTGTTTCCCAAACCGGAGGTTTGTGACTGCACAGGAAGACATAGAAAAGGGTGTAAAATAAGAATATTCAGGAGAGGTTACTATCACTATAACATCTCAACTAAACAATACTATCACCATAAGTAGCAATACTATCACCATACTAATGGTAATATGGGAGTAATACAAATAAAATAAGTTATTAAGCCGAAAGTTAGTTTTTTAAACAATTCTGAAAAAGAATGGCCAAGACTGGTATCATAGGGCAGTAGATGGCAAGTACCTTTTAAATGAAAAGATAATGGAAATGTTCAGATGAATTACTTTATTTGTTCTTTTGTCTTGATCAGACAGCAATAATCTGTGTTGCCTCAAGTTTGCCTCCAGAGGATAAAGCTATTACAGTGGTTTCTTGTCAAATCTATGCTTTTAAGTTTTTTTTTTTGCTATGTTGTCATCTAAACACATCTACTTCAGAAGATATTATGCAGAGACTTTTGTATTGCTGAAGACAAATATACTAGTACTTTGATGGTATTGTTGGTATGGTTTTATGGTATAAACAAATAGTAAAGTGTCAATCATGTAAAACAATAGTGTAGAATGGAGGAAACCTGGGAAGGGGATCGTGAACTAATATTTGCTGTAGAGGTCTATGGAAAGATAAATGAGGGTGCATCTTAATGCAGCACCAATCAATACAGAACATGTCTGCAGCAAATCTGCGTTACTCCCTAGAGAGTTTTTCTATTTAGAAATGATTCGCATTCATATCTTTATAATATTTTCTACATGTACATGTTTATTTGCCCATGCTTTAAAAGATAATCCATGCTGATAAAATTGCTTTCGGCTCCTGATTTCCTTTTCTAAAGTAAGCTTGTTAGAAATGGCATCAACCCTGCGTAGTAATCTCATGCCAAGAATACCCTTCCTCCTGGTCACCTGCATCAACAGGCATAGAGCAGCACACAATTTCTCACGTCATCAACTGTTTTGGGGGGGTTCATTTGGCAAGTTTGAATGTTTTTTAACAGAGGAAATGGGGTAAGTAAGACGCACAAATATTTTTATAATAGACATGGCAATTAGATTATTTCATTCTTACATTGACGGTGTTTAATACTGTATGCTTGCATTCGTTTTATTTTGGCAAACATTAGCAACCAAAAGGAGACTTAAGGTCCCCATACACAGGTCGATTTCTTCCTGATCGACTATCAATTTGATTGTTCACAGTGAACCAAAAATCGACTATCGATCGGTGATCCATTAACTCCCCACCTTGAACAATCAATTTTTTGATCATCTAACTTTCCCAGATCGATTTCTAAAATGTTTTGGAACGAAAATTATGTAATTTTCATACTAAAAATGGCATGACCATCACCAACGTACTTTAAAGGTGAACGATCGAAAACCTGACATGTTGGATTCCTGTAAGATCGATTCTTCCCTCGATTTAGACAATGTTTTAATCGATCGTTCAAGGTGGGTAGTGAACGATTCTTTATCAATCGTTCAACGGCCATGCGTGTGACGATCGATGATCGATTGTCGATGATCGATGATTGATTTGAGCAAGAATGAGAAATCGACCTGTGTATGGGGGCCTTTAGGGCATGTTTCCTTTTTAGTTTTGTGATCAGTTGGGACCCCTTACGTTAAGCACAGTGCTTGGCAGGGTCCCAATGGGTTACATACACTGTACCTGCTCTGCACTATGTTAACCCCTGCATCGGCGGATTAGCTGATTGCTGTGAGAACAGCAGGTAAAATGTATGTGAACCGTCGGGACCCCCGCCAAGCACAGTGCTTAGCGTAGGGGGTCCCAACGGATCAAACACCGCGGTGGAGACCTAGCCCTTAGCCTTACCCTGGCAATTGTTTCTTTCACCAACTGATCTATTGTGTTTTTTTTGGAGCATTTTCTGAACTTTATTTAGTCAGACCATGCAGCATCTTAGTAAATTCTTTTTTATAATTGGTTTTAATTTGGAAATGGTATTTTACAGTGGCTTGGCAGGATTGTGGCGCCAGTATATTCAGTTTGTAGCCATCCAAGAAAGGCCTTTTTCTTGGCATTTGGTGTATCTAATAACCATGTCATTGGCAACCACAGGTATGTTAAATTAGATATGTTAGTTACATATTTTACCATTGGCAGGGTGCAGGATCTGTCACCTGTAATAGTTCAGTATTAAGCATTACAATATGCTGCCCTTCTAGCAGGTGTTAAAGTAAAGTGAGGTATATCTCTGAGCCTTCAATCTGTGGGACATCAGAGGATCAATAAACTGCTACTCCCAAACATGACAAGTCATCATGGTGCTCACCAGGGAATGACTCTGCATTTGTAAAACATCAATGGGAAACTAGGAATGACCTGCCAGTAAAAGGAAAGGTCAAAGGGGAAATAGGTTCTTGGGTCTTCCTACTGAGCAGATGAGGCGTTGTGTTCTATCAATATCTGTTATTGATTATTTTTCCATCTGCTGATATGCAAAACATTTTAAAGTGTCTATAATTGTAGATTCTGCAATGTAACCAGAAAATCAACAAGCAGTAACAGGCTAAACACAATTAGAGGAATGTATCAAAAGATGTACACATGCAAAATCTGCTATTCTGGCAATCTGCTGTGACATGAGCCCCCTTCAGCCATCAATGTTCAACAGCTCAGTGGCATTTCTGATGAACTCGGAGCCTTCATATGTGTCAAATGTTTCAATGTCTGACAGAATGGGGCGTGAGCCATGCTAAAGGAAGACAGGGTCCATGTTGTGCCTGCAGTCTAAATATTGCACGCCTCGCTCTCCGGAGCAGATGCACGCTGCAGCCAGGTTCGAGCATAGCAGATTTGTGCAGATACCAGCATGATGTGATAAAATACACGGGTTAGATGTGGGTTTCCATGGACCTACCTTCTGGTATGAGAAGCTGCCGGAGTCTGTTGTGCAGCTCGGTGTCAATTGCTCAGCACTGTGTAGATGAGACAGAGCTTGGCTGCCATTGGCCAGAGCTGAATGCAGCCAGCAGACTGTTACGCTGCTTCATTAGCATCCCTCCACCCAAAGGACTGAACAACTCTACACAAGAAACATGCCTCCTATGTGCTGGCTTTATTCCTTTTTTATGATGCTTTGTCCCCAAAGGAAATGATATTTCATACCTAATTTATGCAAATATATGTAATTTGTTTACTGTAAAAAAAAATACGCTGGACAAATAAATAGAAATGATAAATTTATTTACATATCTTTGTTGCAGAAAACTACTTTTTTTAATTTAATAATATGTTAGTTCATGACAATGGCATATACTTGAGTATTTAATACTTTGTTAATTTATTTTAAACCATGTGACTGCCTCATTTACATGATATTTTATATGAACATAGTACCACGTGTAAAATATATCCATTTTGACATTTAAAACCCCAAAGTTTTATACATTTTCTAATCTTGGCTTTAGAAATTGGCTCTACAACCTAGTGCAGCTTCTACAATTTACAACCTAGTGCAGCCATCTTATTTGTTATTGTATTGTATATTGTACTTCTTGTTTATTGGTAACTGATTAAACATGGATTGGGTAAGTGGTAACTGATAAAACATGGAGCCAAGTAAATAAATATAATGTGATATCCCACTGACTTCATCACTACTAATTCAAGCCATGATATTTCTATATTTATCATACTTAATGATTAAAAGCAAATACAATGTTGGAGATAAGTCTGTGTCTGCTTAAAGATTATAGTGCACTTTTAGTACGTACGTATTTTGCCACATTAGATTATTAGCTTTACATTTTCTATGTATTTAATAATGCTGAAGATGTTGTGTAGCCTTACCAAGCCGCTTATGTCTTCATCATTAATAAAGTCTAGTTGAATATGACGATTTATTTATTGTACAATTGAGTGGTGATATAATTACATGAGGATGCTTAGTGTTTCACCATCGGTCTGCTTTTTAAAAACAAAACATACCCTTTGTCCCTGACCAGCTGATTCCGAGAGCTTATCATATTGTATGGATGAAAAACCCATCCCTCTGTCTATAAAGGGGGGTGAGGGGTCTCGGAGCAGCTGTATTGTCAGTGTGTGTGTTTAAACTATATGCTAGGGCTGAAAATCGCTCCCTTGACAGTGCTGGGTTCCATAGACTTTTGTTTGGGAATAGCTTGCTTATCAGATCTAGAGGTGGACTACATTACACTACTTAGTATTTCAATGGTTTGCCATGAACATTTTTAGATTCACAAATTCATATCTCACCCAAACTAAATCACCCATCCTTATCTGAGCAGAGGGCTGTAAACCACATCCATTGTGTAGTAAGAAGAGTCTGCATATAAACTGTATATATAGAGAGTCGGTATACTGAGATATATATATAATGTTTTAGTTATTTATTTTCAAAGACTACATAACGCTTGTTCCTAATCCTAATATTTACAGCAAACCAATCGATCTCTATCAAATGTATAGTATAGCTAAAAATAAAAGGTCATTAAAAGGGACTGTACATTCCCCTTGAAATCAACCCTGAGGCTATACACATTTCTCATATATGGCTTATCTGTAAAAGAAGAATATACATGAATCTAAGCTGCCAAATATCCCCCCAGTTCTCAGGAAAGACTTCTGGAAAACACATTTTTTAAGGAATTTAGTTTGATTGCTTGCCTAACAATTCATTTAAATTCTATCACAAAAGGAAGACTTCTCTACTACTATCATCTTTTAACTATTTTGACAATATTGTGTCAATCAATATTTGAGAATTGTTTATGAATATTTTGGTTATGTTGCAAGTCTAAAGCTGGGCCTAGATGATAAAAGTAGACAAGTTTATTCATAATTGACTGTATTTGTTTTTAATCTTTTTAATTGGAAAATAATTTTCTGGAACTAAGCGAATGTTCCCACTTAAGCGAATAATCGCGGCGCAGCAATCGCTGTTGATCATGTCCATTTAGTTGAATGAGCTTGTCCCCACTTTAACGAATGGGCATGATTGTACCTGCAATCCTGTGATTTTTTTTTCCTCTTATTTTGCCCATAGACATGAATGGACATGATTTTTGATCCAGTATGGACATGATCGAAAAATCGTGTCCATTCATTCTCTATAACGTGATTTTTTTTCTATAATGGGGGCGATTTTTAAAAAAAATCATGTGTGAAGCTTGCCTGGTCAATTGCACCCGATCTCGTGAGCAATTGCGTGAAATATGTGCATTATGGCTAATTACGAGGTTATGATTATGTGGCCTTAAGCTAGGAACACACGGCTCGATTTAAGCATACAATCAATGTAAGATTAGATGAAGAACCTTGATTTTGGTATTTTATCGATTGTACCGTGTACGCTATAGGGCCATACAATCGTAGTACAATATCGATGTAGAAAACATTGATTATTGACTAAAAACTTCGATGCCCTACAAACAGTAAACTATCACTTCATCGAATACAATTGTACGATGAAAATGAAAAAGTAGTACGATCATGGTACAATTCGACGATAATTTTTCAACTAGTCCGATCACTTTTCAATCGATGTAAAGCTCTTCATCGAACTAAAATTGTCGATTGTACCATGTGTCCGCACTACGATTTTGGTACAATCGATGTAAATTTACATCGATTGTACGCTTAAATCGAGCCATGTGTTCCTAACTTTAATCCTTCCTACATGCACAGAGATGACCCTTGTCACATGGGAACCATTGGGGCCACTGTGAACACATCTGCAACTGGCAAAGATATAAAAAAAAAATATTGAGTGATTCTATTTCTGTTTTGCATGTTTTTGCCTCACACAGATAATAGACTTATAAATGACTGACTGTATTATGCTCCCCTAACAACAATAAGATGCACCCCTGTACATAGCTTACATATAAAAAATAAGCAATGCTTTGTAAACAACATATATTGACTAACCCAATGCTTCTTTGGCAGATGGCAGTAGCGACCAGTATAAAAGCAAACCTCTGTCTGGGGCATCTAACATCAAGTTTGGAGTCCTTGCAAAGATTGTCAACTATATGAAGGTAATATTTCTTGACATTCACCTTGTTTAACAATAGCTATCATTTGATATCCATCATGGTTTATCATTACCAACAACCTACAAATTTCCTAATGAACATGTGACAACTATATATCTAGATGGAACAGTTTTCTGGTAATCTGTGTAGTGTATAGCTGGATAGTATAAATAAGAGTTACCATTACCATGTTTTTATAGAAGTCTTTTTTTAATTGATATTAAATATTTAAAAATCCTTCCAATAGAAAACCCACTTATCACACATTGATTCCCAGGCCAAATGTATGGTTTAGCCACTAGATTTCTACACAAAAAATTTACCCTGTTTTAATAAAACAATTGTATGTTGTGAAGCAAATTAAGAAATGGTACAGGCAAAGTACAGGAAATTGGTGGTAAGTGGGTTACTTTGGTGCTGTTATATAATAGAGCCAAACCAATAAGACAAACATTTTAAATATTGGTATTGTTGCTAATAGAGTGATGCTTGGTGTACATTTTATGAATAGAGAAGTTTAAATATACCCTGTTATTGGCTATACGTTCTGACCAGGAAATACTATTTTCATATTTTCAGTTAATATAATAGCATTACCTTTTCCATGTAACGCCAAACATGTAGTGTGGTTAATTGGAACACCTACTGAAAGTCATGTAAATGTTGGGGTAATATACACTTCAAATACTGTTCTTGACAAGAATGAGGTTGCGCCCAATCCTGACACGGGCTCAGTTTGATTGACGATCAAACTGCACCCGAACTTCAGGCGTAACGCTAGGGAGGTTAAACTGGCCATAGACGCTATGCTGTGTGGGTGTTTATCAAACATTCGACCGCAGCATGATGACATTATCAGGCTATGGTCAATCGTTCTGCAAATCTAAATACACCATTTGCGATTCGAAGACTGATACTTTGGATGGGTACCCTGATCCCCATTCAAAGTACTGACAACCAACCAGTGAAAAAAATGTTTGATCTCTGGCTGATCAAAGTTTGATCAAAGTGGTTGCCAAGCGATCACCCGAATGCACATGGTGATTGATCATTCGCAAAATCGGCCACAGATTAGAGCGTCTATGGCAGGCTTTAAAGTTTACATTCCTTTTCTTTTGGATTGGATAAAACATTTATCCAATCCAATAAAAAAAAAAGAAAACAAATGTAAACTAATAAAAAAATTTTTTTTCTAAAAAATAAACAATGGTCATGTACCTTTTAAATTTTAACCCTCCCCTTCGTGGCATCATCGCGCACGAACGCCGATCCCAAAAAATACCTGGAGATACCGGCTGTTTCCGGAGGCACTCGGGGGACAGAGCTGGATCCGGCTGCAGAAATGCACCCGCTGAACGTTTCTGCTAGACGGATCCACTTTTGTATTGGATCAGATAAAGACATTTAACTGATCCAGTTCAACAGAAGAAAAAAAAAAACATTTTCCTTTTCAAAATCCTGTCCCGCCTCCGTGACGTCACTCGGCACGACACGGAAGAAGCCAGCGGGGACATCACTGGAGGCTGCAGCCGGCTAAGGTAAGCTGGCCATACACCTTCAGATTTCCTTCAGATCAGATTTTGTTTTACCAAAACCATGTAATATGAGGACCTTTCTACACCTTCCAATCACTATGTATTCTATCAGGGAGGACACTATACTACATGGTTGTTGGTAGATCTGATCTGATCTGAAGGAAATCTGACAGAGAAATCTGAAGGTGTATGGCCAGCTGTAAGCTCCTGCTGCATGCCCGAAGCCAGTTCGTGCGTATCGCTAATTGCAGCGTCATTTTGCACAAACTGGCTTTGGCCATGGCACTAGGGAGTTTAAAATTCAGCTTAAATTAAAAGAAAATCCATCAACAAACAAAAAAAATATATCAAATGCTTTTACCTTTAAGTCAAGAGTGCTGCTCTCCTCATTCAAGCTAAGCAAGTGAGCAGTTTATTGTCAGTAGCAACTTGCTGATCTCCACAAAATGCATTCCAGTACTTCAGTACTAGTATAGTATAATTATGGTAAATGCTGTGTACTAGAGTATGAACCTAGTTTTTCAGCACATATAATGTGCTGCAAAGGTTTACCACTGCTTATTCTCAAGTCAGGGTCCCTCCAGACTAGCCCATCAACCTGTGTAGGTCTTTGCTGGTCTTTGTGCAGCCTCTGTGGGGGTGTTTGCCAGTCTCTGTACCAGAGATGATTGTGCCTGCTATTTTCTGGGCTGCAGCATCTCTGTTCTGTCCCAGTTTAAATGATTGAGTGACACCTACGGGTACCAGTGGTAAATATAGTACCATACTGTGCATCAGCTATAACAAGGAGATCCTTGGTACCCTATTTTCCATACTGGCCACTATGTGTCACTCCAGTGGTAAAGTGGCATTGCAGAGCTCCTGCATTTCCCAGCCCAGGCTTATACTTGAGTCAATAAGCTTTCCATGTTGCCATTGGTAATAGGTTGCACAACATTTTAGCAATCATGGTTAGTGAAGTGTACACATTTTATCCAGATATTATAGACTGCATTTCTATGGTCTCCAGGGACATTTACACATTGTCTAATAATGTGATTACCTCATTTTAGTTACTTTATGAACCAAGTAATCTGAACATGTGGAAGTAATCCCTGAAAGCCTGCCAACTTCTGACACCATGTTACCTTGTATCACTTTTATAACTAACTTTCTTTATCCATTCTGGTAACAGAGAGGACCCAGGAGACATGCCTGCTTAATTGAGAACAGTAGATTGAATCACCATATTCTAGTGATAGATTACACTAGTCATTGACTGCAGCAGTTTTTATACTCTCTGTTCTTAATTATGTTTGTCACAGCTACACACCCAGAGCTGTTCTTGAAATTGGAATAGCAATTATGCATCTTTGTCCCTGTGGCCAGTTAGATCTACTCTGTTATAACCTTTTATTCACGACAAGTCAGTGATACCTTATAATTTTAGTTACAAAGCTGGACTGCAGTCTTGCACTGTGTATAAACCCAAAACTAAAAGTGTAATGTACCAGTAGTCTTACAACTCCTTAGTTGTTGGTGTTTGTTTTAAATATATATATATTTTTTTTTTACCTCGTCATCCTTAAAGTGTCACTTCTTTAGGGTGTCTCCACTCGCTCCAACATATGAATGATGAAGCGGTGTAGCTACTGCAGACAGTTGTATATTCTTGTGGGGTGAGGGGAAACATGGCCACTGCTCACCAAAATAAAGGGAACACAAAAATAAGACATCCTAGATCTGAATGAATGAAATATTTGTATTAATTTTCTTTGCATAGATGAATGTGCTGATGACAAAATCTCACAAAAACTTTCAATGGAAATGTATCGACCCATGAAGGCCTGGATTGGGAGTCGCACTCGAAATTAAAGTATGATAAAATGCTACAGGCCGATCCAACGTTGATATAATGTCCTTTTTTTAAAATTAGGCTCAGTAGTGTGTGTGGCCTCCATGTGCCCATATGACCTCCCTATAATGCCTGGGCATGCTCCTAATGTGGTGGCCGATGGTGTCCTGAGGAATCTACACTCACATCTGGACTAAAGCAAAGGTTTGCTGTGTCTTTCAGCGTAGTGTCCAGAGCATGAAGGCGCTACCGGGAGACAGGCCAGTACATCAGGAGACGTGGAGGAGGCCATAGGAGGGCAACAATAGGACCTCTGTCTCTGCAAGGAGGAACAGGAGGAGCACTGCCAGAGCCCTGTAAAATGTCCTCCAGCCACAATGCGCATGTGTCTGCTCAAACGTTTAGAAACAGACTCCATGAGGGTGGTATGAGGGCTCGATGTCCACAGGTGGGGGTTGTGCTTACGACATAAAACCGTGCAGGACGTTTGGCATTTGCCAGAGAACACATAGAGTGGCAAATTCGCCACTTGTGCCCTGTGCTCTTCACAGATGAAAGCAGGTTTACACTGGGCACAGTGGAGGCAGTGTGGTGAATGTTCTACTGCAACATCCTCCAGCATGACCAGTTTGGCAGTGGGTCAGTAATGGTGTGGGTGGCATTTCTTTGGGAGGCTGCACATCTCTCCATGTGCTCGCCAGAGGTAGCCTGACTGCCATGAAGTACCGAGATGAGATTCGGTTGGCCCTGGGTTCCTTGATGCAAGACCATGCTAGACCTCATGCGGCTGGAGTGTCAGCAGTTCCTGCAAGACGAAGGTATTGATGCTATGGACTGGCCCACCTGTTCCCCAGACCTGAATCCAATTGAGCACCTCTGGGACAACATGTCTCGCAGCATCCACCAATGCCACGTTGTACCACAGACTGTCCAGGAGTTGGACGATGCTTTAGTCCAGGTGTGGGAGGAGATCCCTCAGGAGACCATCCGCCACCTCATCAGTAGCATGCCCAGGCGTTGTAGGAGGGTCATACAGGCATGTGGAGGCCACACACACAGTACTGAGCCTCATTTTGACTTGTTTTAAGGACATTACATCAAACTTGGATCATACTGTAGGGTTTTCCACTTAAAAGTTATCAATGGAAATCACATTTCACAGTGGAAAATTTGTGTGATTTTGTTGTCCGCACATTCAACTATGTAAAGAACAAAGAATTTTATATATATATATATATATATATATATATATATAATCGTATTAATCTAGGATGTCTTATTTCTGTGTTCCCTTTATTTATGTTTGACCAGTGTATTAAGTTTGACTTTAAATACATCCCTTACCTTCCCAAACCTATAATTCCTGGTTTGCCCCTTTTCTAGCAGTAGATTTCAGTTCTAAATTTGCTAGTTTTGCAGCACCTTGCCAACACCTCCCTGTGGTCTTCCTTAAGAATAGTCACACAGCGATGATGCATCAATTAAAAAAAATAAAGTTATGACAATAGCGTAAGGTTTTATTTAAGAATGCCAATAGTCTGTTGAAAATGTGGGGAAATGGAAAAGGCAAAACATAAGCAGATTAAACTTCAGCTGTAAATATTTGGTTGAGTGGCTAGGAGAAGATGTTCAGGCAGATTTGCGAGGATGCTGTTGTTCATATTTTTTGTTCAAAGTCCACATATAACATGTGGGACATAAGTAAAAAGCAAGCTGGAATTTTAACTCTATCATTATTTATAGCAACAATAATCTCTACTACATTTATACTGTGCTATTCTAATAATATTCTGCTTTGATATTAGTCAAATAAACAGTTATTGGTTGCTACAGCTTTCCTCTTCACTGCTTATGAACAAAAGTATTTGTACACCTATCTATTCCTCAGGAATGGTCACAATAAGTAATCTGAATTCAATGATAGTGATGGATGAACAGCGCAGAACAGTGCTGGTTTATGTAGTCTGTCCGCAAACATGTTAGAAAATACCTGCGGTTCGTGGGGAACTGCTTTGACTTTAATGACAAACCTTTACTTAATATTTGTAGCCACAATATCATAAAGTGTCAAAAGGGTGCAAACACCTGTACATGCCAGAGGGGCATCAATGGCTTGACATCCCAAAAACAATACATACTTTTAATGTGGTTTCCTTCATGTCTAATGGCAGAAATCACATGAAAAAAAAATGTGAGCTCTGCCGACCTACCCAACCCCCTTCCCCTGAGCATGCCAGACACTTTTTTCCCCAAAGCATTTCAGAGCCTATGCTAATAGGGGGACTGCAAACAGTGCGGGGTTCCCCCTATAGTGGGGAACAGTTGGTTTTAAAGATCAGGCCTAGAAATAAGATAAAAGACAGAAAAAAATATTTAAATGAAATATATTTAAATGAAATACCAACTTTGTTAACCCATTTCTTGTTCCTTGATCAAGACCTTTATGTATCACGAAAACGATAACCGTGACCATTTTTCGTAACCTTTGGCAGTTTGACATATATAGTTGTACAGTTTCAAGCTGTTTATTGGAACTAAGCTGGTTGAATTTCAATTTTAATCCTGTAATTATGCCTGAACACACTTGCTGATGACTCATCTGTAGTTTTCATTGCAGAATGTAGGATTGGCACAATACAGTATGGAAGAAGCACAGTGTTTTTTTTATTTTGCATGATTTAATTTAGGAAAGATATTGTTCTGCTATAATAATGTTCTCTGATAGGTGTTCTAAATTGCTTGTAATAACCTACACATTAACTTTTCTGTATATACGATGTTAACGTCAATATGTGTGAATGCTTATTTTGTTTTATCTTTGCAGACAAGGCACCAGCGAGGGGACACGTACCCCCTTACATTGGAGGAAATCTTAGATGAAACACAGCACCTTGACATTGGGATGAAACAAAGACAATGGCTAATGTCCGAGGTGGGGTTACATGCCTGTTTGCTATAGATGTATTAACACACAGTGTATATATATATATATTCAATAATAATTATGTAAATTCCTTTGGTAAAAAAAAATCTGCAGGGGGGGGGGGGGGTGTTTCCCCATGTTTATAGAGATGGTTTATTGTACATAGAAATCCTAGGAATGTGAGCTGAGATGTATGGAAGTCATTACATATTCTGGTGGACAGTGGGTTCCTTTTTTAGTAAAACACTTCCTAATCTGTAAGTTCATGCCACATTTTTAACAGTATATTCTCTCTATGGTGTTCAACATCTTGGGAAGCTTGAAGTTGGCAATTAAGACCCACTTCTGCAAGCAACTACTTTGAGCTCAGTCAACCAGTATAAGCTCTTTATAATATTCGGTCCCTTATTACATTTCTTATTACAGTTTACTCTTAACAAGACATATCTCTTATCCTCTTTATTTGTTTTCATTATTTTAACTGGATTATTGCATCTGTAATGCATAAACACAACATGTATTCCATATCACTGAAAGAAGTGTTTTTTTTTTTTTTTGGTCTCTGCCCCTGGTGAAGTGACAGTTGGAAACGCTGTTGAAACACATTTCAACACTTAGTTGGGTTGTAACTTGTTGCCCTAGTGGACTGCTTGGTAATTTCTTTTGGCAAGGCTGGACAGCTTTTGTATATTTCTGCTTTAAAGATGTGATCTCTTTTAAATTGCTGTACCACTTTAAAAAAAGAAAAAGAAAAAAAAGAGAATCGGGCAGACCATTAGGATAGTTAAATACAAGTATTTTTGAAAATATTGAAATTCTGCAACATGGATTTGCTGCACTTAGGGCTTGTTTCCATTGTACGCCGGGACCCGTACGCTAAGCGTATACGCTAGC
>CM070032.1:143199070-143220018 GCA_036250615.1 Ptychadena robeensis | reverse complement strand
CTGCTAGCGTATATGCTTAGCGTACGGGTCCCGGCGTACAATGGAAACAAGCCCTAAAGCTATATAACTAATTACAGCCCTTCTGGATTTCTGAAAACTACTTTTCAGTAGTAATATTTTCTTTTTCCAGTTTCAATATTTATAACACAACCATTGCTAGAAATAAAACTAAGTAATGTCCAATAAAGATGGCGACATTAATCAAAAGGTGGGAAACAATTTTTTCTGTAGATCAGATGTACTGCACTCTTTGAAAATACCATCTAGCCTTTTGGTTTTGTACTGTCTGAGTTACTAAAGAGCGTGAATACAGGAGCATCACTTTTTGTAGGCTTCATATTCATAAATATGATCTGTATGGTTTAAACCATTCATTATTTTTATTAACCTTCTGGGTGGTTTGCCCGAACTCAGTTTGATCAAACTGTGCTTGTGTTGGGATCGGGCACAACCGCTGCCTCTCAGTGTGCCTGAGGCTCTGTAGAAGAGCTGCAGACACACGGAGCCCTTCCGGCCCCGTGGCTTCGGCATCATCTGTGATTCTGAAGGGGGCGGAGGGGGCGGCGCCATAGACCTCCACGTTAATGGAGGGGGCACCACTCTCCTCTATTTGACACCGGCGATGTGTAGAGGGCTGGGCGGAGAGCCGACAATCACGGCGGAGTACAGTGTAGTGTACTAATTTGTGTCTTTGTTATATTTTCAATAATTGTTTATGCAATAAAGGTTTATTGATAATGTACATGAAATCCAAATACGTTTAAATGAACAAAAACGAATGCCAGGTTCAGTGCATACAAAATAAATGCAAATGTGTCGGAGGAGGGCATTGACACATTTGTGTGGCAAAAAAATATTTTTGCAGGCCATTTTTGCCACCACTTGTCCAAAATCTGCAGCATGGAGCTGCTCCAATGAAGTTTCGGGGCCTGAATAAGAGCATACTTAAGAGAAAGAAAAAAAAAAGAGGAACTAGGGAGGGAGAAGAATATGGAGATGAGCATATGGGTAAAGCAGGGAGTGTGCAAATTAAGTAAAGTAAAAAGAAACCACCCATAGTCCTGCTACACGCTCTCATCATTTCTCGTCTAGACTACTACAACATCATCATCCTCTTTTGGTCTTTAACTAGACTGTCACCTCTTGAATGGTGCTGCTAGACTAATTTACTGTGCCAACCACTCCTCATCTGGCACTCCTCTCTGCAAATCTCTACACTTGCTTCCAAATGTCCATAGAATTAAATTCAGTTCTGTGCCTTGCTTTTAAATTACTCCACACCTCCTGCCCTACTTAGATCTCCACCCTGGTACATAAATGCACCCCTAACCACCCCCTCCGATCCTCCAGTGATCTACTAATGACATCCCCACTCATACTGGTGACATCATCACATGCATTGCTTCGAGACTTCTCTAGGGCTGCTCCTACTCTTTAAAGAGGTGAAGAGGTAGGAGCAAGTCTAATATGGCTTATGAGAGAGTTCCAATCTCTCCTACCCATCTTATCACTACTAACATCACCACCATGCCAGTCCCTTCTTCCCCCCACCTATTGTATACTCTGTTCCCCAATCTATTCGATTGTAATGGAGGTAAAGAGGTGGGGGGGGGGGGAAGGAGAGGAAAGAAGAAAAGCAAGTAAATCACTGTGTTCAACACTGAGGGGCACAGACTTCAGTGAAAGATTATAGCTATGGAGAACAGTTGTAGCAGGAATTTTTACTTTATCGGAATCCAGGAAAAAGATCCATCTGGTCTTATATAAATTTTTGCTCCTAAAGATGCGCTACGTCTTTTCGGGGGATGTCTTATTTTTCCACTCAGAAGAATACGTCACTGGGGTATCAGAGTGGGGGATTACTTCAAATGACACAAGGATCATAGGGGGTTTCTGCCAGCATGGACAAATAGAGAGAGGACCAAAGTGTTTTACCATTTTATTTTGTTGTACACAATATTTCATATAGTAACAGTTGGTGCATGTTATTGCACTGTACTTCAAATGTTCTCTGGTCTCCATTTCCGTAAATTTTTTGTGTTGTAAATCTGTATCTTCTAAGCTCATGTTTCATTTTTCTCAGGAGATTTGTAATTGTTCACCTAAGTTGTTCTTTACTTATAGCAGAGCCTAGCCCCTTGGTTGTAGCTGATATTTGGAGAACATTTTTCATTATTGGGTATGGTAATTGTACTTCAGGGTCCTTACATTCCTCTGTGCATTAATGATGTATATTTCTGGCCAATAATGAGGCTTTGATGACACGACAGGGAATTACACAGTAGGCTGCTTTTTTGGAGTCTGCTTTTTGACAACCTATTTTTGCTTAGTATGGCATTGCAAGGACTTAGTATGGTCTTCCAACATCACTAAATAAAGAAAGTTCTAACAAATATTTGCCTCTGGTATAACAAAGATGTGATTCAGAAATTAAAGTAACTAGTTTAAATATGTATTTGTAGCCTTACCTCCATGTACCCTTACTAGGTCCCCACACAGTTTTGTGCTTAGCCTTTTGCTATTACATTGCAGTGGCAGGTATGTGGATTATGAAACAAACTCCCTTTAAGTTAGGAAACAAATGGTTGCACCGCTATAGCACCCACTGTTGTTATTGTAAATATCCTATAGTGAGGGCACTGTATGTTTTTACGTTGTTTACAGCAAAAATAACCACATGTGTAATTCATGCTTTACAACTATAAATGTATTTCACTTGACAAAGCACTATAGAATATGTGTGCATATGTAATTAGGATTTTAGTGTCTAAACTATTTGTTGTTTTTTTTATTTTAGGCTCTTACAAACAATCCGAAGATTGAAGTTGTTGATGGGAAATATGCTTTCAAGCCTAAGTATAACTTAAAAGACAAGAAGGCTCTTCTGAGACTATTAGACAAGCATGATCAGAGGGGTCTGGGTGGAATTTTATTAGAAGACATAGAAGAGGGACTTCCCAATTCACAAAAAGCTATTAAGGTATTTGTTTTATGATGTATTTCATTTCATTGTTAAAGTCTTTCATGGTGGTACGCTACACATCATCGTATTTTCTGAGGTTGTGAAGCTACATACTTTTCCTGTTATCCTAATGATTAACTCCATGTCTGGCCACTGAGCAGGGCAGGGTGTAAGAATATATAGCCTCTACGGGTATGTTCAGGTGCCTGATATGTGTCAGTAACTTTCTGAATGGATTAAAGTGGCAGGTTTTGAAACCAAACACAAATGTGATGTTTACAATTGGTTATATTATCACTTTATTTTGGAATGTCCCTTGGCCAGTGACTGTGAGTTTGTATGTCACAAACATTACATAGCCACTCAATGATTGAAGCAGCCACTCACACTCTCCTTCCACCTATAAAAACACAGACAGTAGGCAGGAAATACGGATGGGCTACGTCAACATCCCAGTCAAGAAATGCGCTTAACGCAGGGGGTGCCAATGGAGCCCATAACGCAGTGGAAACATAGCCTTAATGTATACAAAAGCAAGACCACCGAATACAATTTGCTGCCTGTAATGGCTTTTTACAGTTAGGGTTGGAATTACACAAAGAAAACAACAACTTTGCCAAGTAAAACCCACTCTAGTATGTATTTTAAAAGTTCAGCTTTAGTTCTGTTCTATGTTTTCAATGTTACAACAAGTTACAGTGCCTTGAGCTTTTAGTAAAAAGCTTTCCAATATGATAATGTATTGTGATTGAGATGAACTTTATTTCCTTAATTACCTGTGTGTTTAAATGTGTGTTTCCTATCGCCATTGCAGTTGTAAAACTGACTTGAAATCATTTTTCGTCCATTTTATTTTCATAGACTTGGCAATTGAGTAAATAGAGCAGACATGGTCACAAGTCTAAAAATGGCTTAATGGTGTACTGTAGGCACTGCAATATATGAAATCTAAATTATTCATATGTATTTTATGTCACACAAGGCATTGGGGGACCAGATTACATTTGTTACAAGACCGGACAAGAAGAAAATCCTTTTTTACAACGACAAAAGCTGCCAGTTTACAGTAGATGAAGGTAAAAAACACTTTTAGCATTGGAAAATTGCAATATACAAGTTCCTTAGAACAGAAATCAGTTTATTCTTTACTGCATATTTGTTCTGGATCAGTGTGTCACTAGAGCAGATAAGTCAATGTCTGGGTTTTCCAACTCTATGGGCTTGTTTCCATTATAAGTCGGGACCCCCTCCGCTAAGTGTATTGCTTGGCGGGATGCCGACGTAGCACACAGACTTACCTGCTCGGCAGATGCTGTGTCTTTACTGTGCCGAGCCACTCCGCTGATGCAAGGCTGAGCGTAGTCAAGTACGTTGAACCTCTGCATCGGCAGATGTCTTATCCTTCTGGGCGGTTTGCACGAATTCAGTTCGGGTGCAGTTTGATCGCTGATCAAACTGCGCCCGTGCCGGGATTGGGCACGCCCGGCGCATCTCTGTGTGCCCGCGGCTCTGGAAAAGAGCCGCAGACACACGGAGCCCCTTCGGCCCCGTGTCTTCGGCGTCATCTGTGATGCCGAAGGGGGTGGGGCGAGCGCCATAGACCTCCATGTTAATGGAGGGGGCGCCGCTCTCCATCTATCTGTCTATTTGACACTGGCGGTGTGTAAAGGGCTGGTCGGAGAGCCGGCAATCATGGCGGAGTACAGTGCACTCCGCCGCGATTGTGGGGGAAACAGCTTTTCGTGGCATTAAAAATGGCGCGAAAAGCTTGTAACGCCCAGAGGGTTAACACAGCATCCGCTGAGCAGGCAAAGTCTGTGTGCTATGTCGGGATTCCCGCCAAGCAAATACCCTTAGCGGAGGGGGTCCCAACGTATAATGGAAATGAGCCCTTATCCTCTAGCGCTCCAGCAGACAGCAGTGTTTATTGATCATACACCAGCTTTCCTTAGGCTATGTTCCCACATAGGCGATCAGCCGTGGGGCAGACTCAATTTTAATCATATGCGGCGAACACGGCTGATCGCCTCCATTTAGTTGGACAACACGACTCAGGGAGCCAGCAGAAAATTGCTGGCTGCTAGTATTCTTCTGCAGCTCTGCGCTGCGGTTAGAATGACTAATGTGGGAACATAGCCTTACTGTTTCTTTTCAGTGCATTAAGTTACTGATACCAACATACCTTGTCAAACATGCATAGGCATTATAAGCAGATATCCTGCCAATGGGATTCAGCCAAATAATAAACTTCTGTGCATTTATTTTATATTGATCTTCAACCTACATAAAAATACATGCTACAGACTCTTTAGTGTGTTGCGGCAGCGGTCTTTCTTGATACTTAAGCTGTATCGCAGACACAGGTCTCAGCTTCATCATGAGCTTTTCAGTCATTTCACTTGCTTTAATTAGAGGGATCCTTAAAGTTGTACTCATAGATGGGGTGTCAGACCGGAGATCAGGGTATCACCTTGGTTCCCTGGACCCTTCGCTAAGGAAAGCAGCAAGAAACATCCTGCAGAAGACACCCTTATCCATGTTCTTTTTCTTCTGCCCTTTTTCTCAGTCCCTGTCTGACTGCTTAAGCGCATTAGTTCATACAAATGATGAGAATAAGCAGTCCAAATGCACGAAAATGTCTGTAACAAGTGGTTATGTATTTTCATGTATGTTTAAAAATGAATATAAAATATGGAAATAGGTTTTAAAAGGGAAATTGTTTTAAGACTTTTATTGCAATGATCCCCTTTGGAAATATTTGCTAAAGAAGCACCTTATTGTTTTCTATGAAGGTTTACAAAGGGTGTGGTAATAAATTTGTTATACCAAATGTAGCCTTTATGTGGTCCTTAAAGAATGGAGCTAGACAACCCTTATCAACATCAACATTAACTAGAAATTCCATTTAAAGATTACTTGAAACTCTGTTTGTACTTTGGTAAATAGGGAAACAAACCTATTTTGAATACTAAACTTTTAGCACCCACATAACTCCTACATGAATGTGGTTTGGTAGTCTTCACTGATGTAAGAAGTATTTTCTCCACTGGATGGCAGCAGATACCTGTTTTACAGTTATGTCACAATTTGCAGCATTTTCATTACTTCCAAAAGAATCATTCATTGTAGTCATACATGTTATTTGTAGGGTTCTCCATCAATAGCATAGGCACAAAATTAAGTATTATATACAGATTGTAAACATAGGTAATGCTCATGCTGTGTTTGTTTACTTTGAATACTTTGAACCTCTATCCATGTTATTGTGGATTAGTTTTCCCAAATGCATGAGGTGTCTACCCAAACTCAGATAAACAATAATGATTTCTGTTTCCCTGTAAATAGTCTCCCAGCACAGAAGTTCTCAATTTGTATCCGCACATTGCACATGTCATACATAGGAAGTTGATGGAATTTTTCAATGTACCCTTCGACGTGTCTGTGGAACATATTTGGCTCCTTTGGTAAGATTTGCCCCAATTGTGGTCACAAAGGAATTCAGTTTCCAGCTTTTCCTCTATCTCACAGCCAAGACCTGGAATAGCATGAATGCCATTGCAAGCTCCATTCACTTCCCCTCATTTCTGAACTATAGATACACACTGACACTGTCAACAATGATTACATGCCATTCATAAATACACAAGAATAAAATAGCACCTGCTTGACTTACTTCAGTGTGTTTTATGTTGGATATCAGACTGTCAGCAAATCTGACCAAGGATTATTTTTATCACACAGTTCATTTATCTTGTCTGTGGTGTCAGTGTGGTGGAGTTTTTCATGGTTCACCTTATCACTACATCAGTCATAGATATTGCCTCTTCTGTTATGGAATGCATTAGCTTATGCATCAAGTATGACGTAATGCTTTATGTTTTAGAATTTCAGAAGCTATGGAGGAGTGTACCAGTAGACTCCATGGATGATGAAAAGATTGAAGAATATCTGAAGAGACAGGGCATTTCCTCTATGCAGGAAACTGGACCAAAGAAAGTTGTATGTATTTCAGCATTGACATATTGCTATATTTCTGAGAAAAAGTTACAAACATATAAGCAAAAATCTATCTGTGAGTGCTGATAATTGGGAAATGGTTTTGTGGGATAGCGCTGATAATTGGGGAATGGTCCTGTGGAGAGAGTGGTGATAATTGGGGGAATGGTTGTGTGGAGAGAGTGGCGATAGCTGGGGAATGGTTCTGTGCAGTGAGTTGTGATTACTGGGGAGGGCATGGTTCTATAGAAATGGTGGTGATTATCCAATGCCCGAAAAGTTGATGCTCTGTAAAGCTGTGTATGTGTGCTTGCTGGTAGAAAAAATAACGCTTGTGTACTCTATTATTAATCCCTTTTTATATCTTTCAGATCCCAGTACAGAAGAGGAAGAAGTCAAACTCACAGAAAAGGCGCAGGTTTAAGACTCACAATGACCACTTGGCAGGAGTACTGAAAGATTACACAGATGGTACTCCTGGCAAACAGTAATGGTGGCGTCATCAGACATGAGGTTGCTTACAGATGAACCTCACCACAGACTCTACTTAGTGCTTATTGCTTGTATATAGCAACAGATTAAGGGATTGTTTCCCTCCCTTTTTTTTGCCTTATGTGTGTTGTTACAACACTATTTTATATAAAAATTTGTAATGTCTGTTTGCTTCATTTATTATAATAAAAATGATTTCAGTTCTGGAGTCATAGTAATGTTGTAATGCATTGCTCCTAATTGTGTGCTGCTGGGGTTTGCATTGCTTTTTATACTTGGTTGGTTTATTGGTGACCCAGAAAAAAGTTGCCTGTGTCTGCACAAATTTGACAAACCACCACTTTGAACAGAGAACATCCTTAGAAGAGTTAAGCCCCCCACACACCTCACAATCTTTCCATACAATTTCTGTACAATCATTTTTTGTTCTACCAAAACCATGTAATATGTGGACCTTTCTACACCTTCCAATCACTATGTATTCTATCAGGAAGCCACTATACTGCATAGTTGTTGGTAGGTCTAATGGAAATTGTATGGACTGATCTAAAGGTGTATGGGGGGGGGCTTTAGGGTCCCCATACACCTTATAGATTTCTCTGTCAGATTTCCTTTTGATCTCCTTTTTGTTTTACAAAACCATGTAATATAAGGGACTTTCTAAACCACCAAGTCTACCTGTGTTCAATTGCAGAGGAGCCTATACTACATAGTTGGTAGATCTAAAGGAAATCTGACAGAGAGGTGTTACTTTGGGCAAAATAAACTCAAAATCAGCACATGTCTGTAACTTTTTACAGCCTTTGCCATGAAGCTCAAAATTGAGCTCAGGTGCATCCTGTTTCCCTTGATCATCCTTGAGATGTTTCTGCAGCTTAATTGGAGTAATTGGTAAATTCAGATGATTGGATATGATTTGGAAGGCTGCACACCGCCTATATAAGGCCCACAGTTGACAGTTCATGTCATAGTACAAACTAAGCATGAAGTCAAAGGAATTGTCTGTAGACCTCAGAGACAGGATTGTCTCAAGACACAAATCGGGGGAAGGTTACAGAAAATGTTTGCTACTTTGAAGGTCCCAATGAGCAATCACCTCCATCATCTGTAAATGAAAAAAGTTTAAAACTACCAGGACTCTTACTAGAGCAGGCCATCTAAACTGAGTGTTCTGGGGGGAAGGGAGGTGACCAAGAACCCGATCGCTCTGTCAGAGGTCCTCTGTGGAGAGAAGAGAATCTTTTAGAAGGACAGCCATGAGGCTTCCGGTTCCGGCGCCGCATGTGAGAGGAGCTTACTCACGGGCTCCTGCATCCCTGATGAAAATCTGCCTGTAAATCCCGGAATAACTCCCCCAAAACTTGACCACAGGTCGGCACAACATCCCTGTGGCGGAGGGTATATGAATCGCTTTCTTCACCGGCAGCGATCGGCGTCCAAAACCGGAGCAGACTCCAAGCGCGCGAAAACTTCTCTGGCGGCTGTGAAGATGGCGGACAGCGACGGGACGAGATCAAGAGCAGAGGAGGAAGCCTCGTCAGAGGGCTCCGATACGGAGGTAGGCAAAACTGAGGACGCAGAATACCACCGTATGGCGAAAGCGGTAGCCGCGCTTCTGACACCCACGATTCACGCAGCCATAGATAAGGCAGTGACGAAGGCTATACTCTCCATCACGCAGGAGGTGAAAGCAGTTGCCGCCAAAATGACTGAATATGAGCAAAGGCTTTCTCTTGTAGAGGATGACTACTGACTCATCTGCAAAAATACGGGACTTGACAAAACTCCTGAATGTGGCAAATGATAAAATAGATGACCTGGAGAATCGCTCCAGGAGGAGTAATGTACGGATCATTGGGGTGCCAGAAACAGTGATCCCTCCATGACCTGTGTGCAGTGGAGCTGCCAGCTTTGCTGGGACTAGCAGATGTGTTTAAAGTAAAGAGAGCGCACAGAGTGGGACAACTTGACCCCACAAAGAAGATACCGCGCACGGTGCTGGTAAAATACCTTGATTACGCCGATAAAGCCAAGCTAATGCAGACCTATAGAGCCAATAAAGGACTGAATTATGGTGACGTGCGCCTACTACTATTCTCAGATTACTCCATCGAGGTCTCCAGAAAACGAAAGGCTTTTAGTGCGGTATGCTCGACTCTATACCGGAAGCAGATCAAATTTACATTGGCTTACCCAGCCATTTTGAGAGTGAGGAGCACGGAGGGCACCGACATGGAGGTCTACAGGAGAAGATGGTGCTAGCTATACAGGAAGCAGCAGAGTGACAACTAACTTAACATTCTATTTAGCTTGCATATGCCTGATTTGAGGTATGCTACTATCTCGATGTGTTTAGCCCGCCTAGGAACTTGTCGGAGGCAGCAGTGAGGGGCCAGATGGGCACCACAGAGGTACTCAGGGGAGTAAATATTCACGGGCTTATTCAATCTGGTTTAGGGATGCGGGGGGAGTGGGAATGTGTTTTCTCAAATTGTGGAAAAAAGGGAATGCCTCAGAGATATGAGGGACGAGGGGATCACACTACTGACCAGCCATTTCTGGCGATAAGGTCAGCTATTTCTCTATTAGGGGTTAAATGTTTATTTAGTAATTTAGTTAAGTTTATTTTTTGTTATCTCATCCGACTCACGCTTCCAACAGTCATGTCTAGGCTACCTATATCCCGGGGGGGCTCCCCTACTGACAGCAGGGTATATACTGTAGAGCAGTGGTGGGCAACTGAGTTGATATGTAGGGCCACAAGTGCGGCCCTCGGCATCACTAAAGGGCCGCATATAACATCGATCCAGACCCTCCCACTGTCAACATATCTCAGCAGGCGGTGGACCAGATCCCGACGGAAGTGAAAACCCAACAGCACTCACCCTCCCCCTCCTGCCCCTGGGTGCAGTGGTCATATGTATACCTGGTTTCCTGATCAACATTGACAATGTTACTGATGTAGGACCCCCAAAGCTGATAAGGAAAGCTGGGTCAGTGTGTGACCGCTTCACAGGTGGGTTGCTATGCTCCATGCATTAACAGTTAGGTTTTGGGGGAAGACCAAGGGGGGCCGCCGAACAATGCCCAAAGGGCCGCATGCGGCCCCCAGACCTCAGGTTGGGCACCTAGGCTGTAGAGGTTCAGCAGGGGCGAGATGGATGGTCACTGATCGGGTACTCAGCCCTCACAGAAGTCATGTACTGTGATACATGGTTATAAATATTGTCTCCTGGAATGTTAAGGGGCTGAGATCGCCTCTCAAGAGATCTATGGTGTTGAGACACCTGAGGAAGCTGTGGGCAGATATTGCTCTTCTTCAGGAGACTCATCTCCAGGCGAGCGAGGCTTCTTGGCTCAAGAAATTTTGGGTGGGGGAAGTGTATGTATCTCCAGCTAAAGGCCGCAAGGGGGGAGTGGTGACTTTACTTCGCAAAAATTTGAATTTCTCTGTAACATCTCATGGTGTAGATGGGGAGGGGAGAATGCTAAGAGTTGATTTTAAATCGCCCACACAATCAATTAATGTATATAATATGTATGCTCCAAATGCATCAGCGAAACCTTTCTTTACGAATCTGACCCAGTCGGTGCTTCAAGATGACAATATACACCACATTGTGGGTGGAGATTTTAATGAGGTGATGGACCTCTGGGAGGATAGAACCCCGGTGACAGGACGACGTGCACGACAAGGACAGGCCCCTACCCTGACTCCGTTAGCAGCTTTTGTGACCCAGACTGGACTTCATGATGTGTGGCGACTTAGCCATCCAACAGACTTGCAATATACACATGTTGCCCAGGCGCATGTAGCACTTTCCAGGATAGATTATCTGTTGGTTTCTGATGCGATGCTCCCACGTATCCAAACATTGACCATACAGGACTTGGTTATATTGGATCACTCCCCTGTTAGTATACAACAAGGGCGGAGCTGCCGAGGGGCACGGATGTTTTATGGCGCTACCCCTCTGGGTTAAGCAAAGATCCAGACTTCCAGACGTACTTAGCGAAAAAAATTACTGACTATATGGACCTCAATGAGGGCCATGCTCAGGATCCGGTACTGTACTGGGAAGCCGCAAAGGCATGTATAAGAGGAGAGATTATATCATATATGGCACGCAACGGAAAGAGACTGAGCATAGATATACTGAGGCCCTAACACAGGTTCAGATTTCTCACCGCCAATTACTAGCTGACCCCACTGACCGTAACAAGACTCTGTCCAGGGAAGCTAAGGCAGTGTTTGATCACTGGGTGCTCCAGAAGGAAACAATCAGAAACTCCTATAGGGAATTACTATATTGCAAGCACGGCAATAAAGCCGGAAAGCTATTGGCCAGAGTGATAAAAACCATGTTACCTAGTTCCACTATACCGGCATTGAAACACGAAGATGGGACTATAAAGACTGACCCGACAGAGATTAATGAAATACTCACTACCTTTTATACAAAACTGTATGATGATCCGGGGAAGAATGCTACGGACCAGGACTGCTACTTAGATTCCACCCCGTTGCCCTCCCTGACGGACAGCCATATTACATGACTTAATGATCCCATCACGGCTGAGGAACTGTTAGAGGTACTCAAAAATCTGCCGAACAATAAGTCGCCAGGCCCAGATGGCTATACGGTGGAATTTTTTAAAGCGTTCCTACCCCAGGTGATTACTCCCTTACTCAAACTCTACACGTATATTTGGAATACCGGTAGGTATTTCCCCACAGCCTCTGAGGCTTATATTAAAAGGGGAAAGACCCACTACAACCAGGGTCTTATAGACCCATATCGTTGATCAACATTGACGCCAAGTAGTTTTCCAAACTCTTGGCGAATAGGTTAGCCCCTATCTTGCCTCAGATTATCCAACCGTCACCGGAGTGCGGTGGCTAACATCAGAAAAACCATGGTGGCCATGGAATATGCCAAGACCCATCCGGATCAGTGGGTGGCCTTACTTGCTGAGAAGGCATTCGACAATGTAAATTGGACGTGGCTTCTCAGCACTATGCAGAGGATGGGTTTCCAAGGGCACTTTTTGGGGGCTATTAAAGCCATATATGAGCAGCCGGTGGCGAGGGTGGCCACTCCTGGATTCCTTTCAAAATCATTTCCGCTTCGCAAGGGTACACAACAGGGGTGCCCGCTCTCCCCACTGCTGTTCAATATTGCCTTGGAGCCATTCCTTCGAAGAATTGAAGAGCAGGAGCCCCTAAAGGGGATCAGTTTGGGGAGTTCGAAGATTCGAACAGCGCTATTTGCGGACGACGTGCTCTTTTATATGGCCGTCCCGGCGCATGACTTACTCATACTAGAGGGAGCACTAACGGCCTTTGAGGGGGTATCAGGATTCAAGGTTAACAAGGCAAAGAGTGAATTGCTCCTATTATCGCCAGACAAGAGGGAGGCATGGCTCCAGTCCACCCCTTTTGCAGCAGCTAAGCACAATATCACATATTTGAGGATAAAAATAGGGCTCAATGTACCATCTCTGTACCGACTGAATTTTTCCCCCTTGATACACAAAATTATAGCTGAACTAGAAGCGTGGCAAAATCTCCCACTGTCTTTGTTTGGGCGTTGCAGCCTGGTAAAGATGGTCTCCTTTGCTAGGTTATTGTACCCTATGCAGACGATACCTCTTCTGTTGAAGCACGTCTATGTAGACGCATTAAATAGGGCCATGACCAAGTTTATATGGCGAGGTAAACGGGCTCGGATATCGCTCAAAAAGTTGTATCAGGACAAAAGGACAGGGGGAGTGATGTTCCCGGACATTCGAAAATACAACTTGGCGTGTCTATTACGTCACGCCCTGGATTGGCTACAAGGGACATCATTCCACTCTAACCTTGACCTGGAGAGGGCTATGGTGGGTCCTTGGACCCTACAGGCACTGCTACACTGTCCCATAGCCAAGATCCCCCCGCCTCTTAAGACAAATGTACTCCTACGTGACACAAGGTGTCGAGAGGTGAGGAAACTACCATCTACCTCACCAAATATCGCGACACATACCCATAATAGGCCACCCGATGTTCCCTGCAGGTGTATCGGCACAAATATTCCACAGATGGAAGGCAAAGGGTCTCACAAACCTGAGCAACTTGATTAGTCCGCAAACACACTCAATACGTTCATTGCAGGAACTGCAGGTTCGCTACCAGCTTAGTACAGCAGAACTTCACCCCCTGTTTTAGTTTCAGGTGGTGCAGTTCTGCAAGTCCCTGACTAATAATTTTGCCCTGTTTCTTAATCAGTCTCAATTTGATGACCTGATCCAGGCGTCTGGACATAGGCTGACGGATATAAATAGAGCTCTACAAACCGAGACTACTGCCACTGGAAACTCTAGGAAGGTCACGACCTGGGACAAAGAGTTCCCGGGGAGGGACATAGATAAATGCATTGTCACAGGGTATGCCACCATTAGGAAGTGTACGAAGGCGGAGGGATGGAGAGAAACTCAATTCCGAATTATGCACAGGGCCTACAAACCACCTGGTATCATGGCCGTCCTGCCCTCTGGTGATCAGCAATGGACATCGGAATGTCCAAAATGTAACATCCGAGGCCCTACCCTGTTACACTGTTTATGGAGCTGCCCACAGATAGCACAGATGTGGCGCTCGGTAGTGCGCTTGGTGAGGGGGATTACAGGAATTTTACTCCCATTTGACCCGACCCTACTGTTGTTTAGCTATGTTCCCCCTACTATGACTAGGCGATTCTCCAGACATTCGATATGGGTTCATACGTGTCTCCTCATTGCAAGGAGAGCAGTTATGCATGAATGGCTGGAAAGGAACCCTCCGACAGTGGCGCAAATTATAGCACAACTGCAGGCGATACACAGGCTGGAAGCCTTGGAAGTGGGTGCACAGGGGGAGGCGGCACTGAAACGATATAGAAGCAAGTGGGAAACGTTCTTGGCCTGCAAGGGAACTGGGTGAAGTGGGCATGCGTTCTACTAATACGGCACCTCTGGTCGTAGGACCTCGGCGACAGTCCTGCGGGACTACGGAGGGGGTGATGTACGGGACTTATGGTATGTTAGTTAGCCATACGGATACGCAATAAGGGGGAATGTGAGAGTCTAAAGATGAGATGTAGATTTAGAGTTGACGAAGATGTCATGCAGTTAATTTGTTGAAATTACAGTTTGAGGATGCTTTATTTTATTGTACTGTGGGATGTGATTATGTAAGACAATGACAACTAACTGTTGATGTAAAAGCGCAGGATATTATGTTGGCCACTGGTACTATGTGTTGCCGTTACAAAACTGATCTGTATCCACGGAATTTACTTTATATGTGTAAAAATGAAAATTTCTCAATAAAAATATTAAAAAAAAAAAGGACAGCCATCTCAATCCGCAAATCAGACCTGTATGGTAGAGTGGCCAGACGGAAGCAACTCCTGAAGGATTCTCAAACCAAAGGAAATAAACTTCTCTTGTCTGATGAGACAAAGATTGAACTGGTGTAAATACCATGTGTCACATTTGGAAGAAATCTGGCACCCCTCTTCACTATGCCAATCTCATCTCTACAGTGAAGCATGGTGGTGGCAGCATCATACTGTGGGGATGTTTTTCAGAGGCAGGAGCTGGGAGACTAGTCAGGAGAAAGGGAAAGATGACTGCAGCAATGTACTGAGAAATCCTGGATGAAAACCTACTCTAGAGAGCTTTCAAACTCAGACCGAGGCAATGATTCATCTTCACAGGATAACAACCCTAAGCACACAGCCAAGTTATCAAAGCAGTGGCTTCACGACAACTCTGTGAATGTTCCTGAGTGACCAGACTTGAATGTCAGAGCCCAGACTTGAATCTAATTGAACTTCTCTGGAGAGATCTTAAAATGGCTGTGCACTAATGCTTCCTATCCAACCTGATGAAGCTTGAGAGGTTCTGCAAAGAGGTGACACTGGCCAAGGATAGGTGTGCCAAGTTTGTGGCATATTCAAAAAGACGGGAGGCTGTAATTGCTGCCAAAGGTGCACCGATAAAGTGTCACCCAAAGGCTGTGAATAGTTATATATGTGTAATTTCTCTGTTTATTTACTTTTAATATGTTTTCCAAAACCTCAAGTAAACTTGGTATAAGGCTGTAACATAACAAAATGTGGAACAAGTGATTGTGAATACTTTCCAGTTTCACTGTAATTTGTTTAATGTCTGTCTGTTACAAATGTTCATTGTTCCATAACCCCTTTGGTGCAATATTCCAGTCCTACCTCTGATATCATCTAAGGTTTACTGTCATTAATACATTTAGTGTGAAAATGCAGTTAAAACAAACCTTCTATCCATTTTTTTATAGTCGTGATGTCATTTTAAAATTGTGTGTTGTGTGTTGTTTTTTAATAATAAATCCAGCGTTTTATGTGAATATAATGCAGAGCAGTGTATAGGCAGAGAAGCATCTGCAGCTGGTTACTGGGGAAAGACTAGCCCATCTTTTTTTTTTCCCTTCTTCAACATGACTGTGATCATTGGTAATTGGTCCCCATTGGGTTTGCACTTATTACCTGTCTGGTGAAGTTTATTTCATAGCGTACTCTCCTGGTGTTTTCTAGTTACTGTAATGTGTGACGTGTGTAATCCATTACAGTGGCACCATAACCTCCTGTGGGACATTCCTAAAACGAATGAGAAGTCCATGTTTTCCATATGGGCACCTCTCCTCGTCAGCTTTCATGCATCTGCTGCTGTAATCCCCCACGTACAGAAATATCTCAGCAATGTATCTCCTTTAGTGGTAGAAGTAGGTACTGTAATCTCTATCTCACATCTCCATATTTTATGTCATGGTAAAGCAAATTATCTGCGTGGGTTGCTTTTTACAGATATAGTCCAAGGCAGCTGTTTCTGATTATCTCTGAAGATCTCCTACGCCAAGCCAGGAGGTGATGTGGTAATGCCAAGCCATAAGGTGAACGAAATCCTGCTTAATGTTTCATGACCCTTATTCCTACTAAAATGTTAGCCCATCTTGTCATGAACCCCTAGATTTTATGAACAATGGCTGCAAACATTTAGAAAATGTAGTCCGCCATATGCTTATTGGATTCTTGATATTCCCAACCTCTACTTTTCTTCTACCAAACTATGTAATATGAGGGCCTTTCTAAACCTTCCAATCACTATGTATTCTATCCGGGAGGAACTACATAGTTGTCAGTAGATATAATGGAAATTGTACAGAGTGATTGAAAGCTGTATGGGGGGCTTTAGTTGCAGGTGCTACAGCACAAGCTATGGCTCTGTGGGATAGACCCTCAAGACCTCACTAGACAACTACATTCAAATATTGGTCCGAATGATCTTGGGTGTCCAGTGGGACATATTTAGTACATAGTATTGGTCTACGAGAGCTCTGCTCTTTTTGTGATGGTTAAAATCCTCAACCCTACATTTAGGCAAATTGTTTCCATGCAAAGGAAAGATTGTAATGATTGACAATGCCTTTATGGTTTAGATGGTGTGGAGAATGGCCCTCTGACAGTGTAAGGCCCAGGTGCCCAACCTGCGGCTTAGCGGCGCCCCTCAGTCCTCCACTTGCGGCCCCCGAAACCTAACCCATAATCCATAGGAACTCATCTGTCCACCGATCCCCCGCTGATGCGTCCTGGTCTGGGATCTTCTTAGAGTAGAAAGAGGAGGAGAGGCGAGTGACTTACCCAGGCTCTGGCTGAGCATGCTGATGAAAAATAATGTCTTCTAGCTCTGCCTGCTGTAATTTCCTATATTATACAAGTCACTATCGATTGAAAATATTATGTGCGGCCCATAAGGGGTGCCGAGGGATGAGGCCCTCCATATCAACTCCATTGCCCACCACTGGTGTAAGGACTTTGGTTCCCAGTGGAGTTCTTGTTGGAACGACAAGCTATTGGATTGTGTTAGGACTTCACTGGACAAATCTCTTGTAGAATTCAGCCAAACTGCCACAGCAGTGGGACATGTTAGTTATTTCGGAGACGCCATGAGTTTCTTGTACAATCAAAATTCAGATATCAGACTTGGCTATATTATATCAGCATCCTCCAGTGGTTCATTCTTGATTTATCACTTATTTAGTTTAGTTTTCCTTCTGCCTGTTAGGGTATGATCTGGCTTTGGGTTTATATATACGGTACGTTTAGATTGATTGATGATGGTTTGGGCTTTTCTTCAGTCTTTTAAATGTGCATGTGAGGCATATTATCCATGCACAGCCAGACCCATGTGTTCAGTCTTAGTAAATTCCCTGTTTACATCTATTATTGAAGCTTAGTAATGACCTCAAAATAACTTCTACATTTTTTAATAATTTATCTTATTTGTTATATATTAGATAAACATTTTCAGCCTTCAGCTTTTTTGTTCCTCCCCGGATAGTAACCCTATTCTACCCAAAAGAAAAAGTTTTGGCTATGCACACTTCATTCAGATCTTGTATATCAATTCATGTTAAGTTTTATTTTGCAGAGCTGTACACTGTTAGCCATACTAAGGATTTCAAACCAGGCTTCATTGTGTGTCTCTGGATAAAGAAAGGGAGGCTCTTTCTGTGTCAATATATTTTTCTAAGCTTTTTCCTTGCAGTTCTCCTATTTTATAACATTTCTTTCTTGCGAAGTTAGCTTGTTTACGTCAGAATAGTCTCTTTCTAATCTTATGAAATGTCCTTTGGGAATAGTGTTAATTTAAACCTTCTGGTGACAGCTATTAACTAAAATGTGTACCCTCTGCTGTCTGCTGGGCTTTGAAAAATTTTGGAAGGAATTGTATCAGACGTATAGCTCGTGTTTGCTGCAATTCCTTGCTTTACTAATAACTATCAATGATCATCTTCCTGAACAATGAAGGCATGGCCAATTAGGAAAGAAGACATTAGCCGAAGCTAAAGCCCCCCATACACCTTACAATCTTACTATACAATTTCTGTACAATCAAATTTTCTTTTACAAAAACCATGTAATATGAGGACCGTTTTAAACCTTCCAATCACTGTGTATTCTATCAGGGAGGAGCCGGCACTACATAGTTGTTGGTAGATCTAATGGCAATTGTATGGAGTGATCTAGATGTGTATGGGGAGCTTTAACTGGGAACTCTCCCCTCCTTTACATCAACACTCTTTCCTTCTCCCGTCCCCTTCCAAGTATGTAACTTTTTATTCTGATCCAACCTCCATTTTTATCTGTGCAGCACATATTTATCATTGGGATATTCTCTCTTTTTTATGAAATCGTATAGCCAAACCTATTTTTATATTTTGGATATAGCAGGAAAGAACTAAAGTCCCCGGTTTTTTTTTTACTGTCCATCTGTTTCCATAATTTCTTTTGTCAGAGACAGGAGTTTTAAGGAAATCTCCCTCTTTGAAATTGCCCTCAGAACAGGCGTTCGCAAAAGATTTTCCTCCACCTTTTCCTCTGGAGGTAATTCACAATTCACACTGTTGTTTATTAAACTCCTGAGCACGAGGTATGTTTGACCTACATTTAAAGGACAAAGCGTCATGGTTTTCATGAAGGACTTTCAGCGGTTTTCTTACAAGCTTTACAGATTCTTGTAAAAAGCATAAAGACAGAATTTAAAGCATAAGGGTTCACATAAAATGTAAGTGTGAATGAAAGCGGAGATAGACTGAACGCTATTTGACAAGTGTCAGATTTCTAAGGAAAGTCGCTGTTTGTTTTGTGGTGGACATAGCACAGCAGTCCATCTATTCGCCCCTTCATAGAATGGAACATTTACCCCATGTACAGCAATTGTTTCCTTGCCACTGTGGACAAAGATTGTTAATAATAAACAACAAGTGTAAGCAGGGCTGCACATAAATTTTATAGTGATCTTCACAGATGAGTACCAGGAGATGGTGTTTGGTACTCACCCGTTATGTAGGGTGGTTTTAATAAGTGCCATCTTCCTCACTGTCTCCCTCACTGTCCTCTGCATCAGCTTCCTGCATGGTAGATTCTGCTGCAGATGGACCTTCATGTTCCTGATTGAGCCTCTGATTAGCTGTCACCATCCACAGGTCACCAGCTGGCTTTGGGTCAAATGTAACTTTCAGTACGTTTGAACCCCCAGATCTCATACCTCAGTAGTACAATTCTGACATTCTGGGTTAATAACTAACCCCTGAGAGTCATATTTCAACTGTCAACATTCCAGCTGTCCTTTCCTCTTGTCAGATTTTACCCTTTGGGCTTGTGTCCACTGCTTTTTCCCCACGGTGGACGCATGTCCGTAGCCTCATAGTATCCTGTACTTGCAGTTGTAATCTGATACTATGAGTGCAAGTGGCTTCATCTGGCATCTGAAACAAGTAAAAAAAACAGGTGTCTGACTGTCCCCTGTAGTATGTCTGCTTTAACTGACTGACCTTCCCATGTAGTATGTTCACAGTAACTGACTGACCATCCCCTGTATTATGTTCACAGTAACTGACTGACCATCCCCTGTAGTATGTTCACAGTAACTGACTGACCATTCCCTGTAGTATGTTCACAGTAACTGACTGACCATCCCCTGTAATATGTTCACAGTAACTGACTGGCCATCACCTGTAGTATGTTCACAGTAACTGGCTGACCATCCCCTGTATTATGTTCACAGTAACTGGCTGACCATCCCCTGTAGTATGTTCACAGTAACTGACCATCCCCTGTAGTATGTTATTATTATTATTATTATTATTATTATTATTAACATTTATTTATATAGCGCCAGCATATTACGCAGCGCTGTACAATACATTAGAGTGGAGATACAACAAAGTATAACACACAGGTACAGGTAATGACACAGGAGGAGTAGAGGACCCTGCCCGGACGGGCTTACAATCTAATAGAGTTCACAGTAACTGACCATCCCCTGTAATATGTTCACAGTTACTGGCTTGTCATCCCCTGTAGTATGTTCACAGTAACTGACTGACCATCCCCTGTAGTATGTTCACAGTAACTGACTGACCATCCCCTGTATTATGTTTACAGTAACTGACTGACCATCCCCTGTATTATGTTCACAGTAACTGACTGACCATCCCCTGTATTATGTTCACAGTAACTGACTGACCATCCCCTGTAGTATGTTCACAGTAACTGACTGACCATCCCCTGTAGTATGTTCACAGTAACTGGCTGACCATCCCCTGTAGTATGTTCACAGTAACTGACTGACCATCCCCTGTAGTATGTTCACAGTAACTGGCTGACAATCCCCTGTATTATGTTCACAATAACTGGCTGACCATCCCCTGTAGTATGTTCACAGTAACTGGCTGACCATCCCCTGTAGTATGTTCACAGTAACTCACCATCCCCTGTAGTATGTTTACAGTAACTGACTGACCATTCCTTGTAGTATGTTTACAGTAACTGACCATCCCCTGTAGTATGTTATTATTATTATTATTATAATAATTAACATTTATTTATATAGCGCTAGCATATTACGCAGCGCTGTACAATACATTAGAGTG
>CM070032.1:143169211-143184479 GCA_036250615.1 Ptychadena robeensis | reverse complement strand
ATATAGAAAAGGGGGGCCCTGCAAGGAAAGTTTGGGAACAACTAATCTACTAAATGTAAACAAAAAGGAACCATACACCCATTAAAACACATTGGGAGGCCTCAATCCTCTTCACCTTGGAGTTTAGATTGATCACACCCATGTCTAAGTCATGCATTCCTCATCCAATTACACAATCAAAGTCATGGTAATCTTTTATCCATCTGTGAACCGATCAACCAGTGTGGACACCATTTCACCATATGGACAATTATAATATAAAACCATGTTGGACATTTCATCTCATTCCAAAACTATAACCAATGATATGGTATTGGCTCACGCTACTTTTATAGCAACCTCTACTCATCTGGTAAGGCATGATTTAGGGTTTCAGTGTTTATACTGTATCTTTCACACTTAAGACTCACCAGACCGTAAGAGGTACATAGGTTTTGAGGAGGAAAACAAGGAAAAAATATTCTGAACTAAATAGGTGACAAAAATAGTTTCCGTTTAGCGCTATATATCAGGGGTGGGCCGACTGATCTAATTCCTGGACTTACATCCTTTAGAATATATTGGGAGGTAACAAACATATTTAATATATATAAAGTAAAAAGAATAATTTTTAACAATAATAATTTTTAGCATGTTAGCTGAGAACATCTGGGAATGATGCACTATTATACTAAATATACACACACAGCAGAGGAAGAACCATGGGCTGAAGTGTTTAATTTAACTTTGCTAAGCCCTCGACACATTGCAAATACAAATTTCTCTCCACACATAAATGGATGCTGGGGATGCATATTCGTAGCTGCAGGAAGGAGCAGAAGCCATAGAACTTCAGTCTACACCATTCACAAGGGGCAGGGGGCAAGGTAACACTGTGCTGCAGCTGTTACACTGCCACTGGGGTTCTTGACATACATACAACACACACAACAAGACACACAGTCAGGTTCATACACACACATGTACAATCTTCTACCTAACCTTTTATCCTCCACCGGGCATCCAGCTATAGGAGATCTTTGTCCCTCCCCCAGTCTTCTGATTGGCTAGGAGGGTGGGGGGGGGGGGGGGGGGGGGGGGGGGGGGGAGCTGAGACACCAAGACTGAAACGGGCTCTCTGTGTACCTGTATTTACCCTAAAAGGCGAGTAAAAATGTTTCCCCTGATTTTGGTTTACATCAGATATAACTGATATTGATTTTGGATAACATAGTTGGTTTTTGAATTCCCAGAAGTGTACAGTAAAGTTGAGGTCAGGGCTGTGTGCTAGCCACTTAGGCTATGTCTCCATAGCACAGTGCTTGGTGAGGCCCCAACCTACCTACTGCACTACATTAACACATTTACACAAAGCCATGTGAACAGAAGATCCGCTGGGCAGGTAATATGTATGTGCTCCGTCGGCACACAACGCAAGGGAAGACATACCCTAAGGTTCTCTACCACATGCACATTATATAATATCATTATTGAGCTATGGATGCACAGTCAAGCTGTGGAAGAGAAGAAAATTCTTCAAACTTTTTTAAAAACTGCCCAAAATTTTTTATATGTTAATAGTATCTTTCAATGGACAAAACTTAATGATTTGGTGGGGTGACCTCAGATGCACATCATTCACCTCACAGGTCCTCACACCTGGTGACAACACTAAACCTAGTGTTGCTGACATCATGTCACAGACATTCCGTACAGAGAAGAATGAGAAGACAGAAGTGAGAATGTACTTGTCATCAGGTAATGTAAACGTTCCATTCATGGTTTTCCCTTGTCCATTCTTTGCTTTTTTTATCCTGTTCCAACTTGTGCTTTTTGAGACCTGAATTTCAGGTCATGTAGTCTGAAACCTACAGGATAGTCTGTTTTCTTTATAAAGCCCGGGTTTCAGTGCTATAGGAGACTGACACAAGTTTGTTTTACTATAGTTATCCTTCATGTAGGGTTTCTCCAGAAGGGTTCACTGGGGGTCAGCATTCATGCAGGATTCCTGTACTCCCAGCCAAGCTTGTGATTATGGATGGAGCAAACTATTTGTTCATTTCTTGTTTAATGACAAAGTTCTAACCATTCCCTATTGTACCGAGACTGCTCCATATAAAAGTTTCACAGTTACCAGTACTTGGACAACAGTTTTTTTTCTGTTCTTCCAACAGATTTATGAAGAACCAAAAGAATTCATGAAATGGTTGGATTTTAGTATTTGAAAAATGTACATCATTTTCATTGATTGATATGGTGCCAACATTTCCCACAGCAGCATAAGCACATATGGAACTATAGACCCAGCGCAACACGAAGCTGAAAATATGAGAGAGTGGAAATTAAAACCATGTGTTGACAAACAGTAGCTGGGAAGACGGTAAAAGCTGGGATATAGTAAATCAGGTGTTTGGACAGGGTATTGAACAGATGTGGGCAGTGGTTGGGCAGTGGTGTCACTAGGTGTGATGTCACCTGGTGCCAGAAACCAATGGTGTCATTTCATATATGTGTGGCAATGCTAGGTTTGGTGCCACCTGGTGCCTGAAACCCATGGCGTCACTCCATATATGTGTGGCAATGCTAGGTTTGGCGTCACCTTGAGCCAGAAACTCATGGTGTCACTCCATATATGTGTGGCAATGTTAGGTTTGGTGTCACCTTGTGCCAGAAACCTATTGTGTCACTCCATATATTTGTGGCAATGCTAGGTTTGGTGTCACCTGGTGCCAGGAACCCATGGCAACGCTCAATATATTTGTGACAATACATATATATATATATATATTAATATGTGATAATATGCTCCCTGCACACACATACAAAGCAGGGTCAGAAGTTAGCCCCATACAGTTAGGCTGAAGTGTTTCATTTACCATTGCCGCTTACCGATGAATGTCTTAAGGGTTGATGGGGATGCACAGATATTAGATGCTGCAGGAATGGGACTCAGGACCATACCATTAAAAAGAGGACGGGGGCAAGCCAAAGACTGTGTCACAATGACATTGCAACTGTAGTTGTTGAAGGAGATTGGTGTTCCTTGTATACAAAAAAAGTCTGTGGTTGGAAACTTGTGTGCATTGGTGTCACTCTTCCTCTGCGGCGCAGTGATCTCTAGTGATTTTTCTGGGGAGCGATCGCTCGTGATCGGGCACATTTTTAATGGATGCAATGGAGATGGCAGCATGTGGGAGGGTGGGACTGCCCAACCGCATCTGATCGTGGTCATATATAATGAATGGGGGCATGTCTGTAAATCACATCTCAATGAATTGAGTCACGTCTTTAAAATGTGTCTATTCATCTCTAGAGATGGTCGAATTTTTTCAAAAAATTCGACCATTTCGATGGTTTCGACTTAATTGCAAAGCCCCTGAGCATGGTATCATCACAAATCAAGTAAAAATGTCGAAAATCTGAATTTGGACTTTAACTTTGAACTTAATTTATGCAAAAATGACATGTGCTAGAGCCATACTTTTTTCTTTCAAATGTTCCCCCAACCCTTCTCTACATCTCCAGCAATTGTGGTGATGATACCGTTTTCAGGGGCTTTGCAATCAGCTCACAAAGTTAGCTAGTCGAAAAATTCGACCATCTCTATTCATTTCTATGGCCAGGGGCGAGCGACCGCCACCACCCGTCTCCCGTGATCAAAAACACGGTGACCCATCATGGCCGACAGCAACAATGGGCAAGAGCCCCATCAAATACATTGCAGCAATTTACAATTATAACTGTGGTGTGGAGATCGCTAGTGATTTATCGTGGGCACGATTGGTCATATTTGGGCGTGTTTTCACACGCGCTTTTCTGAACGCTATTTGGGGCAGACAGGAACCGTGCCCGATCGCCCCTTATCACGCCCATATAAGTGGGGACAAGCCCTAAGTCAACTTGTAACATTTTGTAAGTTAGGTAAATGTTCTATGCATTTTTATTAACTGTGCCGCACCAGTAGAAATATTTTTATTACATATTTCCCCAGGTGTTATCAGACACAAGGAAAAGAATAACTATAGGTGAAACAAGTTCATAATAACCTATATAACCTAAACACCTTGCATTCCTTTTACAGAGATTCTTATTGCTGGGGACACCAGAACCATGAAGGGAATGACAGTCACTAGAATAGGAGGGCAGCAGCCAACTTACTGTAAAAAATATACTGTATAATAAAAAAATAATACATGTATTCTATAAAACACTATACAAATTGAGTTGCTGTTTTTATTGCTATTGTAGATATTTCTTATCATTAGCTGTCCCTCATCAGCAGGATAGGAAGTGAGGTGAAATTTCTCCCAAAAAATAAAAAACAGAGATTTAACTCCAGTGCAAGTACAGAAAAAGTTTGTACAAAAATGCTGTTTTTGTGAAAGGTATAAATGTGATTTGCTGTAAGAGATATTAGAAGTAATGTAAATGACCCAAGAGTTAAAGGCATGCAACCCCACTCATTGCAGAGGAGTGACATCACACACATGTATCCCTCCTTTGCTGCTTACTCTCTTCTGGAATGTATTAAAGGATTAAGAAAAGCAGATAAACAAAGATTTAACTCCTTCTCTGCTGTAAATGAGTGAAGGGCTGCTTAATCTTCTCCACATGTTTGAAGGAAAAGCAGTTAAAGTTATACAATAAATACTTGTCAAATGTAAATTCTAAAGAACAACCCAATAATTATATACTTATATACTATAGTTGAGTTGCAACACAAGATAACACAGGTACAGGTTATGACACAAGAGGAGTAGAGGACCCTGCCCGATCAGGCTTACAATGGTATACCATCATAAACACAGGGGTGGACATAACATTTTTAGTGAGATACTTGGATGAGTACCAGGAGATGGTGTTTGGTACTCACCCCATATGTAGGGTGGTCTACCTCACTGTCCTGTGCGTCAGCTTCCTGCATGGTAGATTCTGCTGGGAATTGACCTCCCTGTTCCTTATTTAGCTGTCTCCATCCACAGATCAACAGCTTTGTTTGAGTCAAATATAACTCTCTCAGTACAACACCGTTTGAACCCCCAGATCTCAGTATATATTTCAGTATCATATCTCAGTAGTGCAACTTTTCTCTTGTCAGATTTTACTCTACATGTGCCTACTCTAAATTGTCTTTCCCCAGATCTCCAACAAGTCTCCAATAAGTCTAATCTTTTTTTTTTAAATTAGTAATGAACATTCCCAATATGACACCCCTAACTGAAACCTTTTATAGTTATTAAAGTTTCCCTGCGGTTATCCAAGAAGTTGTGTGGAGCTGTAATCTCAACTCAATCTGCAATATCAGCTTCAGCCACCAGATGTCACGAGAGAGCACTTGCCATGAAAGCACAACACAAGCACTGCTTCTCACACAGCAGGGAGGAGGGGTAAAGAAAGCTCCGAAGAGGAAAATTCTTGAGGTAACCATACACGGTTTGATATTTGCATTTGATCCACCCAAACAATTGATTGTTTTAAGTCGATCGAACGGAAATTGTTTCCCACAGACCTGGCGCAATACCTGATAGAAATCGAACATAAAATGGATCAAGCCGTGATCGGACATGTTTGTTAATTTCAGTCAATCTACGGGTTTTCTAGATATTTCGATGGATTTGTATTTGATGGTTCTACGGAGCATGCACACCAATCTACATAAAGGAAACTATCAGTTTTAAATTGATCATACTGGTTACAATACATCAATATTAGAACCATGTATGGCTAGCTTTAGATTCTATAGGTTTTGCTGGAATTTCTTTGTTTTCATTATTTTCCATATTCCCACTGGGGAGATTGCCCTGAACTTCTGCAGTTGATAGAAGGGGAAACAAAGGAAAATCTGAGGAGTGTTGCAGTACTAAAAAAATGAGGCAAGCATTGGATTTTATTGATTTTAATAGACATATTTAAGCACTAAATGGTATTGTCTTGTGTTCACTGGGTCTAATTGCTTCCTCTTGATTCCAATGGCCTTGTCAGTCCTGCTGTACACAGATAATGCAGCTTCTCAGGATATTATTACTCTATCATATTTAATATAAAACATCCTACAGATGTTTTGACTTACTACTTTAGAGTAATTCAATTTGTAATATACAGAGTCACATGAATTACAGTATAGGTGAGATTTTTAGAGCTGAGATTAGAAGGGTAATAGGTAATTCAAGGGAACACACACGTACATATAACATAGTAGGAGATAGAAAGCCTTGTTTTTTTTCCAGAGACACTTAAACTGTCACGGGTGAATGGGGAGTGAATGTGGAATGCAGAGAGAACATGCCTGGCGGATACTAACCAATAGAAATTTAAGTAAATATTTATCAGTGGATCACAGGAAGAGGGGTGTTTTATCTTTGTAGTCAAACACCTGTCAAATATGTTTTGGGTTATAGAAGGGTCTCAAATTCCTCTGTCTATATTTTGCTGGTAATTAGTGACACAATGCCAAGCCTGCAATAGTATTTGCCTAATAAATTCATTTACTGCCTCTGCAATCGTACAAACACACTGCAAATGTTTTTGTTTCATAGACGCTAGCGCACAATTTCCCTGATAATACCTCCTGCTAAGAACATCATTTAGACTAACAGGCGTAAACTTGTACTATGTGGAATGTGTATAACAGGGTACAGAGGGATATGCAGTGTTTGCCAATTTGTTTCTGGGAAATTTGAGATGGGAAATTAGTTTATTTATCATAACATTATTAAACTTAAAGCGGACCTACCACCAGAAATCCATATTTTCATGAATGGCACTAGAAGTTTGCAATAAAATTGCAATAAAAATAAAAAAACTTACCTGTAATGAGCAATTCAAAAAGATAATCATGCAGCCCTCCCTTACTTCTGGGTTCTAATCTCTGCAAGGCAAGGCAACACGTCACAAGAGCGCTTTGTTTTTTGGGTAAACATGTTTTGGGTAAACATGTCATGTCATGTGTAATTATATTGAGGCAAATTGCCATAGAAGATCATTGAACTGGGTGTGAAATATCGCGGGTGGCCACTGGGGGGAGTTCAATGATCTTCTATTGCCTCAATATAATTACGTGCTCACGAGTGTACCCAGAAAACAAAGCACTCTTGTTGTTTTTCAGAGACTAGACCCAGAAGTAAGGGAGGGCTGCTGGATTATCTTCTTGAATTGCTCATTACAGGAAAGTTTTTTTGTTCTGGTGGTAGGTCCGCTTTAATTTTAGTTGTTGTCCAAGTTCCTGTTGATAAATAAAATTCACCATGTCATTGCAGATGCCCTCCCAAAAACTAAAAGTTCTAAATTACAGGGATAGGTCATTCACTGAACTGAAAAGTATCTGACATGTTTTTTTTTTTTACCTCAACCAGTACATATTTCAAATGAAACGTAATTCAAATGAAAGATATTAGGCAATTTGTAAGCTGTCAATCTATAGGTCAAATGTCAGCACAACAGAGGGAAAACCTTTCTTCATTGACAGCTGCAATCCAACTCTCCTAAAGGGTCTTTTACACTTGGGACACACTATACTTTCAGTTGGCTTGACTCTTTTTCTTCCCCATGCTTTTTTGGCAGAGGAACCTAGCCGATTGTGCACTGTTTCCTTCAATCCATGGCTTTCCAAAGAAGAATATCACCAATGATTCCAGCTGAAAGTCTGGGCCATCTCTGGACTCTGCAGAGTCAATGTAATGAAATATATTTATTAAGAAAATAGAATTATGCGTAATGCTTGATCCACCACTGATCCCTTTTCCAGACTTGCCCCTCTATTTCATCACCCCTGGGATCAGTGTGGCTCCTATCACCAATCCCTACATAACTACATTGCCCTAAGGTGCATAGGAATCAGCAGAAGAAACCAAAAGTGTCTAGATGGGAGACATGGTACCATCTTAAGAAAACATATAGGGTTGGGGCTAGGAGTTTTGCTATGGAATAAAGTTTCAGCAACCAGGAACCAGGTTCATGATTTCCTGCTTTCTTCAATGTGTACTACTATTGTACTTCTGCATCTCTGATCCCAAAAAGGTTGAGTTAAACTGTAGAAATGTTCCTTTATTATAATGTAACTATGAAGAAAATGAATATACGGTAGTATAATAAATGCCAATGTGTTCTATCTTAACCAAGGAACCTCTTAATAAGGGTTCATGAAGATTGACCCTTACATACAGATAAAATCATAAAGTGGAACCCCAAAAGTGGATCCACAAAATCTAATTGTGGATAGAAATGGGAGGAATTAGAAACCTCTCATACTATTTTATCACATTTTGTGGCCCTGTTGGGGATGTTGTCACTGGGACTCTATCCAAAATTGAAAAAAGAACATTAATATTCTGCTTCAAGCACAGGACACATCTACAACACAAATGAAAAGCCAACAATTTCATTTACTCTTCTCAATATAAAATGCTTTAGTCATTTGTTTATTAGCCCAGATGAAATAATACAGCTCTCGTGTCTGATTTTTATGATTTGACAACAAGAATATGTCACATATTAGGTTTCAGCATTAGGAATAGGTGCCATTAGTTAACCAGCTACACATTTTGCACAATAGAATGCAAAGGACAGCCCTGTTGCTCAGTGGCGGCAATACAGGCATATAAATACTACGACAGATGGATAAAAACAAGTGATAGCAAAGATAGCTCCACAGATTCATTCGAAGAAGGGGCCCAAAAAAGAGGCTCACTCTTCACATTTGTTATGAGAGAAAATATATGAAGTTGTTAAATCATTGATAAGACACAAGAAGATGAGGTCATCAGTAAGAGGTCTCTTTATAGTTGAATGATGTCACTCTTGCAACAACATACATAAAACATAAAATTTATGGGTAGCAATGCAGACTTTCTGCTTAAATATATGTATTGGATATACAGATAAGAATGGGGCATTTCTTACAAAATGCAGCAGATTTGCACACTTGATACTAAACATTTACTGCCTCTGTAAACCAGAAACAATATTTATCTCAAAAAAAAATTATTTTTATAAGTCTTATAACCTATTTTATTACTGTCTGTATGTCACCTCATTATGAAGATGTTCCTTTACTTCCTGTCAAGTTTGTATAAAAATGGAAGTGAAGGAAATTCTTAACACCTGCAGACGTAGACATCAAACACTTTTAGAAGTACATAACTGAAGGCCCCCATACACCTTACAATCTTAGTTTTCTTCTACCAAAACCATGTAACATGGGGATCTTTCTAAACCTTCCAATCACTATGCATTCTATCAGGGAGGACCCGGAACTACACAGTTGTTGGTACGTCTCAAGGAAATTGTATGGAGTGATCTAAAGGTGTATGGGGGGGGGGGGCTAAACCCTTACTTAGGGCTACTTACTTAAATAGTGCTCACCATGTGTACAAAGATGACGAAGAGGGCTATCATCTCTGATAAAAATGTAATGTTAAGGGTTATCACGCTTTGTGGTCGATAAGACGTACCGTAATATATGACGAACCCCTCAATACAGCATGTATAGTGATGTATAGTGATGTAAACAGAGGTGGCCATTGCCTCCACCTAAGTGTCGGTAGACGCTATTTAGGAGGAAGTGGGGGCAGAGAGATAGTGATGAGACCAGAGAGCAGAAACACACAGTGCCCTGCTTTCTCTGCTGTGTGTGGTATTAACTAATAACACTCTCCCTGTTGGAGAAGGGGGCAGAGAGAAGGAGGTGATTGCGGAGCAGCCAGCTTTTCTTAACAAAGCAGAGAAAAGTAGCTCAGCGATCACTTACAAAAAAATATGGTATAGAAATTATATATCAGAAAAGAACACTTAAAGATTTTTAAAAGAAAGAGAAGATATATATATAATTCAAATCAATAAATAATGTACTTACACATTACTCAGCAGAACTGGCGGGACTTCCAGCCCTGAGAAGTAGCATCGGAGGGAGGCAGCCAACGCACCTAAGAAAAGGACAATGTGTTTCAATTTAGATTCGACATATTAACAACAATAGCAAAATATTAGCTCCATAATGTGCACTGTAAACTTATTTAATGTGTATTGTAAAAAGTATTTTATATTTGTATTAATACATGTTTTTAAAAATACACATGGTAAGTTGGCTATTGGACAAGTTGGCTTGGACAAGTACTCCTATTGGAAAAATGTTGTTTCCAAAACATTAAGATTTAGCCTTTATTTTGTGCCCCCACTATTATCTTCATTGCTGATTGTGTCTTTACGGGCCAGAGCAACTCTTCCACTATACATAAAATCTGTATAATATTGAGGGAATGGGGAATGTCTAAGGTTCCAAAAGCAAGGCACCCTAATGTATCAAATTATAATTAAGGATTAAAACCCTAACAGTAGGATTAACCCACTAGAACACTACAAAACAGGCATTGCAGGCACATAAAGTCATACACCAATTCTTCCTTAAAAGGTCTTCATTGACATGATTAAACCAACTGGTAAAAAGTTATTTTTGTATGATCATCACTGAATGAACCAGTGTGACATGACACTATGTAAAAAGCTTGATATTGACACTAGTCAAGCATAATAACAATGCACAGTACATCAAGATAAAACGTAATAGGCGTTATTGTTCATGATTCTCCATCCTCCAACGTGTTTCACCCGCTGGGCTTCCTCAGTAAGGTAGGTGGAGTATACAATAAAAGCAATAGAGCAGTAACCATTAATCAAGTACTTTGATAGCAGGTAACTGATATAAATATGTGCGACCGGGCGTCCAGATTTATTCTGAGATAGCAATATGGGCTCAACAAACCCCAGTATCCAGTGATCTAAAAGTCTTGGGGGGAGAGAGAAAGAGCTTCTTGGTAAGAAACACAAACCCAACCTCTCTTGATGGGGGGGGGGGGGGGGGGGGGGGGGGGGGGTTGTATAGTTCAAACATGGATGGAGACAGACCCACTATTTCAAAAACCAAAGAGACTTGAAGCAGACTCACCCGCACCAATAGTATCCCAGCCTCACATGTGCTGGATGGATGTTCAGGTTGCTCACAAAAGCCACAATCTTTCTCTCTACCCTTAGACCTTTAGATCTCTAGGTACTGGGGGTTTTTGAGTTGTTGAGCCCATATTGCTATCTCAGCCTATATCTGGCTGCACGGCCACTCATATTTGTATCTGTTACCTGCTATTACAGTACCTAATTGATGATTTCTGTTCTATTGCTGCTATTGTATACTCCACCAGTGGGTGAAACATGTCGGAGGATCGAGAATCATGAACATTAACAAAACAATAGTGAGAAACAGTCTCAACTACCATTTTCTTTATTCTGTATATCGTGGAAAAGTATTGTCTACCCAGAACTCTAAACTCATGAGCATTTGTAGTAGACAGAACAGAAGGTGTAGCATTGCTTTAAATGCAGCAACAGAATGGAATGGCAGGCTGTGTCAGTGATCATATGCAAACACATATCTGTAGTCAGTGATCATTGTTGTATAGTGGAGTATAAGTGCAGGAGGACCAGAACCCTGTGAGGGCAAATCTATGGATCATGTACAGACCAATGTGTTAACAAAAGGTTAATGATGTTTAGATTGGAAGATGATCTTAGCGTGATCAATGCATGATATCCTTTACCCTCCTTTGCCATCCCTCAGTTTTAAAGCACAGGGTATTAAAATAAACACATAAACCGGTCTAAATCTTTCATTGAAGTCACTTTAGAAAACTTAAAAGGGTTAATATTCTTTTTTTCAGCTTTAGTAGATTCAACTTTTGCTTACTACTGATCCAGTGAAAAGCATCCTGTTTAGGGCTCTTTTACACTTGGACCTTTTCATGCCATAACCTTCTCTCCTTTTACCAATATAGGCAAATATAATCTTTTTCAGGTAGATTTCTTACCAACCTATAACAGTGAATGATTAAGCAAAGTGGCCCAGACTGTGGGATCACTTCAATAGAAGGACCTGCTTCAAAGTGGATCTAAATGCAAAGAATATGTAAAAATAGCATTGCTGACCTCATTTTAACGTAATGTTTTCCAACCTGGGGGGATAAAAATCGCAGGGGGGAGGGTACACCATCAGTGGGATTGGTGGGGGGGGGGGGGGGGGGGGGGGGGGGGGGGGGGGGGGGGGGTGAGAAATCCTGTACTCAGCTCTGTGCCCTCTCTCCTCTCTCACTTTGTAAACTCTGTGAGTCCTGTTTGAGATGATAAAAGATGATAAAATTTGATAATCTTGAGCTGGACAATGCTGTGCCATCTTGTGGACATTTTACTAATTTTTTTACAAGAGTTGGTGGAATTATTTTAGAAAATGTTGCTTTCTGTATTTGGGAGTTTATAACAAAGGTATAAATAAGGGTTGTGTGCATGCAAATTAGGATGTAAGGAATGTTACCCCAGGATGGGAGCACTGTGATATCACTTCCAGGAAAAACATGTTTAATGTGTGTTTGAAGTAGGAGTTGGAATGAGGGGCCCGTCTTGGACACAGCCAAGTTGGGCCTTAAGCAAAAGAGGTTGGGAACCACTTTTCTCTAGAATGCCATGTTTATTGATTATATTTGTCATATAAATAAAACAAGTATGTAGCTAACTGCAGAAGACATTTTGAAGAACTAGTCTTGATGATATACTACCTGGATGACACAATACAGAATACGTTCAGTCTAAGCTGAATACGCATTCATTCAGAAGATTCAGAAAGTATTACAGGTCAAGAAGGATCATAATAACAACCAGGCAAGTGACCAGGCAATTTTTCAGAATCAGGTCAGCAATGGCAGTTTACATAATCTTTCAGTTTAGGTCCACTATAAACTATTCTGTCTGCGCAGCAGAAAACAGCCCCCTGTACAACGGTACATTGGTATAGTACAGAATAATTAACTTTACATTCATAGAGCAACTCAACAAATATGTTTCACATCTTTATTCCATGTTACTTGTTTTTCTAATGACAATGGGTGATGACGCAAAGCTCTGCCAGTTAATATGCTAGTAAACGTACCAGATTGTGCTATATTTAAATGGCAGCTTCAATTATCTCTTATGAAGACTAGGACCAGACACAGGTGCTAATTGCAAATAATTGATTTCATTTGCATAGTTTCAACAACATGTCACTAACTGCACAACAAGGAATATTAATAATCTACATATAGCATACAGTATATACAGCAAGTAAAATGTGTCTTTTCCAATGGAATGCAACACCTGAGAAGAACAAATAGTTGTTATAGTGATGTCCTTGGAATCAAGACAAACTTTCATAAATTCAGAAATGCATGCAAAGGTTCATCCACTCTTCTTCCTCTAGGATCACAGCATTTTAGCTCCAAGACTTCCAGCATGAGAACAAGCAGACAACTTCTTAATAGGAAAAAATGCCCTGTCTGACTGTGCTTTAATGTGTTACATTAAAGAGGACTTACTTACCACTACTCCACTTGTTATAATCGGTGCCACAAGTGCCAATAATAGGGCAGATTGCAGCTAACAAAAAAAAAAAAATAATTTACCTGTAATGAGTAAAACTCGAAAGTCCCTCATCGCCCATCCTCTCTCCTTCTCTGAGCCATGGCACAGAAAATATTCCACATCTCTAAGAGCAGTGACACCCAGGAAAAAAATTTCATTGTGCTGTGATATTAAATCTACACAGACGATTTATCCATGGAAAATCATCATATGATGCCCCCAAAAGCCACTCGTGCATGGAATGAACCCCCATCTTAAGCCACCCATACACCTTAAGATCACTCCATACAACTTCTTTTAGATCTACCAACAACTATGTAGTATAGGGGCCTCCCTGACAGAATACATAGTGGTTGGAAGGTTTACGGCCCTATCACACTATATGCGTTTTTTGTGTCTGCATATATACAAAAACACGTGTTTTTCACATTATATCTGCGTTTGCAATGTGCATTTTAAACAAATCAATGAACAACTCATAAAAAATGCATGTGGAAACACTGCTTTTTTAAAAATGCAACTCATGCAGTGTGAATGGTAACATTGGTTGTCTAAAAACCTGTGCGGTAAAAAAAACGCACACATTTTTAAAATGCAACACATATAGTGTGAAAGGGCCATCAGAAAGGTCCTCATATAACATGGTTTTGGTAGAAGAAAAGTTGATACAGTTGTACAGAATTTGTATGGTAAGATTGTAAGGTGTATGATGGACTTTACACAGCATGCAGATCATGTTCACACAACCTATTGAATATTTTTATCAAGCTTTTCTGGCTCTTTGATTTATGGGTATATGAGCTATGTGAACTCTAACAACCAAGACCCTTGGTCATGTCAAGGAGTCATGTGACTAAGGCTAATATAGTTATGGTGGTATGCTACTGCAGGTATATGAAGACATCTTTTTAGTTATCAATGTTAAACAGTATGGTATGCAAAGGCCTTTCATCCTGCTCACTGAACCGCATACTTAGCAGGAGTGCTGACATAACGTTCTCAGGCAAATGAAGGACATCTTCATCTTTCATGTGCTGTCAGGTGCATGAATGAACCTTTATGATGGGAGGCCTGTGTGATCAATTAATAACTATCTCCCTCTAATCATGGAATTCACGTAGGCATCTGATGAAAAGTATAAGCGACCACTGCTGGGGCTGGGAACTTGCTCTGAGATAATTAACTTGGCATGTTGCGACAGGTATGTAGGTTTCCACGATAGACTAGATACTTTACCACTTGTCTAAAATCCCTTTCTAAGCCAGCCAGGGAAAGCAGTATAAATATATATTTAAAATATTTTTAGGATTGTGACATCGTCACCTCTACCTGATATGTTTGAACTTTTGTTTTTTAATGGCCAGAGTGGTTGTTTTAAACATAGAAACCTATATTACATCTGGTATTTCCCCCCAGGGTACAAAATGGTCATCCCCTATGTGCCCCATAATTTCTGGTTATTGGATATATTTTCAGTTTTAGCAATGTTATGTTTGCACATTGTTATTTATTAGCAATAAAAGGAAGTGTCATCTACTGACTTCTGTGATGGGCATATGGCGTCTGATGAAGTCATAAGAAGCATGAATTGTCACATAGGCCATCGCGAAACAGCCCACTGAACTGCACTAAAAACAACAAATACAACTGTCTTAAAATATATCAATCTCAATCATTTTAATCAAATTAGAACATTCTAGTTTAACCTCCCTAGCGCACTGCATAGGTACAGATTTCTGTACCAAAAGCCCACCATAGACTTTAATGTAAAAAAATTTTTTATTAAAAAAAAATGTACATAAAAAAAAAAGTTCTTTCAAGTATAATTTTAATTTTGTTTGATGTATATAATAAA
>CM070032.1:143153811-143169111 GCA_036250615.1 Ptychadena robeensis | reverse complement strand
TTTTAGGGACAGGGGGGCTCACCAGTTGACCCCACCTTTAGGGTTTTTTTCACGTTTATATGTACTTTACTAAATGTTTTTACTGGACAAAACTGTTGCCTTTAAAATATTATGAGTAATGCTTTTTATTTATTAACACCTTTCTGCAGCTTACACCTATCAAGAGTTCTTATATGTCTCATCAAAACATTATATGACCTTTATGGCAGTTAAAGTTACAATATTACTTTGCTAAATTGATGAAATCATTTTCTCTGTCATGTGATAAGCCACATGAGATCTGCAGTCATCTTTTTTTCCATTCTGTGATATTCTGTTACAAACAGCATTTAAACAAGATGATACACCCTGGAGAAAATGGGCTCTGCATTTAGAAATCACCCCCATATGTACATTTATACAGCATCTCATCATCACTATAATGAAGCTCTGACAGCATGACACATTGTATAGGTTAACATTACGTACTCTTTTAAGTTAGTTAAGAAGAGCTTACCAAACTCTTTGCATTTTTTGGATTTTGGCCCAGTCTTGCATCACGGATGCATATTTCTGTAAATAGATGTGCTATTTTCATGGATGGTTGGGAGAAAATGATGCTGGACAGATCTTGATTTTATTTTATCAATTAAGCGATTGAGCTTGAAGCTGTCACGGTTTCTTGAAAGTTGTACGTTTACAGATGTGGCAGTGAAAAGGTATTCCATTTAACTCCGGCGACAACAGATAGGATAGAGATAGGGGTACACTGCTAGAAACAAGTACTTTCCTTTGTTCACACATATAAAGACCTTTTGTTATCCTCTTTGTTTACTGGTGGTGGTTTTGAGCAGAGTATAGATTAAACAGGGTGCACAGCTCAAATAAACTGAATATATAATGTACGAAGCTAATTGTAATAACAGGCTTAAAAGGCAGATTTCGATCTTCAAAACAGAATCCCCAAAAGGTAAAGAATGTACTGCCATAACAACCTTTAGGGCTTCTGTCCACTGCTGCTTTTTTTCAAACGAATGGGAAAGTGTCAACTTTGCGTATTCTCAGCGGAGCACAGGTAGTGCTGGTTTGAAGCTGCAGCATCTTCATAGCAGCACCGGGCGGTGCCGCCGGAAAGCAGCGCCCAATACTGTTCGTCATTTATCTGCTGAATCCTAAGCAGTGGGCAAACTGCCCAAAAGCAACAGGAAATCCGCCTGGCAAATGTGTTGACGTGTGTACGATCAACTGTGGACACATGGCCATAGATTTCTATGATGGATTGAAATTAATATCAAGAGCTTTGGTAGTTTTACAACAGCCTCTCACAATTGCTTGCCTTTTTTATTCCACTAGAATAGAATCAGAAATGTAAGTGATTCTAGATGGCGGTATTGGGAATTTGATATTGTATAAAACAACTACATGTTTCACAAATACTTTACCTGAAAAGCAGAGAAACCTGTACACATCTATTTGTTTTGAGACAATTCTAACATCGTTTGAATGAGAATTTGACCTCCCTCTGACCTGGATTTGAACTACTTCAAGTGGGTTAAAGACTTACGGAAATAAGTAAACCAGCTTGTGATGAACAGAAGCCTACCCGCTTTTCCACTACTTGGTTGCTGTTTAGTAGTATCACAATGTTTCTTTGTTCTAGTGTTCATAATTTATTGTAGCAAGCGGGACGTTCACAATGTGACTCCATTACTGTTATTACTGCATTCTTTGAACGGGTCACTTATTAAACACTGACCTTGAAAACATCAAAGATGACAATAACTACAACCTGTAACATTCTGTAGAATTAGTGTTTACCTTAACTACCAAGAAATGGCTTAAGCCATTACAGCAATGTAGGCAATGCAATATACCTTGGACAACATATGTTACTGACCCTTTGGTACACCAGTGAAAATTAAACCTAGATTTGAAAATCAGAGATGTAGGATGCCCGCCACATGAAGAGAGGATGGTAAGGACAAGAGAGGCATTACAAGCCTCCTTTTGGTGTGGTGCGCTAGTTAGCTGGTAGAACAAAGGTTAGTGTGTGGAGTGCACTGTGGTACCAGGAAAGGGCAAGTGGGATACAGAGTGAGGACGTGGCTGATTGGTATCAATTACCTGGGCATGCAGTGAAGCGGGATAGGTAAAAGCAGGAGGAGGTAGAGCAGGTGCTAATTCCGCTGGGTAGAGGGGGTATGGCGCCCACACTTCAGGGCTACCCGGGTAAAGTGCAGGCACTGTGAGTTCATCTGCAAGAGAAGAATAAGGATACCACGTTAGTAATAACAATGTTGGAGAATCACAGTGAGAACTGGTGGCAAAAGCTTGTGCATGCTTTGTGCTAATAGTGTTTATATTTGAGGCCCAGTTGAAGTTACAGAAATAGAAATTAGGTCAATGAGACATAAAACATGTAACATCAATTTGCTGGTAATAGTGGTAATTTTCCTTTCCTTTGGAAAGAATCTAAGCATGATGGAATGCAATAGGATTCAGAGTCTGACCATGGTACCAAGAGCTCTCCATTAGCAGATCTGGTCATAGATGCTTTCGATTGATCGAACCAACATTGATTAAATATCGGTTTTGCCTTCAATAAAATGTGAAAAAAAAATCAGTTTCACCATGTGGGAGGTAGTTCAATGTCGATGATAAATTACGATCTAATCTGACATCAATCGTAGGGAAATTGAAACGTGTATGGGGGCCTTTATCTGTGTGAGGACAATTGTGATGAGGGTGCTCATTAAGCACTGAAGTGAGAGCATATCCAACACTTTTAAGCTGTGATGGGGGATTCTGTAGTCCCTGAATCATGTTGGTTACTTCTTTTTCAATCAGTAAATAGTATCTTTTGTGAGAGCGCAATGACTTTTGGCGCAGATGCACATATGCTGGGTTTCCAGAGTTATAAGAGCAGCCTCACTATGAAGCTTCACAAAGATCAGGACAGTTATAGATTAGAAGACAACTAAAAATCAAATCCAGGTTCCCCATACCCCCATATTTTCTTACATACAAAGAAAGTTGACTGAAAGTTATGAAATCACAGTCAATATATATCTTTTTTTCTGCTGACTGATAATTATTTTTAAAAAAGCATAATGATTAGTGGACTGTGCTTGGGGAGAGAGAAAAGAGGGTGAATATGTTTTTTTCAGGGGCTAGCAGGTTTACAGAAAAAAAACCATCACACTCTGCTGCCCCCTATGTTTTCTGAAAAAAAAACACAGATATAAGCTGCAGAGCTCAATTGGTTCCTAGTTCCTCTCCAAGTGTAAGTCTTGTCTAGGCAGACGAAGTTAGAAGTGGAGTTTTATTTTTCTTGATATGCATACTGGGAGAGTAGACAAACTATATGACTTGCTGAACTGCATACATTTGTTTTATAATGTATATTACTAATTTTACTAGGTTTTTAGAGACAGAATAAAGATTATGGACAGCAAATTCAAGGAAAAGTTCTAGAGAACCCATGGAAAAGCATACGTTTAATTTGATACGCTACGGTAATGAAATAGTAGTGCTCTGATTGTCCTTTCCTATTTTAGCCCACACAAAAATAAAAAAATATATGTTCGAATGACCGTGACCAACGACCAGCACCAAATCAAATTGATCATGTACTTCTCCATGACATCTCTGTGAGAAGCTTTCTAAACCTCCTTGGTGGTACAACTATTCCCTATTTTCTGTTAAAAACAGGTACAGGAAATATAAACAGATTACAATGTGATCTGTTCATATTTCCCATCCCCTGTTCCCTGCACATTCCCTTCACCATCAATGACACCGGGATGTGTGGACCCGTGGATGCCTGTTCCTGAATTACAACCTCTCACATGCCATCCCACTTCACCCATGTCATCACAGCATTGAAGTTGGGGAGGTGTAAGCAGAAAAAAAGAGCTGAGAATGGCACAGGCTCCATAAGCTAACAGGAGTGTATTAGTAAATACAATCTACCCCAAGCTACACTCCAGGTTACTGCTAAGAAGGTTCGGTTCACAGGACTTGCCATGCTTAATCTTTTAACAAAAGGTTAACTACTTATTTTAAAATCTAAAATATGCTTTTAGTGATTATAAGCATTCATTAAACACACTACAGTAATGAAAGCAGTTAACTTTAATGTCAAAATGTTCTTAGCAACCAAAGGAAAGTGGGGGATGGAACTCAAACATGTCTTCCAAGATCTGGGAAACAAAACAAGCACATATGTACACCCAGGGGCCATTTCTTACATTCTCATGGCATTTGTTAGAAAAACTGCTACTGCTGAGCATTTCCTAGAATCCCTAAGGCCTGTATTCCCATGTTAATATGCATATATTAGAAGGGAAGGAAAAATAAACAGGCAACTTCCTGTAGTTTGGGTTTCCTGTACCTAACAGGAATTGCAATTATTAAAGTAGTTAAGATTAAGGCTTCTTGGTAGAAAGGCAGAAATACAGCTAAATAAACTTGAATCCTGTGGGATGTACTGTGAGAATTCAGAAGACGTGCACCACTTTAACAGCTGGGAAATAAACAGATTCAGGATCACTACTGGTGTTTAGGACCCAAATGTCATTATAAGAACCATGGAGAGCAGGTGCAAAGGATAGCCGCCTGAGCTCTATAATGCATTTTAAAACTGACATTTATAAAGGAGAAATCAAATTAGAATTAAGGCCGATGGTTTACATGGCAGCATCAAGGCTTCTCTCTAAAGCGTTAACAGGTAAATTCAAGCATAGTGAATGTTCTTCTATTCGAGGCCAATTAACTCCACCTTTTAAATACATTACAGCTCCAATAGACATTTAAATAAGGTTTACTGCCCTTAATACTATATCCTGCCCCAAAATACAGTAACCTTTTCTTAAAATGTGTCATTTAAGAGTAAGTCTAAACAGCTTTCAATAGGGATAACATGGAGGCATTTCCCTGAGTGCCTGAGGTTTTAAACAATGTTTATCTGTCTGTTTGTCTACATTTAGTCTTTGATTCCTCTTGAAATGTGTGCCATCTAGTCTACTTGTGCATAATCTAGGAATCAGCTCTGACATGGGTATGGAATGTGCACCCAGAGCCAAGATGGAGTTTACAGTGGGGAGGTGGCTTGACATGGGTGGGCTGGAGTGAAATAGGGGTAAAGTGATATGGAGTAATTTAGGTTGATAGGAGTTGAAGAAGGGAGGGAAAAGAGGGAAGCAGGAAAGTGCCATTTTGGAAAAGAAAGTTCACCCCCCCCCCCTTAAAACCTTATGTTATGGTTTAAGGTCTGTTTAAACATGGTTAAGTTAATCAAGATGTATCTGATTGAATGAGCAGGTTTTACTTATGGCAAGTGGCTGGCATGGATAGTGTTAATGTATGGTATATAAGAAAGCACTGTTGAGGGACCTTTTTTGTAATTTTCGGACTATAAGACGCATGCTTTTAAAGCAGGAAAAAACGAAAAAAAAAGTGAAATGTTCTCAGTTGGAAACAAAAATTCCTGCAGTGACCATGACCAATTCCAGCCACAACAATGGTGTCACTAGAGAGCACACTTCAGGCAGAAGAGGAGGATAACGGTGGATTCTTCACTCTACTCTCCCTTCTTGTCAGCTGTGAGTTGCATGGAGTTCATAGCTGACAGGTAGACATGGAAGGTGCTGGCTGGCCACTTCCATGTGTGTTTCTCTGCTGTACTGCTTCTATCAGCAGCGCTCTGCAGGTAGAAGCAGTACAGTACAGATGAGGGAGGTGGCTGTGGCCACATCTCATCTGACAGCTCCGGAAAGCTGGTGGAAGCTAAGGCCTGCATTCAGGCCATAAGACGCATTTTGGGGGTGAAAAAGTGCGTCTTATGGTCTGAAAAATACGGTAAGTTAATTTATAAATGTATAAATAGATAGAGTGTTGAGCAGCATAAGCAATATTCATATTCAAAATACAATACAAAATATCTAAAATGTTTTACCTTTGTGCAAATCAGCACCTGTAAATGCGCATATTGTGAAGCAATGCACAATACTTCCAGGTACTGATGTAAAAAATATCTAATATTTGCGGCTACGAAGATATAGCTCTATATTCAAGATTTTCATGAATTTTCGAAGTTACAAAAATAATAAACATTTGCGATTAGAATATTCACGATCAACACTAATACTAATAAAATTTTCAACAATGTATTGGTGTATTGTGTCATTATTTTCTTCACGCTATAAGTTAAATATTGATGACAACAGACACAGCTCAGCCCTACCTAAGTCAAGATCTCTGCCAAGACTTTCACCGGTATGCAAAGACAGAGTGCAAAACAAGGCATGGTAAGTGAGTAATGGGGAAAGATCAGTTGCAGGGAACCATACAACAATACTGGTGACTATGTAATTTGCCAATTGGCACACATTTCTCAGTTCAAGTACATTGATTTATATTTTAAAGTTCAGGAAATAAAACAGGCTTGGGCTAGTCTCTGTACTCCAACCAAAAAACAAACATTTGTATTTGCTTTTTTTAAAACAACTAAAGAAATAAATATAAAAAAGCTAAAAATAAAAACCTTTTAAACCTCCAAGATTAAAAAAACATTCTTTTGCATTCAGAACGAACAGTTCAAACGCCATGTACTTTTAGAAACATTATTGATAACAATTCTATCCAAGAATGTCAGACTCAATCTAATTGTAAAATTTCAGAAATACTTTTTCCAAATGAAGTAACTTCTAAAAATAGATTGTACATTTAGGCTCTACAAATTAGAAAACGTGTCCCTAGTGTATATACTTTGCTTCAAACATGTCTGCAATCTGTGTTACAGTACAATGAACATATTACGGTTAAGATGATCCTGCAAAAGTTCAATTTGATTAAAAAGCTGAAAGGAATCCCATACTGGGACAGTATTGCAAACGTCTTGTTCCAATTATGCACGGGAAGACAGGATGAACGATATCAAAGTCAACCATCATTTTCTGCCTTAACTTGACAATTTACAACTCTCATGGCTTTTAAAAGCATTACACATACCAAACTGTATTTAAGGTTCATTTGCAGTTTAGTTTAAACAGATGCTTTTGAGCTGAGTCATTAGTTACATTTGTAAGGGCAGAGGAGAAAGACAATCTTGCTCTTATCAGTAAGCAAAATGGAACAAATCCAATGCAAGATTAAAACAAGAAATTGCATTATACCGTTTTTTTAAACTAGGGGTTTGTTATATTAATTAGAAAAAATATAAAAACCCTTTTAATGGAGGTAGAATATCCAGCCATGGATGTTTCCTTTATAGACACCCACATATGCCTAGAATCTTCTCCAGATCATGCAGAAGTAATTTGGGTAAATAACTTTGTTTATTTCTGAGAGGAAAAAGCTCATAGCTTCCCCTCAGGCTAAATACTTTACTTATAATTTTTTCCTAGGTTATTTTTATTGTTGTGGAATGATGTACATTAAACGATCAAGGGCTCAAAAGAAGAACCTTTTACACTTTCAAATTTCTGTTTAATTATGTTTAAAATACAGTATATTGTTAGTTTATTTAGTTTCTGATAGATTATTCTGGATTTGACCCTTCTACTGTAATATGCCACCCCTTTTAAGTAATAATGGCAACGCAAAAGTGGCTAGTGGACCATTTGAACAGTGTGAAGTCCTTACTAACACTTTATATAACTTGCAACAATACCACTGGTTCTCCTGCACAATGAGCAGTGTTTTATACACTTAAACAAATAGGAAATAAGTTGCTGTAGAAACAACAAAAAAGTAAGTAGCTCTACGTGTATTATTCATAGACTGGAGTTCTTCAATTTTACATGCATGCTTATTCTATTATACATTAAACATACATGCCTACTATATTTTATATTATATATCTATACATAGAAGGTTTATAATAACTATCTTTAAGCATCGTAGATAGGGCAACGTTCAGTCCCATTTTTGGTATTATTTATCTGAATGTTTAAAAGCTTTCTTAGAAATACATTTGTAAAACATAAACATGTTACATATTTTGTTGCAACTGTGTATATACTAGAATTTCATTACTCATTGTGTCCTCACTTGTCCTTTGTCCTGTTTTACATATTGTGTTAATTGCATACAGTGTTATTTCATGTTGCTGCAGACACACACACAGTTTGATTACACACACACAGTTTGATTACCTCAAATATATATATATATATTTACACATGTATGTGTATATCTGAGATAATTAAACTATTATAAATACAAAACTATTTCCCCGTGGTCCCCCGGGACTCTGCTTCTCGCCAGCCAGTAACCGGCAGAAACCAGAAGCAGAGAGAGAGGCCTGCACGCCCCTCCCCTCAAACAGAGATGTGCTGGCCACACCCTTCACACTTCCTGGACTGCAGTTAGCTCATCAACAACATGTTGTAAACCCATTTGATTCTTAGAGCAGAAACCGTGGATGGCTCAAATCTTGTAACAGATTAGAGCAGCATCGGGTGCCGTGAGTGCGCACGGCGCCCAATTTTGCTTTAATCTGTTTCCTCGTCAAGCCGTGTATGCCCGGCCTTAGCAATTAACTCCCAAAACTCAGCTAGTCGAAAAACTTTGACAATCTCTACTGATCATTGAGGTGGAAGAAACTCATCAACCACTTTCTTGTTTGGCCCAAGGTATTAAACATTTATCAATGACTGATAGTGAATGTTGTTTGTTCTTTCTTAAAGCGGTTTTATACATAAAAAAAATAAAAATAAACTTACTTACCTACTTACCATGGGGTCTTGTTCCAGGCAAGGCGATCTCTGTAAATAAAAAGTCTCATACTTACCTCCCCCCCTTTCTTGCTCCAACAACGCCATGTCTGTAGTGTCTGATCTTTTAGCATCTAAGACGGAGGAGTGAGACGCTCTCTCTCTCCACCAATTTGGATCTGAATCCAGTGATGCTCCGCCACTCCAGCTTCACTGGATTTGGATCTGGCTGGCTGCCGGGCACACAGGGATTATGGGAGGCAGGCCTCTACTTTCCCTAAATCCACTAGCCTCCTGAGCTGGCCACGGCAAGAGCTAGCTGCACGTAACAGGAAGGGCCGGGCGCCCCCCGCATTCTGACAGATTTATCTTTGGTTTAACCTCGGATCCGCTCTATTATCAGCACCTCCGATGCCGATTATAAAAAGCGGATATTAAGGTGGTAGGTCCGCTTTAAAGATTTTCTTGAAAGGGTTAACTGCAAGTCTTGAGAAGTTATGCATTCAGGACTGAAAGCCAGGTTCTTCTGCTGGAAACAAATATATCTTCCAAATGTCCACTGTAAAACCTATAAATTCAGGACAAAGTTTAGATTGACTTAAGACTGGTTTGATCTTTTACATATGACAACACCTGATCTCCTATTCTGTGTGTGTCTGTCAAGGCAATGAAACCATGTAGCCATCACAAGAAGAATAAGATTCTATGGATTACAGTTTGTCCAATGTTTTATTTTTCTCATATCCTCTCTGCTGTGAGGACATTCATTGAAATCCTTCAACTCTGAACTTGTAACTCCTTACCGGCTCATTTGCACATGCCTGCTGAGTTCACAAGATTGCAATGCAGGATCATATTTCCTAATTATTGCAAAGTAGCATGGGGAATCGGGTCAGTGCCAGCTGTTATGACTTTAGCCCTTCAAAACATCATAATAACAGAAATCACAGCATAAGAAATGTAAAAAAATCATATTTTGTATGTCATAATTTCCTCGCTTATCGCTTATCTTAAGAATAAACACAAGTATTTTTGAACCTCCGCAGATAACAAATGTATTGCGTGAAATCTAAACCACCTGTTTCTACACATCAACACATCATCATTGTTACAAGAGACGGCAAATGCAGATGCTGTAGGGAGGGAGTCAGATTTTTTTACTGGCTAAATATAGGATTGAATACACAAAAAACACAAACCACTGATCTAAACATGTACTTATTGTTCCTGTATGCTTGACATTCTAATGTTCATTGTAGTGGACTTATGATCAAAAGTCCAAAGGTTGGCAAAGTACTGACAGTAATACGTTCTTATTTGGACACACTTTCATTGTTTCATTTTATTGTTTCATTGGCAATACATTAGCTTTTAGTGTCAGGAGCTCAGTCCAGAAGAAAACACATTTCAGCAATTTGTACAGACTTTTTGGTCTATCTCCACTGGATATGCATCTTTCTTGTTAAATCATTTTGATAACCTGAATGTCAAAATCCCAAATAAGTATCCAACAATTGTGTTTTACCATTCACATAGACCTATAAGTTTGGCTATGTTCCAACTTAGGCGATTAATTGCCTGATCTGACGATTCTCAATCGCCTGCAGAATTGCCAGCAGGCGATCGCCAGGCAATTGACCAGGTGATTTTCACAGGCAATTAAAAAAACAAAACACCACCATTATAAAAAAAAATTCTGCCTCCATAGAGAATGAATGGCCTCGATTTGTGATCGCCTGCACGTGCTATCGCAAATCACCTCTATTCATGTCTATGGGCGTGATTAGAGGAAAATAATCGTGGCCACCGACCACCAGAACGCAGGGAGCCACGATTTGATCGCTGCCCCAATCGCAATCACGCACGATCCTATCAATGGGGACAAGCCCATTGAAAGTAGTGTAGGCGATTGGCAGGTGATTCTGTCGGCGATTGAAAAGTGGGAACATAGCCTTAAGGTGGGTTTACACATGTCGATTTTTTCTTCAATCAACTGCCAATTCGATTTTTTTGTTCAATGTCGTTCCTTAGCGAATCTAACATTGGATTTTTTTATTCGTTCATCGCCGATATCAAATGAAACTACATTGTAAATTACGACAGATACAAATTTACCAACATGTTCGATGAACATTCAACCGTTTTTTTGTTTAAATCCGAACAAAAATTATCCATTGAACAAACTGTCGATTCTAGATTTATGTTTAATCAACCAAAAAATTGTTCTTTGTTGATCGAACGAAAAAATCTACAAGGGTGAAAAGTAGTGCCGAGCACATGCACCAGTTTTTAAATGATCGGTCTTCTCAAAAACACCTGAAGTATTTATTTGAAATAGGAACCGATTTTCATTCTTGGTTAAAAAAAGTTTATACACACACACACACATATATATTGTATTATGAAATCTACTCAACAAAATGATTTTGATTTTTGATTGATTTTTATTTAAATACCTTAAAACTGTTGAAGCCAAAAATTCCATTTCCACAAAATCTTGTTACAAGACTTGGATTGGTACATTAGTAATCCTATACAAAGACTTTTCAAAGGCGTAACATATATTTTGCACTGGCTAAATGAACAGTGAATACTTTTAGTCACCTTTTGATGGATTAGTTATGGTGCTATTATGGACAGCTGTGTAACTGTATAAATAATTTTCTTTTACATATCCACATTTTTTTTACTTTGTTAACTGGAGACTATTAAGAATATGTGCATTAAGCATAAATTTGAGCCTGAAATTTGTTCTGGAGTGAACGTTGCCTGAAGGAATTTGATGACTGAGACTGATACACACACATAAATCCCCTTCAAAAATGCATCCAGCCAACTAAAGCACTGTTTCTACAAAGGATGTGATACATTGGGTGAAGATGCGCTGCGTGTATCTGCAGTGTACGAATGCACTGCGTGTCTCTCTACTCTGATCATTCCCTGCTCTTCCTCATTCCCCTAAAGCTAGCCATACACGTGTAGGATTCCATGGCCAATTGATCACTCATCCAATTGATTCCAGCGATCTCAGCGGGAATGGGAGCTGCGATCAATCTGCCAATTAAGAGTATCCGATCACTGCACACCACCTTGTCCAATTGATCACGTCCAATTGATCGGGGGCTCAGAATTGGATCCGACAGAGAACTGCCCGATCGGCCCTGAATCAATCTGATGGAACCAACATGTTGGTTCTCTGTCGGATCCAATTCTGAGCCCCCGATCAATTGGACGTGATCAATTGGACAAGGTGGTGTGCAGCGATCGGATACTCTTAATTGGCAGATTGATCGCAGCTCCCATTCCCGCTGAGATCGCCGGAATCAATTGGATGAGTGATCAATTGGCCATGGAATCCGACACGTGTATGGGGGCCTTAAGTGTTGTTTAGCAACACATAGAAGGAGAGGGAAAAGCATTGAATGATGAGAGCAGAGAGGAGAAACACTCATGCAGCCCCTGTATACAGCAAGTGTGTAATCTCTTCTGGTGCATCTTCTCTTGCACGGAATACGGTAATACAGAATTTTGCTACCCAAAGATACACATTTCTCTCTGTTTACCAAAGACATAATTTTTTTACAAAGAACTTAAAATCTTAAAACTTACACTGATCCCTGGAAATAAACTGAGGTATATTGTTCAGTTGAGGTGTGCTGGGATTTGGGGTTCCCACAAGTTTGCTCTTGGCCATCTTTGTATTTGCTTTTGCAAACTCAAGCCGTAACGTCTGAGGAATTTCTGGATCAAAGCGTATTCCCTGAAACCATAAAATGAGAAGCATTTATACATCTGATTTAAAACAAAAATAAAAAACAGTAAGTTATTTTGATTATTTTGTATCAATGCAAACATGCTGTGTATAGCGTATAGCTTAGGGAATCTGAAACAATAAAACATAATTCATTGCTTTGTAGTAAATGTTTTACTTTTTAGCTTTGCATAAATGATCTCAGGGCAGCTGGGACCTTTGTCATCAAAAATAACAATTGGTAACACACTATACCATGAAGGACTATAATCTTACAATGCCACATGGTCCCCCTGTGCAAGACAGAACATGTAGTGGTCTGCATGGTGTTATTCCAATGAACAACCGATTGATCAAAAGGAGAATTGTGTGGAAGTGTTGTGGTCAAACGTGATGAAAATTGTGGACTTAGACATCAACTGAACTCTCATCATCTCCACCATCAAACATGGAGGTGGAAAGATTTTGCTTCAGGAGTGTTTTTCTGCTAATTTAGCATGACAACTTCACCATATTGAAGGGATGATGGGCAACAATATGTACTGTTAAATCTTGTCACATCTTTCTCTGTCTCATTGAAAATAGGTCATGGATGGGTATGCCAGCATAACAATGACCCAAGACATATGGTAACAAAGGAGTGAGTCAACAACTACATTTATGTCCTGGAGTGGTTTAGCCAGTCTCATTGATTGATCAATCAATCCTGCTTGAAAACAGGTAACTCAGACATGACTGTAAATCACGGTCGATGTCTATTGCTTTGCATGGGGACCCGGGGTCTCAATGCAAAACATCATTGGAGCTGGTGACACAGCAATGCTGCGCCTTAAACTCCTCCAATGTTGGGCAGCAGCATGATGACGTCATTATGCTGCTTCCGGGAACCTCAAGCAGCTCCTATATCGAGCTGTTCCTGGCTTTAATCATAGAAAACATAGAAAATCTGTGTAAGGAGCTGAAGGTTTGACATCATCATTTGCCAGACATCAGCCTCAAAACCTTACTGACTTTGAGATGTTATCAAAAGAAAAATGGTTTAAAATCCCTCATAAAATGGGTGCAATCCTGGTGGCCAACTTCAAGAAATGTCTGACCTCTGCGATTGCCAACAAGGCTTTTGTCACCAAGTACAAAGTCATCTTTTGCTTCAGGAAATTTCTATTTAACTCATTACAATCTCTGATTTTTTTATTTTGTCATATGGCAAAAGTACACAAACTTTAGGGGAGATAGATCTTTAACTCCCTCACTTAAAATAACTTAGTGTTGAAAAAGCTGAGTAACAACCTCACTCCTCAGCACAATTGTTCTTACATAGACAAGAGGAAGCAGAGTATGATTGGATATGTTACACTGTAAAGTGCAATCAGGTCTCACTGGTGCCTTTTTGAACCTCAGAAAAAAAATTAGCACAATATGCAAAGAGAAGACAAAAACAATCAATGTTGTTCATAAAATAATATGTATTTAACATAGATTGGAATTTTGCTTCCCTTGAAGATCTATTCAAGACTTTTACCCACTGCACCATCTGTCTACTTCCAACTACAACAACATGTACACCTAACATACACACACATAACTGCCAAGATTGTCAAATAAAATAATTCATAATGCTGCTATTTATATATTATTATAAATAATGTATCATATATATCATTTTATGCTGGATAATTAAGTGTATATTTGGTACACATGGAGAAGATGTCTACCTTTTGTAAGGATCAATCGGATACCTTGTTTGCTTGTTAAGAAAGATTAGATACATGGCTCGATTTGCCATTCTATCATTTTAAAAACTAGTTTTGAAGAACACAATGTGATTGATTCACAAGGGATTTATTCCTTTCCTTAGGTCTGTGTACATGTTCTATCTTATGATCAGATACAAATTGATCAAAATACCTAGAAAACAGATACTTGAACGATCAACTGAAATTTACCAACATGTCTGATCACTGGCTGAACGATCAGTCAAATGGAAAAATAGAACCGTGTATGGCCACCTTAAGAGGCAGAAAGTGTGTAACAGATTCAAAGCGAAGAATCTATGATATGTTAATAAAAAATAATTGAAAGAAAGTAAGTCATTACTAATAATTTGAAGAGATGTGTGAGAACCAATTTATAGAAGCAATTGTGTCACTGGGTGATCGATTTTTGTTTGATTTGGATCCCCTCTGGTCGATCGATTGAGCTAAAAAGGAATCGGTCTTTGTGGACATTAGTCATTACTTATAATTTGACATAAAGAATGTTGCTAGAGGATGTGTGGGGACCAATTTATAGAAGAATTATGTTGCAATAAGGCAGCCCCAGGGAATAAATGCTGCATAACCCCTTATATGGATATATAGGACTATGCGAGAAGGTTGCCAAGTGAAATAATTACTGGCATTATTAATCTGTCTATTAATTTATAGGCTCATCCTTAATACTAAGCATGGATCAAACTATAACCCAGTGTAATGAAAAACTAGAATGATTTATTTGGATGCAAATAACCTTTAACTGAACTGGAATCTTAACACACAGTGTGTTGACCTACTGTGAAATACCACTTAGTTCAAATATTTTTTATACTAAACCTATCATCTCATAAAGCCAAGCTATATTACAATGATTATAGTTATACAAGATCTGGAGCTCACAATAGTACTAAAATTGAACATCGTGATTTTTTAATTCTGAGGCTTGTCTCATATAAATATGAATTTTTGCTCCCAAAGATGTCCTACGTCTTATTTTCGGGGGAAGATGATTATTTTTCCATGAAGAAGAATACTTCTTGGGTATCAGGGTGGGGGGATCACTTAAAATGACACAGGGGGAATCAGAGGGGGGAATCAA